>JASCZW010002052.1:0-77107 GCA_034211315.2 Aedes japonicus | reverse complement strand
GCCTACTATCTCGAAAAAAAAACGACGCTCTAACGCTATAACGTATGACCGTATTACATAATGGTGTTCAACGCCGTCATTTTATGAACAAAAGCGAAAAGCAGCCCTGATATCTCGCCGAAGGCAATATCCCGCAAAGTGACTGCACCGGAAACACGTTCTGCATTTCGTGGGATGGCGCTATCAGCGGGATGCTGATAGCGAGGGAGGAACTCCCTCAATTTGCGGTTCCTTGCGGTATTCTTCTTCGGAGTGCCACAAAAGGGCGCATGTCGAGTGCTCGAAGTGATCTCATTAAAAAATGTATGCAATTTTGGCCACACGGTAAACACGGCCGTCAGTCGTTTGGTCTGGGTTGCAGGATTATGCCGCCAGTGGAAAAGCGCTTGGCAGGCATTTGTGCGGTAGCCTCGGGCGTGTTTGCGAATGATGCTCGCTTGCAGAAAAAGCTGCTCTGCGCGGTAGTGTGGTCGCTCGCAGGCTGATCGGGGTCCTGTCCCCGATGAGAGGGCAACGGGAGGTTTGGTATTTGGCAAAATGAGCTGATCCAATGCAGCCCAGAGATGGGTGGGGATTTTTGAATAGAAGGAGTTTGATTTTGCCTCAGCGGACTGATATCTGAGTTTGAGAATGAAATCAAAGAGCTATGGTTGTTGAATGACACTTATGTGATCGGTTTTGGCACGCTCAACTAAGTGTTCCTACACGGTCGATGGTTTTTAAATTTTTTTCGAAAATATTTGAACAATATTAAAAAAACAGCATAATTAGCATAAGTAAATAAGTAACTAGCAAAACTTGTTGACGTTTCAGATAGTGCTGAATGCAAGAATGGCGTCCTTCCAAGCACTGAAAATATTTTTTCGCAAGTTTGCTTACACTCGTTTGATTTTCATTCACAAAACACATGCTTCCCTCAACGGGAGGGACTAACGCGGATCCACTTGAGGAGGGTTTTTCGAGTGAAATATGGGGTTTGACTTCTTTGGTTTCGTCATAGGATCCACCCCCGTGATCCAACGAATATAGAAAGTTACCTGTATCCTGAAATCTATATCAATTTTGAATTTACCGTCTTCGGGAAATCATAGAATCATTTCAGGCGGTCGAAAAATTCAGAAGCATCTCACTACGCTGCGCTAGTGTACATGTCAAATTACTGAATAACGCGGATCTCGAGACACTTGACATATTGCAAGATGGCGTATTTGGCAAATATGTTCGAGTGGTCAAGGCCTTTCGGATGGTGTAAACATTAGTTCAGAACTCGTTCGCTACGTGGCGCATGTTTACTATTTGTATCATCTGTATATTGAGATCTGAACCACCTATGAAATTACTGTCTGAATTTCCTGAGTACACGTCCAAATTGCTTTAATCCGGTGCCCTTCTCTACCCATTGCATTCAAATGATGTAGGAAAATAAAAACATAGAAGATAGTAATAATTGTCATACCATATCGTTAACGCTTGTATTTCTATTCCATGAATGGATAGCGAGATATCCCCGGCATCCGTAATGGATGGTTGAAAACCGATATTTTATTCATACAAAAAATTGATCCTTTATTGTACGAGGTTAAACTTGAACATAATGAAGACCGGATGAAATTTAAGTTATTCCTTCACGAATTTTCGAACTTTGGATCGAATGCTCTTCATCAAATTCCGGACAAGTGTTGCATCGCATTTTTTGGACGCTTGAGCCCAAATTTTTTGAACTCTGCATGTTCCCAGCTGCCTTACCAGTCTTCTTGAAGACCCTCTTCACGATTGCCCAGTAACGTTCGATGGGTCGAAGCTGAGGAGCAATTTGGTGGATTGATATTTTTCTCAACGAAATCTATACCCTTTTCCGCAAGCCAATTGAGAGTGGTTTGGCATAGTGAGCCGACGCTAAATCCGGCCAAAACAGTGAAGGTGTACTATGCTTCTTATATAAAGGCAACAATCTCTTCTGGAGACACTCAGATCGATAGATTTCCGCATTTATAGTTCCGGTAGTGTAAAAAATGGTTGACTTCAAACCACAGGAACAATATTGCTTGCCATACCAGTACCTTTCGACCGAATTTCTCCACTTGAATCGACCTGTCCGCATCGCTCACATCCTCCTCAACGACGGCAGGAAAGTATTGTGGACCTGGAAGGGTTTTTGAGTCCACCTTTAGATAGGTCTCATCGTCCATCAAAACGCATGCATCCGGACGCTGCAAAAGACGCGAATACAATTTCCGGGCCTTGTTGCTGCTCGTTTCTTCTGTTCTGCACTTTGTTTCGAGATTTTCTGCTTCTTGTAGGTCTTCAGGTGGTTTCGCCTCTTGATACGCTGGATCATTCCGACACTCGTTCCTGCTTTTTTGGCCAAATCACGTATTGACATTGATTTGTTCTTCATGATTAGAGATACCACTTTCTGCTCCAGTTTCGAGTTGGAAGAACCAGGTTTTCTGCCTCTTCCTGGTAGCTCATCAAAGAGTAGTGTTCTCTAAACATATTAATGATGGTTTTAACACTCGCATGATGAATTCCAAACCGCTTCGTCAATTTTCGCATAGTAATACCCTTCTCCACTTCATTTCACTTCCTTCATACGCGACATTTGAAAACGCAGAATTTGAACCGCACAAATAAGTAAACAAAAGAAAACCGACAGTCAAACGCACAGCATGCAGTGTTCAGAGCATAAAAAACCATCACAAATACATGCGTACAACGCAAATGTATGTGGAGAGCTTATATTCGATACACTCCTAGCAGCTTTCTTCTTGGTTCATGAACCTCAATGAAGGTCAATGAACCTATTCACCTTATTCTTGTTTTATGCCATTGTCATGCTAAACAGTAAAAGAGTGCTTATGTATGTATTCTATTTCGCAATTTTAAATTTATTCACATAAATTGTTCTTAAATAGCTCCTACTTTCTTGATACAGTTGTAAAAATTAAAATTTTACGAAAAATAGTTTGCTTTATTACCGATGCTTTATTACGCACTATTTTGCTATCAGGCATGGCACGTTTGGAATACGATTATATATAATTCGGCGACGCGAGTACTCGGTCACTGCGCACAGAAAAAAACAACCAAAATGCTTCCTGGTGAGAGGGATGGATTTCCGGGAGGGTGGACCGGTGGTTTGGATCACAATTAATTGTGATCCATAATATTGGATTGCCATGCTCGCCGTACCACCATATCCTGGAGCAAGTTAATCACTATTCCATTTTGTGAGTGGCTCCAATGGTATTCTTACTGTTGATATAAAAAGGTTCAAATCATAAATCGGTACTATATTAAAATATTTTACTAAACACCGCGTGAATTCAGCTAATCGTTTACTTAAAAGAACCCATTCTTATTATCCAACATTCTATTGATTTCTCGTGAACATGGTTCTGTGTGTAATAACAGCTGTTCTGGCAACAACTAAGTAGCAACCACGGGTGGGCAATCATGCTTATTATCTTACTCATGCTCATAGAAACGCATCCTATCTTTGAATAGGATAAGACAACTGCAACTTTTCGCTCTGATCAGCATGCTGTCTTGCATTCCCACACGGTTATTGAATGACTGGTTGGAAAATCGGATACGAGTCGTCTTGTCTCGCCCGGATAATATCGTAGCATCTGCAAATCTTTTGGACACGGAAACAATACTTTAAAATACTGGTCATTGAAGGCAATGAAAGGGCAGACGAGCTTGCTAAACAAGGCTCAAATGCAAAGTTTACTGGCCCAGAACCATTCTGCGGTATATCATACAGCGCCATAAAAATGGAATTAAAATCTTGGGAAGAGCAAAGGGTGATGACCAATTGGTTGGTCACCACAAAGTGTTTTCAAGCGAAAAGGTTTATATTTCCAAATGTTACAATTAGTCAAAGCCTTCCGCAGCTCAATAAGAGAGTTCTTTGTACCTATACTGGCCTAGTAACCGCACATTGTCCGAGTAGATATCATTTGAAAAACATTGGCCAGGTTCAGAATGATATCTGTCGTTTCTGTAACATGGAACGTGAAACCTTGGAACATCTGCTTTGCAGTTGTGATGCTTTGTTCAAGAGCAGACTTAAATTTCTGTACAGTGGCTATATGCAACCTAAAGAAATTTGGACTGCAATTCCTGGTAAGGTGGTGGGTTTTATAAACTCAATTTTGCCTGACTGGGAGACGCGTCTTAGGCTGGTCACTTGACAAATGGTGATCTAGCATTTAGATGCGAATTCGTATAGTAAACAGGGGTATACCACAAAAGCAGTGGTCTACGCCCCAACAAAAAATAAATACGGAATCAAACTAAAAGATATAATTAATATATATTCTTAATAACACGGAACTACAGTACCGTCAAACAGAAAAACATTGATCAGCGATGTTACATTGACGGGTTTGGCCCATATCATAGTTTAAATAGTTTAAATAAACATTTTCCGTTTATACACTTTCTAACTATGAATTACGTTTCTTTATCGAGTATTATTTGGCTTCCGAAAGCTATAACATTGATTTAAATATTAAGTTTGTTGATTGCCAACAACTGAAAAATGATTTGAACTTAGCTTTTTCACGTTTCAGCTAGCGGGGAACAAGAAGTCCATGCTCGTCAAATAGTTACCATTACAGGTTAGAGATATTTTTTGGATACGTTAGGTTAACTAGGTTCTATTCTCGATAAAAGGGAAAAGAGTGTCATAAAGTTTTTAGTAGTTACTATTTAAAAAAAATCTCATAGATGTTCACTTTTTGCACATTTTTAATACATCTTTTCACAAAATTCATTTAAGGGAAAGAGGCAATCTCTAAAAACATTGAAAATATATAATAAAATAATTCAAACACAGGGTAAGGGGATGTAATGATAGCCTAGCTCCTTCATTCGGTTTATGTACCAAATGTGTCATTAATTTAGCGATAATTAACAAAATCATGTTGCAATTAGCACGATAGATGTAATCCAAAGCAATTGAGACAATATTGATCATCTTGTAATTGTTCACTTCCGCGTAATTTTCGGTTTCTTAAACTTGAAGGCATCATGATTTCACTGGTTATGCTGAACAGATGATCTACACGATTTCAAGTGATCTAAATTTGGCTTAATTGAATCTATAAAGCAAGTAATGCAGTCTGGATGTGCAGAAAATAGTTGCACGTTACAAACTAACTGATCACATAGCTAAAATAACAATGATTTTACAAGAAAACCGTAGACCCAATGTCGGGGACATTTTTTTTTGTATGTTCCCAACTATGGCCTGTTGTATCAATAATGTAGTAAAAAGGTTGTTATTGGTAAAATTTCAAGTGAAAATGTTTGAATTTGAGGTTATTTATATTCAAGTGACTCATCTAAACATAAATCGAAGAGACAAAATCATTGTATAGTGAATTATAATGTTTTCATTATTGAATGGCTGATAAATCACATATGAACACCGCTTAAGTGTTCAGAGGCAGTTTTACTTGTTTGTTTTGTAAAATGTTGTATTAAGTAAATCGAGTACAGCTTACAATGCCTTAATTCATAAAATTAGGAAAAAAAGCCGTACAAAGATTGCATTTAGTAATAAATTCATCGAATGGGACGAAGTTGCATCCACGAATAGACCCAATTTGGTGCTTATAGACCGACATTAAATTCACATCCCTCGAAAGTTTATGGCATTATAAAAAGAGTTATGTAGCTTTTAGTGATACATGCTACCAAATGTCTTATCAAACTTATCTTTGCAAGTGTAAAACTAGTTGAGTCTCGCTGACAGCTTAAAAACTTAATGAGTTATAATGAAAAATGTGATCGCTGGTTGCATAATAGGCTGAGTCAAGGGACACATACCCTACATAAAAATTCTAAAACTAAAATCAAAAGTTAGGGGGGGGGGCAACGGCACCACCCTGCCCCCCCTCCCCTTGGCTACGCCTATGGTACGAGACACTGAAGAAGTCTGCACATTGTAGACGAAATACGCGTATCTGTCAAGATAAGCAAAAGTAGTTGGAATTAAATGGAAAATACAAATTTTACATCCCTTTTCTAGTTATGCTGGAGATGATAGAATGACTTTTCTATGACTTTTTGAGGTAATCATTAACCGTATTTGCTACAATCGAAAGCTTAGGATGACGGATTTCTGCAAGACAAGTCCTTTTCAATCAACGGGTCTGCTTTAGTCAATAGTTTTTCAATCTATGACTGAACTCAAGTAAAGGGAGTCCCATATATGAATTGGCGGTTTCAGGACCTAGTTGCAATTTCGCGGAAGCCATCGGATCTTGACACTGACCAGCCAGCATAACTCAGATGTTAGACTTTAACCGTGTTGAGCATGTTAGAGTTTGTGCCGCTATTTTCTAAATTGATTATCAACCCCGTTATTTCACGATTTTTTGCCAATCATATTCATATTCATATCCAAAGCTCAATAGTCACCTGCTACAATTTATCTAAAGGTTATTGATTTAACGTAGTCAATGACATGGTTTTCCTATAGCCTTACATACCAGCAATTTTTCCACCCTACTTCAATCGTGTGTGCAGTGATGCAATATTATTGCACACTTCAAGTGTGGCAAAGCCTAGTTAACTATCTCCTGGTGTATTACACTGAAAATTTATTTTCGTAAATAAACTTTCACTCGTTTCGTAAACATGGATGTTGTACATAGAACAAACGTCTCGTGTATTGTATGAAACATTCATATTGCTTTTTATCTGGTAAAATACTTTCATTACCCATTTTTGTATAATGCACCAAATGGATTTCTTGAAGATCAGCCAATCGCTACTTCTCTGTTGGTTTTGCTGCTAGCATGGGCGGGAATACTTTTTCCAACCCAACAACAAAATTAAGCGCTGCCAGGAGTTACAACTTCTTACTCATTAATCAAGTTTCTTCTCACGAGTCACCAGGGCCTAGTGAGATCAACCACGGATTCAATAACAGCTGTTCTAAAGAATACAGGAGATATTCCATGTCGGAAACTTAAAAAAAATGCTGATCGATTCCCCGTTTTTGTGTTCTTTTTTTTTCAATTACATTTTGAGTTCGATAAAAAAAGATCTGTCTGTCATTCGTGCACCCAGCAGAGACGTTTCTTTTTAATTTGTAGCAAGATATTCGTAGTTTTTTGTATTGTGTTCGGGCTAATGCACTCTCTTGCACTTAATTTCGGGCAATCGTTCTGTTTCGACAAATGGTTCGTGCTTTTGACAGTTACACGTGTGCCATTAATTACGAAGGAAGCTTCATGAAACGTACAAATCTGTTTTGTTGCAGAAAACAACGAATAAGTGCTATACGTAAAAAAAAGAAATAAAATGCAATATTAAAGTATCGCAATGTTGTATCAGCAATTAAAGAAATACGATACTTTTTCTTTCATCTCCCGTTCTTCTACTTTTAAACATTCTTCTCTTTTCAGAGGGCGAGTAAGGGCGCTAAACCATAAGCCATATAGAAGCAGGAGTTAAGTTAATGCTTCGGTATCAACCGTTTGAAGAAAAATGGAGCATCACTTAACCTTCTTAAACTAGGTGCTCCAAACGACCACTTTTTAGACCTTTTTTTGTTCTGTACACCAAACAGGGCATTCTGTTCAACTATTCACTCCTACTGTTCATTTCCCTTTCCTTTGATACATATTGAAGACAACGTGTGTTCCCCGTGTCTTCTCAAGGTAGATACCCAACCCCCCCTATGTAGATTATTGTGTAAAGAAACGTGTCAGTAACTGGACCCGTTTCCCGGTGACATACAATGTCTTCAACGAATAATTCCTCACCGTAGCTCCATCCACGAGATGTGCAATACTAATGCTAATGCTAATGCTAAATGACTTTCCAATAATGAAGCTGCCACACTATTGTCTGCCAATGTTTCAGCTTTGATCATCTTGTTCGTGAATTAGGGGTGAATCACTTATTACGTTACGTTGTATGAAGTTTAATGCAGTTTCTCGATGCCTTGTGGTCCACTGAAATATCTCCGGATATCTTTGCAAACAAATTTACTGACGGTAGCGTACGGGTCCTAAGCTATATTATCTGACATAACGAATTTTATGGATGATCCTTTTGTAGCCTGTAGTAACTACGTTATTTGTTTTTCTAATCATGTGAATAAATCGAGGAGCTCATAGACTAGTTTGATCTGCACACTTCCCTCAACTCATAAACAATTACGTTGTTATTGCACTATTCCTAGAATAAATCGAAATTATTCCTGATCACACTATAAGTATTGTTTCATTTCATTGTGGGGTTTTTATTTTCATCAATATAGCAACTTATTAAAGTTTTCAGAAACCGATGGAAAGTTCTGAAGATTTCTTTTGGAGTTGTAGCTTAGAAAGTATCAATTCTCTGCTAATCGCAAAGATCGAGAGAATCGATTGACAAAGATAAAGGGTGTTCTGAACAAAATTTGGTCAAAGTTTTTATTAATAAGTCAAATTCTTTTTCTTTTCAAGTTCAGTTAATACAGAATACAGGAGTAATATTCAGCTAAGCTTCCTTTTTAACAAATGCGAATTGCCGGGTCTTTCGTTCAACACCTGCCATAAGATTTTGTGCAGTCTCCTTGACCACCTTATTCACCGCAGATCGTCAGTTTGTCTTGAACTGTTTCTCGCTCACAACAGCTTTTTGAGTCTTTTTAAGGTTCCGCTTGACGATGGCCCAATATTGTTTGATTGGGCGGAACTCAGGCGTGCCGGGAGGGTTCTTGTCCTTGGGCACCACTTGAACGTTGTTGGCAGCACACCACTCCATGGCCTTTTTACCGTAATGGCAAGATGCTAAATCCGGCCAAAATAGAATGGAACAATTGTGTCGCTTCAGGAAAGGCAGTAGACATTTTCGTAGGCACTCGCTCAGATAAATTTCCTGGTTGACGGTTCCAGTCGCAATGTAAACGTTGTTCTCCAAGCCATAGTGATAGATGGCCTGCCAAACTATCACGAACTTTGATAGTTTTATATGCTTTTTGCCACCACCGTATAAAATTCCTGTCCTGGAAGCTGTTTAAAGTCTGGCTTGACGTAAGTTTCATCGTCCTGTACCACGCAATCAAACTTCGTTAGCATCGTCATGTACAACTTTCGCGATCGTGCTTTGGCCGACAGTACAGCTCGTTTTTTAGCTCTTTCAACGGTTGAAGGCGCCACTCCCAGCTTCTTTGCGACATCTCGGACGGAGAAGTTGGCCTCCGGCTTTCGATTTCTCCCCGATCCAGTTTTCCTGGCTGTCGACAAATGTTCACCGAACACTTTTAATACGTTGGTAACAGTTGATTTAGACACATTTAAGAATTTCGCCTACTTGGCGTGAGAGTAGTTTGGATTTTCGTCATGCGTATGCAAAATTTTGATTCGTTGCTTCTCTTCCTTCGACGACATTTTGATAACTGAAGTGCTAATCTCACGCACACATCTTCAAAATAAGGGGTTTGCAAAATTTTTTAATGCACGATGAAGGGAAATGCGTCAGGTTTAAATGGACCAAATTTTGATCGAAAGACCCTTTAATCCAAGTGCAACATACAACAACTCTAAGGCACAATAGTCATTCTTATCAATTCAAATGTTTTGAAAATCTTATTTACAATATAATTCTGATGTTTTTCCTCTCTATTTCATAACAGAATTCACCCATGAGCAACTCTACCTAATCTCCTTCGGGGGATAGGAGCACACACAATCCCAACCCCATGTTAGCCATCCCCGTCACTGGTTTTCCTCATCATCATTCAGATCTCCGGTTTTGAGAGCAAATACCTGCCGGAAAGTACCATTCCAGTTCAACAGCCCGTAAAATTGAAATCGGAATGTCAACAACTATCCCAACCCATTGCCATCTGATACATACGGTCGGTAGCCGTTGCGTTTGACTCGTTTCGTCTCCGTCATGGGCACTTACGTGAAGTTCCGAGCCGCTTTAAATCATCTTTTATTACCTTTCAATAGACACAATCACGAAGGAAAATGTTTTGTGAGTATGCAAAAATGCTGGTGCGAAAAGTCAATAAATAAATTACACGCAATCTTCGGGGAGATAGCAGAGGATTCTCCCCTCGACGACACGCTTCCAGACGGTTGCCGGCTCGGTAGCATATGGCATAAATCAAACGCTTCAGGAAGCCCTGCGGAAACTATCTGTTTTCGGAAAAGGGCCCTCGCTGAAATCGGAAAAGGTGCGGAGGGTATAAGGAAGCACCGTTTAATGTCTTATTTATTGCTTCTTATGTTGTCTGCGGGTCGAGACCTCCGATGCCACCGAGGGTTAGTATGAATATATCAGGCATTTAGCGTGCGAGAACAACGAGATAGTGAAGGTATAGGCATTCCGAAAGGTGAGAAAACATCGGTTTTGAATGGGAAATGAGCTGTCATAAATAGCTTAATGGAAATCCGCTTTGCATTGTGTTGGATCTCTTGGAAGATAACGGTTTGCGCTGCATTGCATTGAGTGACTAAATGAATTCATTAGTCGACGACAACAGGGTGACGTGTCCTGGATCTCCTGCTAACATCACCACCACGTCCCTCCCCAGCGGGAGCATGCACTCGAATCACACGCTGCGCCATCATCGACGCGGCAACACGTGGAGAATCATTGTGCAGATCAAGGACTTCATCAATGCCATCCCGGCAACAAGCGATGGGGGGTGCCTCAGTCCAACGGATTCATCGACATGCCACGGATGGATAGGAATTCCGTCGCAGTTTCTGGAATTTGACTGCATCGAGCGAATGTGAAATCGATAGGGACAACATAAATATTTACGGACTCGACGTTCGACGCAGGAAGAAGGAGATTCTTTCACAGAAACGCATTTTCTCCCGAGATGGAAATCCAGTTCACAAGGTCATTAAACGTGTACAACAATGCTTTCTTCTCCATTTGAGAGCGCTGTGTGAAACTTGCTTTCACTCTCCGTTAGATGTTGGGAAATCTGTGCAGGGGCTGTCGTGGTTGATGTTTGCAAATAAAGCAATGTCGAACTCGGGTCGATAATGGGTGATGGGAAAGAAGTGCATGGTCGCCTCCTATGGCTACTGCGTTGATGTGATTTGGAAAAATAATCAGTGAATCGAAACGCGCGAATGCATGAATGATAAAGACAATGTCCTAACTTATCAATGTTGGGACAAAAAATAATGTTTCTTTATCGTTGTTGCATACTCAAGACAATAATGATAAATTGCAGGACAGAAGATTCAAGACTAAAATGTTTCACAACATCCGATTGTTATTTAGGAAAGAGACATAGCGTTGTTTGTATATTGCTTTGTATGCAACAAAAATACATTCAATCATGTAACATGTTGCATCTACCGGAAAGAAACAATATTTGGTTTTATCCCCCTTTCGTTTGCTGCCTTTTTTTTATACACACGCTCAAAACACCTTCTCTTTCTTTCGTATTACTTTCCCTTTTTTTCACACGGAAAGTTATTCAATATTCGTAAAAAGTGGATCTACTCAATTTTTGACTAGATCCACTTCTTACGAAAATCGAGTAACTTTTCCGTGTGAAAAAAAAGGGATAGTAATACGAAAGAAAGAGAGGGTGTTTTGAGCGTGTATGTACACGGCTCAAGAGACGCAAAGTATATAAAGTACAAGGTATTGCACAGTTCACACCAAATCGAACCGCACAGTTTGAAAGTGTGACACTTGCAAAGTGTGATCAAAAGTGCAACCCTTTTGGTTTGACAGATTTTTGACATGCAGAAATGTCAAAGGAGAGCAACTCGTCATTATCGGTTATTTTGTTTAGCTTCACTATTTGTTATTCGAAAATATATACCGAGAAAATTTCTTTTTCAGTTTTTAATAAGAGTTTATTATCAAATCTGAATTGATTTGTATTTAAAGGCCAACGTAATTCTGCAGAATGTTGAACACAAACATGCTAGTACGAACACAAAGTATCATTGTCTCCACGACTACTATTTTCTTGGAATTACAAGGGCTCAGCTTGCCGTTATCTACCGGAAGAGCAAATCAACGATCAGCAGCTGGGTTGAAGACTACGCAGAAAATGGTTCACTTTCTTTCAAGCAGCGAGAACATGTATTCCGGAAATTCAGCGTTCATCATAGGCAGTGGATCGTGGCACTGTACTACCGAAATCCGGTACTGTACCTAGAAGAATGCAGAGATCTTTTCTACCAAAAGTATCAGATCAAAACAAGTGGTTCAAGTATCTGCAGAATTTTGCATAGTGGAAGACTTACGTGGAAGACACTGGAACGCAGGGCTATCCAAATAAAGAAGCATGAGATACTTCGATTCTGCTCAGAAATGAGCTCATTCGATTGGGACATCTACCATCTAGTATTCCTCGATGAGGTATCACTGGACAACAAAGATGTATTAAGGACTCGCGGATATGGGGTCAAAGGAAAACGACTGGTTTACCACGGTGAATTTGTGCGTCGTCCTAGAGCATCCTTTTGTGTTTTCTCGGTTTAAACGGCGTTTTGGACGCATTTGAAACGGAGGGAACTTTCACCAGGAAAATATTTTTCGTTTGCTGCCGTGAATTTGCACTGAGGAACAATCGAGTAAACCGATATCCAGGGTACAATTCAGTGTGGATTATGGATGGAGCGAGTTCATTGTGATCTTAATGTAATCCTTTATCTACGCTCCATTGGCATTATACCAGTGTTCTTACCTCCATAGTGCCCTTTCTACAACCCTGTTGAGATAATATTTGGGATGACAAAATCACGAATTAGGAAATCATATGTTGAGAACAAAAATGAAAAACTATCATTACTAGCTTGTGAAACGTTAATGGGGTTAGAAAACTATGATTGCAGAGAGATTTTTAAACATTGTGGGTATTTACCGGGCGGAACATTCGATCCATCGGTAGCGTCAAACGAAAATAAATTAGTTGATCGCGATTAAAGTTTCAGAACTCTGGATTACTCTTAACAACAAAACATTTATTCTACTTTTACAATAAAATCAAATACAAAAACTTCATCAGTAACAAATCATATCACATGTGATCCATGTCGAACAGTGTGCACCGGGACAGTGTGAATATAATTGGCCCACAGTTTCCATGAGCTTGCCTGTCTACTGAAATGCATTCCATGTAACTGCCGAAGTTCATCCGCCAACTGGGACAGACATTGATTATTTGGGGCACCTGCTCGGTCGGTTTGCTGGAACTTTACCAAATGTTTGTCAACCAGCTCCCACAGTTGCTTGCACGAAACAGACGTTGAATAAATATGTACGTGCACTCGTATGTCCTTGCCTCTCCAACTTATTAGCTGCTTGCTACTTATTTGATCAATGTTGATGCGTCTTTGGTTTTCCTGATTCTGGAAATACATGAATTTCCCCATGTCGTCGAACAACGGTTCGTTGTCGTTCCAGGTTGGAAGATGGTTGCCGTTGTCATCGACAAATATTACTTCCTTGTGAACGATCGATTTAACAACCGCCCACATTTCCTGCAGGATTTCATCGATGGAATCACCAGAGAGAATCTTCGATGTTACGAGGCTGCCGGATGTTTCGCCAACGAATCGCCGCTTGAAGAACGAAGCGGACAACGACAAGTTGCTTTTCCGGCTGCATTTAGCTGGTTTTTCAATCGGTTCATACTGCATATCTGTGAACGTTTCGCCACGCGAGCCATCATCTGGATCCGACGGTGAAACCAAAGGATCATCCTCAAGAGCCTCGATTGAGTAGGTGTCAGAATCTAAGTCGTAGGCGTACAAACCTGAGTAAAAACTAACATTGTTTTCCTCCTGCTCTGCGGGACATGCACCATTGTCGCATTCAATATTCTCGTCCATTCTCGTCCGTCAACAAAAACAAAATTCTCAATAGCTATTGAAAATGTTTTTTTTACAAATTTATCTGGCAATAATAGCAAAACAACGAAATCCGCTGAAAGAAGAGAAACTTGCGGTAGGTTGAAAAACGGTTTTGATGTTGTTTATGTTTCTTCTTTCTTTTCTGTCACTTGGCCGATGCACGGTCAGGGCTGCCAGTTACCCGGGGTTTTAAATTGTTATCATGTAACAAGTTTTTTATTTTTTTATTTCATAAAAATATTTATGGCAACCGTGTTTACACAGGAAAAAAGTAACAAGCAATACTATATTCGCTATGATGTTTATGAAGTGGTACAAAAAAGACAAAAGCAAAATATAGTTATGAGACGTCTTCTGAAATGCATGGAATTTAAGCAGTTTCGATAAAAAAAAAGTCAGCCAAATGCAAGTTTTTTGCTTGAATTTTAGTACACACACACATTTTAGTACACAAATTGGTCAGAGGTATACGTTATTACTGAATATCTGTAAGTCAATAATCGCTGATATTTGAGGTGGTCGAAAACGCGGTGATTATTTCCACCATTTTTTACTGAATATTTTTACGAAAAAGCTTGATTTTTTCAACAAAGTAAACAAAGTTAAAGTAAATAACGATTTTATTGTTTTAATAAAATCTGCTTGAGTACACACAAAATCAAGATGATTTTTATGACCAAAAAGATAGTTTGACCCTGGATTGACGTGCATTTTATACCGTAGTCTGGGGATAATCGGAATGGTTAGAGTAAATAGGGACGGTCCGGATTTCATGTATACATCCGAGATTTCGGTGAAAATTATCGAAATGAAATTATAACTATTAATCTTTCAATATCGATTACAAACACCGAGGTTAGTAATGTTTACGTGGAATACAGGCTCGTCTCTATTTACCCTGGATTATGGTAGTTATTCTTTCTAACCAGGTAAAATTTAAAATCTTATAAGTAAAATAAGCTCCTTTTCTTTATTGTTTGAAAATGATGGCAAAGCAAGCTGTTACATTTATCTGCTTAGCATAACATGTTAAGGAAACAGTATTGGCGAGGTGTACGTTTACATAATTATCTTTCCATCTTCTTCTGACGTCTTTCGAATGGTTTGTCTGAATGTTTTCTTAGACGTTTCACTGATTGTTTCTGTTGTTTCTTTTGTTACAAGTTTCTGTTCAATGTGCTAATCCCTATATAAGTTCGCAGTCGCACAAAGTACTCAATCAGATCCTTCGGAATGTCTGGATATTTTTTTTACGATTTTTCTGGAAACATTCGAAAGAGCTGACTTTTCCTTAGAAATATTATCTCTGTGATAATGTTTGAAAAAAATCGTCAATTTTTTCTAGCATCTTCAAGCCATTCTTTTAATGGCTTGAACAATTCTCCGTGCGATAGGTGATCGATATAACTGTTGGGGTAAGCATAATCGTGATCCAATAAGTGAAAATGCCCTAGCTGCACATATTCATCGTTAGTTTTATGAGAGAAATTTCCAACGTATGGATGTTTGTATTTGAACTTTCGAGCTACTGCTCCAGCAATGTATTCCAAACCGTCTTTGTCAGTTTTGAATGCATTTTCTTTCATGCTCTCTTGAACTGTCTTGATGTCTTCATCATCCAACTGATCACTATCACTATCGTTGGGCAGAGAATCTTGTCCTGAATCAACTTCGTGTGGAGTTGCTTTACGGGGCGTAAAACATCGAACACCGTGAAATCTTCTCCAGTACAAAGATCTTTGTTGACTGTCCTGAAGAAACCAACTGGATGTTCTTCCCCAAGATAATTACCCTAAGTCGACGAAGACACTCCAACGGCGATGGGTGATCGTTTTCTCCACCTCGAGCCCGAATGACTGAGAATAAGTTCTCCAAGGCATCTTGGCTTATTTTAGCAGTCATTACATATAATATTTGGAAACGGTCATTTGATTCTGCATAGAGGCCACGGAGTGAATTAATTAACATTAAGCATACCTTCTGGAATAACTAAAATAAAAGTAAATTTCGAATTAGGTACTGTGTATATCTTGGTGTTTTTTTGCAAGTTTTTGTTTTGTTTTTTGATAATTTATCTGCAACGTAGATTTTCATGTAGCAATCCTACCTTTAATCATGTCTCCCATCTCTTCAAGAACATGATTTTGGTCATGCATACTATAAGGTCTTTTCAAAATTTGGCTTCATTTGGACAACGAGACTTGACAGCATCCCACCAATTGTTTACTTTTAGTATGGAGTTTGCCAAGTGTTTCGCTGATGAGGTATTCACTTTACGTAGAAGTGCTATAGAAGATTTTCACGATAGCACATTCGCCGCCCATGACACGTTTTGGCGTTGACCTCCTTGACAGGTGAGATGTTCTTCTTTGTGTCACTAACCTCTGATTCCTCTTTGGAGACGAAACTAAACAAGGGTTCAAGAGTTATTATTTCTCCGTCGGCCAGAATAAATCCAGTGCCTAGAAGCCAGTTTCTAATGAGTTTTTAAACATGTGGTGCATCGGCAAACAGAAATATTTTCCATTCTTGGGTCAGTTAGGGCTGCAGGACTAGGAACTGCAAATATATCGGTTCAAGGTATACTTGCGGATTTTTGCATGCGTAACTTGCACAAAGGGCCAAAAAGTGGCAAGTATATTCGATAATTATCAAATCAGGATAGTCACGTTTCAGCAGCTTCTTGTCGGATCGGTTAGAACCCTACCTAAGTTCCATCTTATCCAAAGCCCACAAACCCTTTTCTTTGTAATCGATCTGGAACTGTTTATTAAAATTACATTCAAAATAAGTATGCTTCGAATAGCATAAATAACAAACAAAGACGTGATTCTAACTTCCCTAAATTCCTCTGTATAAATGCATAAAAATACTTCTAAATTAGAAATTTTGCGAATTTTGTAGAGCAATCTCTTGCGAAAACAAATACTTCTCCAACGAAACACTTGAAAAAAAATGGAAGTAATACATGGAGAACTATATGTAATAATCCTTGCGGGCACCCTTGACAAAATTTGAAAAATAATTCTACAAAAAATCATTTCATGAATTTAAAAAAAAATTAGAAATGAACATATGTGATTATGGAATACATGCACACAATTCTTCTTAGATTTCTTCAACAAATAAGGATGTTTAACAAGAACTATTTTAATAATAACCGTAAGATTTTGTGTAGTTCTTTCAGGTGTACTTCAGGGATTCCTTTAAAAACACAAACCTTTAAAAGATCAGGCGTTCTTCAAAATATTTTATTACAAGAAAGTTTAAAAAAAACTGCCAGAAGGAACTTCTGAAAGAATCCCTGGAAGAATACATACAAACGTCTTAAAAATACCTATAGAAACGCCAGGAGGAATATCTTAAGCAATGTCTGAGAATCTTTGAGAAGTTCTATCAAATTTTCTTCAAAAATTACCTCAAAATATGTATAGATTCATTATTTGACTTTTAGATTATGATCTGTCATGGTAGTGTCAGTTTCAATTGTTTTATTATGCTTTGTGGGCCCAAAACAGCACACTGAAAGTAATATTGATGAAAAGTTGGATCCTTAACTGTACTCATATTTTGAATTTGAGGTTGTTGAGTGGACAATCAATTGCCAAATATCTTAAAAATCTTGATTTTCCTTAAAAATCTTTATGAAAAATATGAAAAACATCTGCGTCAATCTAGATAAATCTATGCATATGGCAACCCTGGTTGCTGATAAAGTAATGTTGCTATCGGTAGTGTGTTGCAATAATGAGCCTGTGCACGCTGCTATAATTGTTTTGTCTTTTTGACTTTTACTGTGAGCCGTGTTTTGGTGTTGTCTCACTCACTCTCACAGGACGCTTGAAAATATGCATCCAAAATAAATTTCACATAATCAGTGGAAAATATCCACTAGAAATTCACTTAACTTTCATGTGATTCAGAATTGGAAAATGCTTGGCAAAATCAAGTGAATCTTATGTGTCCATTGAAATGTATATGATTAGTCAAGTAGAATTTCTTTTCCTATGTGATAATCATGTAAAATTCACTTCTTTTAGTATTGGATAATATCTACTTGTGATTCCATTAGTAGCTAAGTGAAAGATTTTTTCAGTGTGGCTCACAGTAAAAGTCAATTTTTTATAGCGTGCACAGGCTCATGACAAAACGTTTTTTTTAGCTGTTACATGAAAACAAGGTCGTTGCAAAATGTGTGCGAATCATGATTCACAACCTTTTCTCACAGCAACTTGTCTCTTTCCCATCATCGATACAACATTTTGTTGTTTTCCTTCGTGTTTTGTTGTAATACATTAAAGTTACAACATATTATTGTTGCAAAGTGAAAGAATAACGGGTGTATCACTTATCATGGTTATCGTATGTTATAAAGTATAACAAGTGAATATTTGCATAGGCGTAGCCAGAGAGGGGCAAAGGGGGGCCATTGCTCCCTCCCTCCTAACTTTTGAATCAATTTT
Organism: Aedes japonicus; assembly: GCA_034211315.2. NCBI lineage: Eukaryota > Metazoa > Arthropoda > Insecta > Diptera > Culicidae > Aedes > Aedes japonicus. The sequence continues at coordinate 58,788 of JASCZW010002052.1, read as the reverse complement.
TATAATTTTAGTGTTTGCTTCAGTGTTTTATTATTCACTGTTAATGTTTGAAAGGTTGCCTCTTTGTTTCAATGAAAAAGCGCTAAGTTGCCTTGATTTTATGACAAGATGTAGCAAAAAAGTGCAAAAAGACTAAAATTTTCTAACACATGATATTCTACGGGCGAGACGAAACGACTCATATCCCAGTTTCAGAGACAAGACAGCAGTTGTTTTATCTTATTCGAAGATTTTATCCGTTGCTATGAGCATGAGTAAGATAATAAATATGATTGACCACCCGAGGCTGCTACTCTGTTGTTGCCAGATGAGCTGTTATTATACAGAGAACCACCAGATGATGCTTGGGACAAGCATACAATCTCAATGTGAAAAAAACTGGTGATCTCAAACTTATGCCATAACCAGCGCCTGTCTTGCCCGAATGCAGGTCAAATAAGAGAAGGAAATTTCATAGGAAGGGAAACACCACTCTAAGACCAGTAGGTCCCGAAAAAATACGATTTTTTTCTTGGCTCAGTCAGTACTAGCACTTCGGTCCCAAGCTCAGTCCCAAGCTCAATGATTCGCCCCTAATAATGAACTCACACGAACACACTCTCAAATATTCTGTCATAATAACATAGCAAATCAAAACAAAGGCGCAAATATGTACAGGAAGGTGCTGGCTTCAAGGTGTACTTCGGACCAAGGGGTTCTACAACAGTGAACCAATTTCAAATCGCTAGTTGCATATTGATTATTGATCCTACGTTATACTTGCGGTTATATCCTAGATATAACCCACCTCTTTTTTTTTAAATAATAATACATATTTCTGATTTGAACCAATTTATACAAATAGTGCTATTGGAGCCAATCACAAAATAGAATAGTGGTTTACTTGCTCCAGGGTATGGTGGTACGGCGAGCATGGCAAACCAACATTATGAACCACAATTAATTATGATCCTCACCACAGGACCACCAGCCCAGCGAACCCCCGCATCTCACCAGGAAGCATTTTTGTTGTTTATTTTTCTGTGCTCACTCGATTACTCACATCGCCGAATTATAGATTACCGAAACAATACGAAACGTGCCATATAACAAAATAGTACGCAAAAAAGCATCGACACAACCTTCCACAGCCGATGCTCGGAGCAAACTTTTTTTTATAAACTTCACAGGCAATCTGTGAAGACCCGCCTAGTATTTATAGTTCCTTTTATAGTTCCTTTGTATAGAAAATTGAAGAACGCAAGCCACATGAAATAATGCCAATGAGCACCTTCTGACCGAATTTCTCCATCGCAACAGTCGTATCTGGCGGTTGGCACACGGTCCCCAACAGATTTAGTATAAAACTGCGGCCCCGGTAGCGTTCTTGAATCTTCTTTAACGTATGTTTCGTCATCCATCAAAATGCACTGGTCGACATTGTCCAAAATGCAGCTGTACAGCTTTCGAGCCCTGGTTTTGGCACGAGACTTTTGTTCCGGAGTTTGTTTGGGCACTTTCTGCTTTTTTGTACGTCTTCAAGTCATTCCTGCGCTTGATTCGTTGAATCATTCCGATGCTGGTCCTGAACTTCTTGGCTAGATCGCGAGTAGAGGCAGATTTGTTCCGTTGAATATAATCCACAACTTTTTGGTCCAAATCGGGGTTGCTGGAGCCGGGTTTCCGGCCACTTCTTGGTAAACCTTGAGGGAGCACTCCTTACCAAACTTTTCGATGATGCGTTTTACACTTGCCGGGTGAACATTTACTCTTTTCGCAATCTGGTTGTAAGTAACACCCTTTTCGGTGCACCAAGTGTGCAGAATTTTCTTTTAGTCTCAAATTCAATTCGCGACATTTTGAATACAACTTTATCAACGGAAATGAATGAACCGAATAATCATTTTTGACATGTAAACAAAGCAAATGGCGCTTACACGCTAAAAATATATACAGTAGTTTATGCGTAATAACGCATCGAATGTTTATAACTACTTTTCGATACACTCCTTACCTTATAGTGAGATGCATAGAGGTGGACCGGATGATTCGATAAACTACCTCAAAGATTTTTTTTCTGTTTCTATGGGAGCAAAATGGTGTTTTGCGGTGTTGATTTCACAATATATAGACTGGAATGATCTTCAACATGGATTGAAGACATAGAACAAATGTCTGTAAATTGTATGAAACATTCTTAATGCTTGTCATCTGGTGAAATGCTATCATTACATTTCTTTGTACAGTATGATGATGATGATGATGGTCCTGCCACTTACCCCTACAAAGGTTTGAGCTAGACGATTTATCTATTAGATAGTTTATTTAAAAACAATTCAACCAGTTATGCAAAACAAAAAGCGAACTGATTTCATCTACAGGTATAAACTTCTTCCAGAACTGTTCATTTGCTTTACAGCGATATAATTGTGATGTCTACCACAAATCGCAAGTAATCCCAGCGATCAGAAAATCTCATTACAATTCTTTGTCACAGAATCCCGTATATGACATTATCAAAAACAAGCCAATATCCAATCTCTGTCGCTGCAGTCAATGAAGTTCCAATCTCTAATGGAACTGCCACCTGTTTGGGCTGACCAAGGGTATCTCACTCAGGGAGATCGAGAAAATTTCAAACCGAAAATATCCTGACCGACCAGTCAAACTTTTACTTCAACCACAACTGAATTGTGAGAAATTACCCACTAATCAGTCAGCAATCCATTACTATTTTATGCATCTTCTCAGCATCAAAAGCCAATATTATTTTGTAAATTCTAAAAAGTCCTCTATACCAAACTTTTGAAGACTACACGGAAAATGAAAACTACTTTAAATACATAACAAACAAAAACTGTATCCATCATCAACGAGGCGCAAAATATAGATGTTTGTGCCCACATGATAAATATAAAACATTTAATCAATAAATCCATACAAAAATATCCGTTGTAATAACATCGTCAAGATACAAAATTAGTAAAGAGTAAAAAGTTAACAGAGAAGCTAAGTTCAAATGGCTGCTTTGATGCGTGTAATACATAGTCTGTTAAAATCTGTTATGTTAGCTGCACGTTTGATGTGTATAGGCATCGAATTGAAAACATTTATACCTTAGAAAACAACGAATTTTGTGAGCTCCGCACGAAAAACATGGTGTTCTAACATCATCCGCGTGTCTAGTGTTATATCTATAGATATCACTTCCTCTTTCAATTGATTACACTACTTTCGATGCAGCAAACCGTTTTATTGCTAAAACGGAACACCATTGTCAACACACAAATTTTTGTTTTACTGATAGCCACTGTAGGGCATTCAAATAAGAGAGGAGGAAGTGAACTTAGCATTCAAGATCGGGAACGTATTATCTTATTTTGCAAACGCTGTAATCTCGATATTGTGTTTGATTAGTTAAAACAAAATGGAAGCGGCAAAATTCAATGTGAGGAGAGATGATAGATTTATACACTATTTTACTAGCATAGTTAAATTATTTTTCAATTTGGCAGAGAATATCTTGCTTCTTGGTTTGCTTTTGATTTATAGTTGAATGGTCAATGTGAGAGTCAAAATTTAATTTATCATCAATAATCACGCCAAGATATATAATCTCACGAACGCGATCAATTGTTCCCATCATCAATTTTAACGGGAGCACGCTTTCGACAACTTCGATTCCGCGAAATTACCATGAATTTAGTTTTACTTATGTTTAATTTCAACTGTTTGCACCTCAACCATCTAATTAGAGAACGTTAATCTGCATTCAGCGTGAAACGGCTCTCCTGGCTTTAGGCTGCAATGAACAGTACGGCACATATCGGCAAAAAGATTAATCATCACAACGGCGCAAGACTCTGCTTCGTGGCTGTCATTAATATATAGAATGAAATAAAATGGGCCTCTAATACACTTCCCTCGTGGTACGCCAAGGTTGTTCTTCACGGGCTCGGACACAGAATCATGTAAAGTGCTTTCGTCCGTTGAGTTCTGTCAGACAAATAGCTTTCGAACCATCTGTATGCGCAGAACCCGAAAATCCAAAGACGGCTTGATTGATTTTAACAACAAGGGCCGAGAAATCATGTTTCAGATCCAGAAAAAACAACAATCGTAATATTTTTACGCTCTAAACTTTCTTCTTTTCAAAACCAGAATTCGTAGACTGCCGTTTCACAAGAATGTGGCCTTCGGTGATATCCCGATTGTTCCGGCGCACCGAATGACATTATTGCTAAAATACGTTAACAGCTGGCCGCTTCAACAATGCCAGTTCCAAAATTTTCTTCAGCGGTGCAAACATGCAACAAAAACTTCTTCTATGGCTTTAATCGTTCAGCAGCGACTTCTTTGAATGGGAATAACTAAAGATTCTTCCAAAACTTCGTGGCACGTGCCCAGTCGGCAGCGATTCCATCACTGGTCCAGTCAGGTAGCATCCGATCGATGACATTGAAGCAATCTTTGTACTATCTCTGCAGTTACGTTATCCACTCCAGCCGTTTTGTTCAAAGAAAAGCAACAGATTTAGATCCTTCCAACGCCATTGGCACGAAAACCTTTCAAAACTACAAAGTTAAGATTACATCTGGCTGTTTTATTCTCGTCATGCTCGTCTACCAGTATCAATGGATTGATTAATTGACAAAATACTATACGGACGAAATATTCATTAAATCTTACATGCACATATGTCTTCTGACTGTTCTAATGTGTCATTGAAGGTTATGGATCGCGGTTGTAACTACAGGTTTTAAACAAAGATTTCAAAATTTTCCATGCACTCCTTGCTGTTGTTTTTGATGTAAATCAATTTTCTCTTGAATATATTCCAGCAACGAGTTTGTTGAACGCATTGTGAATATTTGTTACGCGTCTTTGTAAACTTGTTATTCAAAAAAGATATTTCTATTAGGTCTCACGCCATTTTCGTTGTGATAGCTTTCTTTTACGTTTGAGACGCAAAAGATCCAAATTGTATGAGATGTTCGAGTTTTTACTAACACAACTTTATTTCCCAACTAGTTTATTGGTACATATTTTTAATACGTCGTCAAAATAGTACACGAAATGGATTTTCATGAAGATCAACCAATTGCTGCTTCTTTTCTTTTCATAAGTTCATACATGTTAGTATTGCTATTCTGGTGTGCTGGAATTGATTTATTTTTATTTATTTTAGGTTTGCCCAAGACTATCTTTTTTCGTTTTTGTTCAGTGTGTGATTTTATACAGGTATTTTTCTGCAGGGTGAAGGCTATCCACAACCAATTGTATGAATTGTCAGATCAGTAATTTTTTTGACAGCAACAACTGATTGTCCTTTTGTTCATGTTGGTGATAAAGCAATGTTGCTGAGTTGGCAGTGTGTTGCAATAATGATAAAACGTTTTTTTTGTCGCTGTTACAAGAAAACAAGGTCGTTGCAAAATGTGTGCGAATCAACACAACACAACACAACATTTTCTCACAGCAACTTGTCTCTTTCCCATCATCGATACAACATTTTGTTGTTTTCCTTCGTGTTTTATAATAATACATTATGTATGTATGTTTTTAGACAAAAAGTGAATATTTGACACACTGAAAATAATTATTTTAGACATCGATTTTCGCGTTGAAAAATCGATATTAACTCTATTTGAATGATCAAAACATTTTTCAATCTCATCCAAAAGGATTACCGAATTGCAAACGAAACAGTTCAGCCTATCTTGCGCCATTTATCTCCAAATGCATCCCATCGGTATCGATCCCGTTTCGAAGAATTCAATTTCCAGATAACGGCTCGAAGATACATTTCTAAAATGACATCGACTTTAAACTTTCCCAGCTCGAACCGTTGCCAAGATCTGTTGATAAGCGTCCGCTCGTCCTGTCCAAGGAAATCACACGCTCCCACTCACTCACTCACTCGCTCGTCCTGTGTCCATAACCATAAAACCCAGATTGCATGTCCTGAGCCATTGTGAATGTGTCGTCGTCGTCGCCGTCGTCGGATTCAGGCGGTGAGATTGGGTGGGCGGTAACTGTGTTTAAACTTTAAAAGGCTATTATTTCGCTTCTGCTTATTCTTCTCCATCTCTGCTCTCTCGCCCACCGATCAGCTTAGCTCGGTTTGCTGCTGATAGCGCACCCGGAGAACGATGGGATTTTCTGACAACGGAACGCGCTCTGGGAATTGATTTCCTTTTTTTTTCTCTGTGATTCGTGGATTGGCCAGTCTGGGCACATACACAAAGTACGCATTGCTGCTGAAGTTGGAAGCTTTGATTCCTTTGTCCAAGTAAATGGGATGACCGGTTTCGGGGGTTGGAGGTGAGCTAAGAAAATCGATGCCAAGGAAAACGTTCGTTTTGGCCAAACGTCAATGGAAACAGATTACAGTTTTTAAGTTTCGTTCCGTTTACTTTGCCGCTATCGTTTACCTTTTATTTTGCTCGAGAGCACTGATAAGAATGTGAAATGTAGAAGCAATCTATTTCGATTCATTGGAAGCCATTCCAATTCCGTACACCAGACAGGTGACAAACGTTAAATTGGAAAATATGTTTTCAGAAACGAATCAAGACTAACCCCCTCACTGCCGGCGAGGCTAACGCATTTGGCCATAAATTTAAATAAAACAACCAATAATAAGCCCACAGAGGAGTCAGAGCCCGCAAAGAGATCCTGGGCATATGTTAGCGTCGTTCGGACGTGCCGGGGAAAAATTCGCCGGCAAAAAGGGGCGCAGAACAAAAACGCCAGAGCCACGAACAAATCACAATGGAATACGTTAACCTCCCGCTGGTACGACAATCGGAACAGACAAGGCATTAGAGGGTTGGAAGTGAGGGCTTTGTGCGTCCTTTGGCTCGGGTGAGGCAAAATCCGCATTAATGTGCGAACAACTTTATTATGTCATTATCGGTGAGACCTGAAATCCATCCCCGGAAAAGGACTGGGACAGCAAAGGTTGGGGAAGGGAACAAAACGAGGTGGGCTGAACGAGCTCGGGTGATATAAATCATAATAATGATGATGGAAAGTGGAATTATTGGGAGCTTGGAATGTGATACAAATTTATGTTTTGAATGATTTGCCTGGTGTCACGTTGGAATTTGATGAATTCGGGAATTCTCATTATATCTTTGAAGACAAATGCGTTGTTGATGGAATGCCTTCTCGATAAAGGAACGCTATCATTCAGATTAAGAATGTTAAACGTAAATGTTCTCCGAATTTTGGTCTTTTACTGAATTAATTTGAAATTCGTAGAAAATTCCGTCGCAGCTTCCACCTTATTTGGTTTGATAGCATAGCATAGCATAGCATTTTCCGGCCAAACATAATCCTGGGTGAGCTGTTGTAGAGACGATGGAAACGCCATCGAGCTGCCTTGGGTGTGACTGGATCTTCATCCATAGATCTCTGGTTAGGTCCTTATGATCAGCAAGGGATGGGAAGGAAGTGTTGATTAGATGTCTACTTAACAACTGTAGACTCATGTTACCTTCATAGCTTCATGCTACCTTCATGCTACCTGCGAACTCATGCTACCTTCATAGACATCTGGAGTTGGAAGTTGGATGGGATTGAGCGGGAGGCTTTCCTTGGCGAGAAAGCGTATGCATATTTATATGTATATAGGTCGTTGGGAGTGACGAGGCTTTTCTGGGCGTCAGCACAGAAGTTTCCTATTTGTATCCAGGCTCTTCTTACGTGGAAGTCTGTCTGTCTGTTGGGACATGAGCACTAACTTTTGTCCTAAACTTTTATGGCTCATGGTTATAGCGCCATTACTCGCTTTCTGAAAAGGAAAACTTCGATTACTATCCATAGCCTGTATAGTATAAATGCTCCTATCTGCCACGAACGATACAATGTCCTCCTACGAACCGTTGACATCCAGGAAGATAAAATTAATGGCTCCAGCGAAGTACAGACAAGCATCTGAACATCACACTCGTTTGGCGGCGCAAGGATCAACGGCCTAGGATGCCGGAACCGATCCCTGTACTGACGCTTGAAACCTTCCTCAAACAACAAAACGAACACTCCTTTCGCGCTCAACTACATGTTCCGCTTGAAAATAGGTGCGATCCAGCTTGTTTTTCAAACCGGGAACGATATCACCCGCGACTAGCACAAACCACTCCGATATCTCTGCCACTTCCAGGGGAATGCCTGATCGGTGCTGTCGGAGGTTTCCACACTAAAGATTTTTGCGAGAATATCCTTTCAAGTTCAGTCCGCCTCAAGTTCAGTCCGTTCAGTCTCTCACTTAGCCGTGCTCATTTCCTGACACACAAAAATCATTTTGCACAATATTCTTACGCTTCAAAATCAAGCAGTTTTTACTCGACACAAAACATTATCCACCTTCCAACGGTCAGCTTAATTGAAGTCCAGAAGAAGAACAAAAAAAAACAACCGTGACAGCTCACGAAATACATACAATCCGTCCACGCGCGCAAGGCATACTGTGATCGCACATCTTTGGACTCCATCAATTACGTTTTGTACAGAAGCATTTCTCATCTGTTTGATCAATTTCATCCAGACTTTCAGTTCTTGCACATTTTTCAATATTTTGGGACTTACAAGGTACTGCCTTCATGATGATGATGACATGGGGGTGATACTTACTAAAGACTGTTCATTAAAGAAAGTTCTATGCAGATGAAGGCATTCGAGCGGAGTTTACGGCTGGATACGCACCATAGCAGAATGGAGTGGCCCTAATCGAGATGGAACTTTATATGCTGTTAGACGCGGGATTGCCACGACTGTTCTGGGCTGAAGCAATGAACACCGCTGTGTCTATCCAGAATAGACTTCTGTCCAGGACGATTCCTTATGAAAAAATGAGACGTTTCACACAGCAATCGAGTTTTTTTTTCGAAATTCGAGTATGTCTGCGATTACAACAAAGCCATTTATGACAATATTAAGTATAATTTGAGCAGGGCAAACTGGCGAGAGATATGAATAAGCCAGAAAAATGTTGAAAGTTTGAAATATTCTGGAAACAATTCAGGAAGAAGTTCCTTTGCTGAGCAGACGATGAAACTATGCTTCTCAATAAATCAATTTTGTTCAACAAGCAAATTATTACTTTGAAAAATTGAAACAAAAGTCTCACACCATTTACAGAAATTACAATAATCAAGCTAATTTGGAAAAGTATTTGAATATCTGCAACCAACTTAATTTTGCTATTCCTTCTACACTTTCTGAGTATAATACAAAAACTGAAAATGAGATTAAGTCAAGTTCGAATTTTTTTTTCAATTACTTTATAGAAAAAGTTGCATCGTGCAACTTTCCAACAAATATAACTTAGGACAAAAAAGTAGGAGATAACTCAGAAGATATTTGTAGTCTTCTTGCAAAAGTTTTTCAAGAGACTTAAACAAAATATTCGGACAATGAACGTGATTTTAAAAATTTCTCATACTTTTCTGTCTATCCAAATAATATTGGTGTCAGTAACGTTGGTGTTCAGCCATTCTCACAGGTCTTAGACGCTAATAAAGGCGCAGGACCTTATGGAATTCCACAAGTATTCATAAAAAACCTAGCAACTGAATTTACAACTCAGATATTCTGGCTGCTCAATATGTCACTGGTTAGTGATGAATCTCCGAAAGAATGGAAAAAGTCTTGAAAATCGCTACTTGAAATTATCGTGGCATTGCCATAGTACCATGCATTCCAAAACTTTTCGAATCGATCTTAAATAAACATGTTTTTAACCAAATTAAAACGGAAATCACTAATGCACAACATGGTTTTTCCAAATGCCTCTCAACTGCTAAGAACTTACTGGAACTCTTCAATTACTCATTGAATGCAAGGGATAATGCTAATCGCGTTATGGCTCTTTACGACCAGTGGTATCAGATCTACCACTGAACCCTAGTCCGAACAAATTCAAACTAGGGGACATATTTGTTATTTGTAGTCAAAGGAACATATTTTAGTCCTTATTACATTTTATTCGTCCACCGAGGTTGAGCTTGGAATAAGGAAAACATGGTTAGTCTTCATTTATGTGAATTCTCATTTTCTATTTGATGTTCTATAGTTTGAATTGGTTAGGACTAGGGTTCTGATGCATGATCAGTATCGGAGTTATTGTTTGTTTTGTTTGCAATGAATTCGGTTTTGACTGATAAAGGGGCGCGCTTTTGAAGAGTGCTGTCGCTCACAAAGGGTTTAAACAGCGGAAATTTTCAATTAATCCTGATTCATTGCCAACAAAACAAACAATGACAACTGTAACAACACCGAATACTTCATCATTTCTCAATAGTGATGAAGTAATTCGACATGCACTAAACAAAGGTTACGGGATATACTACAATAGATCAAATTACTGGTCGCAGTAGTTTATGTCCCGAACAGAGGGAAAAAAAAGGCTCTTTACACCGACTTCAGCAAAGCGTTTGATAGACTAGACATTCCAATGTTGATATTCAAGCTTGAAAAATAGGAACAGAGATGAGACTGCTGAATTGGATCGAAAAAGTCTAATCCAATTCAAGTCACGTCGGGAGTTCCTCAAGGCTCACACTTGGGACCTCTTCTTTTCATTCTATACATTAATGGCATTTCGCTTTTTTTTTTTTAAAGAAATCTCAATGTACTTAAATATGTTGATGACATGAAGTTGTGCTTAGAAATTAAGAACGATAATAAAATCAATGTATTTTGCAATGAGGTTCAAGTTTTCCATACGTGGCGCTGTGATAGTCTATTAAAACTAAATGTTGAGATATGTAATCTTTTCACAAATAGCAAAAAACAAAGCACGCCAAATGTTCAAGTTATATTAGGAATTGAAAGTGTAAAAAATAATGATTAAATAAGAGTTCACAAAACAGGTAATATGCTTAATTTAAAAAAAAAATCGATACCACTTTCAAGATCCCTATCCAATAAGAACGCTTTATGTTGCTTATGTGTGATCAATATTAGAATATTGTAGTATTGTTTTGTCATCTTATATGAAAAAACATGAAGAACGAATAGCGTCAATCCAAAAACAGTTTTTATTATATGCACTGTGTAGGTTAGGAAGAATAGCGTCACCTTTTCGAAAGAACGTCGGGATTATGCAAAGGTCTTGTTTGTTAATGATTTGGCATCACGACGTATTGACTCAACTGATCTTTTTTGAAAGCTAAATTTATATGACCCCATTCGACAATTCCGCAATCGTAACCTTTCCGCGCTAGATCGTCGTCGTACAAAATAAGCTAAATTTGAACAGCTAAACCGCATGATGATTGTGAAGATTTAAGACATCTAGTAAAACATTGAAAAAATACTTTAACACTATGGAAGTAATAGAACATAGAAATTTAATTTTACTATAAGAATTCTCTTTACTATAAGTAATCCCTGTTACAAAATGGTCTACCGTCGTTTGGCGTTTAATAAATAAATACGAAGATATTCGGCAACGGCGCTTAAGGAGTGTATCGAATATAAGCTATCCACATACATTTGCGTTGTACGCATGCATTTGTGATGTTTTTTTTATGCTCTGAACACTGCATGCTGTGCGTTTGACTGTCAGCTTTCTTTTGTTTACTTGTTTGTGCGGTTCAAATTCTGCGTTTTCAAAATGTCGCGTATTGAAAAGGAAGTGAAAATTAAGGTTCTGGACACATGGGTATTACTATGCGAAAATTGGCGAAGCGATTTGGAATTTATCATGCAAGTGTTAAAACCATCATTAATAAGTTTGGGGAACACTATTCTTTGGATGAGCTACCAGGAAGAGGCAGAAAACCCAGTTCTTCCAACCCGAAACTAGAGCAGAAAGTGGTATCTCTAATCATGAAGAACAAATCAATGTCAATACGTGATTTGGCCAAAAAAGCAGGAACGAGTGTCGGAATGATCCAGCGTATCAAGAGTCGAAACCACCTGAAGACCTACAAGAAGTAGAAAATCTCGCAACAAAGTGCAGAACAGAAGAAGCGAGCAGCAACAAGAGCCCGGAAATTGTATTCGCGTCTTTTGCAGCGTCCGGATGCATGCGTTTTGATGGACGATGAGACCTATGTAAAGGAGGACTCAAAAACCCTTGCAGGTCCACAATACTTTACTGCCGTCGTTGAGGAGGATGTAAGCGATGCGGACAGGTCAATTCAAGTGGAGAAACTCGGTCGAAAGGTACTGGTATGGCAAGCAATATGTTCCTGTGGTTTGAAGTCAACCATTTTTTACACTACCGGAACTATAAATGCGGAAATCTATCGATCTGAGTGTCTCCAGAAGAGATTGTTGCCTATATATAAGAAGCATAGTACTCCTCCACTGTTTTGGCCGGATTTAGCGTCGGCTCACTATGCCAAAACCACTCTCAATTGGCTTGCGGAAAAGGATATAGATTTCGTTGAGAAAAATATCAATCCACCAAATTGCCCTCAGCTTCGACCCATCGAACGTTACTGGGCAATCGTGAAGAGGGTCTTCACGAAGACTGGTAAGGCAGCTGGGAACATGCAGGAGTTCAAAAAAATTTGGGCTCAAGCGTCCAAAAAATGCGATGCAACACTTGTCCGGAACTTGATGAAGAGCATTCGATCCAAAGTTCGAAAATTCGTGAAGGAATAACTTAAATTTCATCCGGTCTTCATTATGTTCAAGTTTAACCTCGTGCAAAAAAGGATCAATTTTTTGTATGAATAAAATATCGGTTTTCAACATAATTTGAAAGAAAGTTTGTGGATAGCTTATTTTCGATACACTCCTTATAAAATAAGTTATTGCTGGATTGCTATTATTTTTATTTTCTTCTAAACAAATGCATCAATCAATGCAGCTAGCTATTGCTTTTTTTCAGTAAAACTTATTAGATTTATAAATTCTAGATTCGTTTATGAAAATATTTAAAAATCTATGATAATAAGTGTTTTGCCTTACATTCACACCATGGCAGAACCAACGTTAAATTAAGTGTTCTGTTTTTGCTTAATGTAAATTTCAGTCTCACTTGTATCACATCACCGCCGACAAAATGTTGATCAACGCACAGCACTAATTCAAACACTCCAATTATAGCTAAAAGCTTTCGTGAAGCATAAACCGTATGATTAGCAACCTGGTAAAATACTGTGTTATCTCTTTTGCATGGGATAGAACGATCCAACCTGCTTAAATTGTTATCTATCTAGAATAGAAATTTGACAAATGATCAAATTAATAACCTGAGTTTGATTCTAGATTCACATCTCACATTCTAACCACATGTTTTCCATATCGGTGCCAGGGCTTCTCGGATGTTGAGAGACATATGCAGGATGATGTGATAGGAAGCCACCACCAGTGCCGGGGCTGCCATTGCGTACAGTTTCTCCTAATGGCAAGATCAAACTGTACATAGCTGTAATCTTCACTATTCCGCTGTATGAAAGGCCAAAAAACGAGTTGTAAACCCGTAAGCAGAAGCAGTTACACGAAACCCTCCAAAAAGGATAGAGGTTCTCCTTCCAACGAAACGCTCTTAATACAGGAAATGAACAGTAAGCAATACAAATTAGGATTTCCGTCCGGTGGTTTTGTTAAAAATAGGATTAGCTGGATTATGTAATAAGAACTTTGTGATCTCGATCTGATGGATTTCCATCAAGGAAAGCATAATTGTCATCCATGACATGGGCCAGATAACCACGAACCCCTCATCCAGCCTACACACTTCGTCTGGCACACGGTATTTCCCCGTTTTCCTTTGTTATTGAATGTTTTGCATGTAATAGAATGTATGTATGTAATAGACTATAATATATGTAATTACAAAATATAGCTCTCATCTACTGGATTGTTACTGAAAAAAAATTCAAATTAGATATGTATTAACATATTAACAGTCCTGGAAAAGCCGAAAATCAAGAGAAGATCAGTCCAATCAACGAAGATAAAATGAAAATGAAAAGATACATTATTCATTTTGTTTGAATCAACAGACTATTCTTTCAGTCCAATAAAGCAGTTTGAGTGATCGAAAGAGCCCGTTTTGATTATTCTTGAAATAAGATAAGTATTTAATCCTGTTGTTGAATTGGTGGATCGTTAGCTTGTTGGCTTGTTGGCTTGTTGCATATTGAATATACTGAGTAGAAGTTTTGTTAAAACTGAACACAATTATTTAAATACAATCGAAACTGCTAACAATCACATAAACGTCTTCTATGGAATAATGACTGAAGTTCAGGAGTCGAACTTTAACACTATTTGACTGTTGAAATGCTAAAAAAATAAAACTGAGCATTACAAACATTAAATAGTCGTGCTGCTTCATGCTCTTAAATGACAAAGTAATTTGAAATTCAAGGATGATCCCAAAGCTGATGATGCTGAAACTATCAATGAAATGAGAATGGAATACATACCATGCTTGTACACGATCTTCAGTCGCCGTCACTCACCTCGCTTTATTATAAAATTGACAAACATTGTCTACGCTATGTTAACGAGCATGGGCATGGAACTGAACTGCTGAAAACCCAATCTAGCCTTTATTGTTTGTCATGTTGCTTCATGCTGAAAATGTGTAGATAATACTGCAGGAAAACCTATTTATGTGATATCAACACAACTGAGTCGAGAGAATCGAGTCCGTGCAACGTCTCTTCCTTCAATACGCGTTACGCAGATTGCCATGAAGAAACCCGTTCCGCCAACCCAGTTGACAGATGCGTAGATAAGTCTTTGTACTGACACAAAGATGGCACCACTAGTACTCACCTTCAAAAGATATGTGTATAAATTTGACAGCTGTAGGACCATTAGTTTGTGAGAAGCAACTTTTGTTGAATTTTAACGTGGTTGTACAGACACAGACAATGCACAACAGAGTCGACGCCCAATAGAAATGGTTACGCCAGAAAACATAAAAAAATCCACAAAATAATTTTGAATGATTTCAAAGTGAAGTTAAGTGAGAAAAAAATAATTTTTTTTCATAGTTAGAACAAAGGCTTATTTACCGAACTGTTACGACAATAGTTGTCGTTTGATTCATCTAAAACTTGTGTTTGTACGAAGGAACACCGCTCTAATGATCGCTGACTCTCTGCAAGGTCGTAAAGACTTTCCGTTCAATCTGGGACAAACTAATATGAACGTGGTGCCTCGAGCCTTACGTTTCAACAAGTAGATGCTTCATTTACGATGTCACAAAATTCCTTTAATTATGTTAATAGCAATAACCATTTAATGTATTTCAAAGCTTAAGCAGTAAATCTGTATTCTGTCATACAATTCTGTGTGAAAATCAGGCTTTGGTCTAATTGTCATCACAGCATGCCGAGCAAACGAGAATGACATTGTAAGAATTTTACTTCATTCTACAAAACAAACTTTAAAGCATTGAAATTTTTAAATCTAAGCTTTCTTTAGACGGAATATCACTGATGCCATAACATAATAAAGACATCGTTCTTCATTGGTGTCAATTCGACTGTCCATCGACGATATGTCATTCGATAAATTGTCGATTTGATCAAACGTCATTCATTTCGCCCGTTGGACATCGCTACTGTGAAAGGTCATTTACGATCTCGCACAGACAACATCCTTGACATCGTCATTGGATTGAATCGAGCGGTCTTTCAAATATTACGCAACTCTCCAACTCAGTTTGTGTCTCCAGCGCTCGTGATACTTCTCTTAGTCAGGTTCAGATAATATCATGCCTTTTCCGCTGCGAATAGGTTTCACTATCGCCGCAAGAAACACAAATCAACCGAAGACAACGGTTACAGTTACTCAATACTTGTATCAAGCAAAAATAATAACAAAACACCCAAACACTGCCCGGAAAGTCATGTACCCCGCTCCAGTCCATCACCCATCCCACCACCTCACAAGCGGCGACAGTCATCGAAATGATATAAAATAGAGAGAATACTCGAATACTTCCCAACATGCATAGATAACCGCACTTGCACAGCGCGCTGACTAGTGCCGAAGAACTCTTATCACTGAGCTCTACCATTGGAGGACGGCTTCATTCGCGATAGACAGAGTCAGAATGTTGCGACTGTCGCTCTTTCTGCTTTTACCCGGCGATGAATTTGTTGGTGGTGGGCGACACAGATAGAAGAACATAAGAAAAATCTCTTCTTTATTCCTATTGCTGTGACTGTGAAGCGGTATCTCGTTGAATGTGTGCTGACCCCGGCCGCCGATCATTGCAGCAGCAGATAGGTTGCATCATTTCGCCCAGCATCCTTGTAAATCCCGCCTTCTACTGTGTCTACTCTGTGTGTATCTCTCGGTGTGGATCATCACATTACGGGGAGTAGGAGTGAATGAGATAGAGCGAAAGAGAAGCGAGGCGATGCGAGCGCTTCGTTATCACTGGCGATGATTCTATCGGCTATGCATGGATGTTTTGAAGAGAGCGAACGCTCTGAGCTCATCATACACAACAACAACATTGCGCGATGTCACATCGATCGCACACTACATTTAGTTCGGTACTGTCTGTGCCAGATAGTCTGAGTGAGTGTGAGTGTCTGTTTGTATGTACAGCTCGATGAGAGGAGGAGCCAAAATTCATCGTCGTAACAAACAGTTGAATAATAAAATAAACGACGATGCGGCAGAAGCGTTTCAAGACGTGTTCTCTGTCCATACATGCCGCTATCCCGCCGGTCGTCGCAATGAGCGCTCTGTCACTGCTGAATGCACATAGGCAGCTGGGAAGATACCATTCCGACTCGGCAGGATACCATTGAAGAGGTAGGTGTGTGTGTGTGTGTGCTCATCGGAAGCGCAACGGAGTGAGAGAATTGAATCAGGGACTACTGTGATCCATCCATACCGCACGACAGAGAAGTTGTCCTTGCGTTTTCTTACAGAACGGTACCGAGCGGATGGGGAATAAAATAAAGACGAAACGGTAGGAGGGAAAGAGAGCGAGAGAGCTGTACTTGGAAAGTTGCTGCTATCAAAGTTGAGGTTATTATTTTTTATTTCGATTTTTATGACGTCCCCCAGTGTTCGCTCCTTGAAAGGTGGTGTCTGGCGAAAAAGGATCAAGAGATAAGGATTTATTTGGTTAAGAAAGTTATAGGAGATTTGCCGTTTGATGATGAACTATATCGTTGAACGTTAAAATTCGTCTGCTCTCTTCATTCCATCGTACTCTTACATTTTCGCTGTTCTCAAATTGTGAAAATTAAAATGAAATCAGCAAGATACAGCTCTATTGGGTTGTTCGAAATAATGACGCAGGACTACCCTAGTAAATGTGAGTCATATTGATTGTTTAATGCAATATTCTTTGAATTATTATACTTTCAAAGATAAGGATTTTTTTCAATTATTTATTTGTACGGTCTCAATCGAATCACCTTTGAAGAGCCAAGTTCTCATATTTATATGCATCAAAAATCTTAAAAATAACGTTAAAGGGATAGAACCGATCACTCGCAGCCGTCAAAGAAAGATAAAATTTAACACTTATGATTTTTTCAAAAGTATGAGTCTGAAATCAATAACCCAAGTAACAAAACTGGTTATGTATCGTTCAAAAATTCATCTATAAGACATGATCTCATGTATTTTTCTAGTACAAATAATTTATTTTTGGTATCTTATATGACTAAAAACAGGGCAATAAATCGATCTATTGGAAACATCTTTAAGGTGACACAATAAGTTTTTTCGATTCCGATTCAGGACTAATATTACGTTTTAAAGATACTTTGAATAAAATGCTTTTTCAACAGATCTATCTTGGAAGGTTCTAGTGTCATTAAAACCTATAGGTTATAATCAAGTAATTCCAAAGTGAAAACCACTGCAGAAACACATGAACATGATAAGCTACTTTGAGAAATGTCAAACGAAAAGAAGTTAACAAAGATTGTTAAGATTGTTGTGATTGTGACAATTACGTTTGTTTTTGAGGAGAATGTGCACGACTCTGTTAAGTCTAAAGACTGTTGATTCTGAAAACGCTGAACAAAATATCAAATGCGAGGCAGCTTTTATGGTGCAACTTTTGGTTTTACTCTTGAATTATGCGCTTTTAATCTATGCCCCGTTCTAAAGATTATAAATATAACAGAAAATTCTCTTATATTTTGCCAAAGTCGTCATGGTGGATTGGACACATGGTCTACACTGACGATTAAAAGTATTTTTAAAACATAAAAAATGTCTATATTATCAAGCAATATTCTGGCACTGTAATTTTGTCCATAGATATGGGGTGAAGTTGAAATTTAGTCCAAAATACATCATGATGGTCCATTGCAAGTTATTTGAGTTAGTTATTATAACATCATAATAACCATATTAGAGAATCTTCTTAGTGAACTGTCATTTGGCTCAACTGCTGAGGGTGCTTCTTATTGCATGCTATGGTTCCGAAAATGTTATTTTTTTTTGTAGTTAGATCAATTCTGTAACCCCTCTTAAGAAGATATATTGCAAATGAACTAGATCTGTTTTTTAATCGATATAAAAAAATTATAAAAAGTAATGGGAATGCATAAACAAATTCATCATACTCAGAACAAACACTACTGTCAAATTCGATCTGTGTTTACATCTGTTAGTTTGACACTTGTTCGATTGAAATGTTGTATTCATGCATTTCTGCATTTAGTTTCACTTATTGATTATAACCTATTGGTTATTGTGATGCTATAAACTACCTAGATAATGCCATCGTCATGCCAAAACCATGTTATGCAGAGCATCTTTAAAACTTCTTATTCGACCTGAAAGATGTTATGAAAAGATCGAATAATTGCGCTGTTTTGGTCATGTTTCAGTTGAAAATTAAGTCATATGTTCTAGAAAAATACATGAGTGAAAGGCAAATGTTTTGCGACAACATCCTCTCAGCTTGTGTATGACAAAAACATATTTTTAAATTCATTTTCAATACTCTTGTACAGTATAATTTCAAAATAACTGGCCAAAATGCTGTTTTTTGGTGTTACTTGGGAATGTTCTCTATTTGAATATAATATAACATCCATATTCGACAAAAGTTTTCATCTCTAGATAACAAGTTTTTTTTTAGTGTTTCATTGTTCAAAACAACAAACGTCTTGTTAAGCTCATTTCAAATAATAAATAAATGGTTGTTTCCAGCTAATTTATTTTCTGATTTTCAATTTAAATACCCTATTTGGTTTGCCTTCTTTTTTTCTGGTTTCAAAAATTCTTTTTAGCATGGAGTCCACAAGGTTGTAAAGCGATTTATCTCCAGGCGTCTATCTCGGGCTTTTCAGGATGTCCCACAAGTTTTCGATGGGATTTGGATCCGGAAAACGAGCTGGCCAGTTTAGCATCTCTATGCCTCGATCGATGCGGAAACCATTACATAGATCACTCATTATTTTGATTAAGTGCTAAATGCAGTACACTCATGAAAAGTGACCCAAGAAAGTCCTTACAAACAATAAAGAAACATCAATTTTGCCTCTTATTGTCATCCGTTTTCGTGCTCAATACTTAGTCCTGCAGTAACGAGCGAAAAATCTGTCGTCAACAAAAGGTAAATTTTATGTTCCTTATCCGTTTATAAGAACTATAATTGTTGTGTCCTCTCGTAGCGTAGCGTTTTCATGAATGCATTTCATAGATCTCTTGCTGAAACACAAAGTTTTCTGACATGATATTTTCAGTAAAGCGCTCAATCTAGGCTCAATTCTGTGCCTCGAAAAGGCAGCCCAAACCATTCAAAATTGCGGCTAAGCACAACCAGCGGACTTTCCCTCAAATCATGTCAAAAATATGTGAAAAAGCAAGGATCGATGTTCTTCATTTGTCACCAGAGAAAAACATACATTACACCATTCTTTCGTCCAAGACATGTAATTTTTCCCAAAATTCAATATGGCCGCAATGTTTAAGATTTTTTTTGTTGGTCTTTTTGGTGTACTGCAAGTGGACACATTCGCGCTTAATTGCAGGGTTGCTAGCAGGTTATTTTTAGAGACGTGGTCATTAGTATAGTCCTAGCAACAATCAATATCCAACTAGCGATTTAAAATTGGTTCACTGTTGTAGAACTCCTTGGTCCGAAGTACATTTTGAAGCCAGCACCTTACTGTACATATTTGCGCCTTTGTTTTGATTTGCTGTGTTATTATGACAGAATATTTGAGAGTGTGTTCGTGTGTGTTCATTATTAAGTGCGCATTATTAAGCTTGGAACCGAGCTTGGGACCGAAGTGCTAGTACTGACTGAGCCAAGAAAAAATCCTATTTGTTCGGGACCTATTGGCCTTAGAGTTAGTCAATGGTCCTAGTATCTCTCTCTCTCTCTTTCTCTCTCTTGCTCTTTCTCTCTCTCTCTCTTAGTTTTTCTATTTCTCGCCTATTGTATAACTCTGATTATAGATTACTTAGGGAGGCCAATCGCCTGTCTAAGAATTTTTCTTGATGTACGACGCAACTTCCGGCAGGCCTTTCGTACTATAAATTTCCCCGTTCACGGCCAGTCCGGAGCGAAAGAAGAGCGGGGCTTTGACATCCCATTCTCGCTGATTGGCAGCCACAGCAGCACCTTTTTGGCGTTAGAGTTCGGCTGATAGAGCTGTCAAATTTTGTTCCCTGACTCATGGGTTACTATGGTTGATGCTGCATGGATAGTTTTGTCAGTGGGGTGAAGGTAAACCCATGAGAAATCGGAAATTTTTGTTCATTTCTTAATGCAAACGTTATCTCCCCTCAAGAGATTTTAAAAGTATCGAACTTCGAATTTTTGCGGAGTTTATTGAAGTCACAGCTCCCTTTGAAGACGCGTATCCAAATTTCGCGGCTCAGATCATCGTCCGCTGTTACAAGGGAGCGAAGTTATTTGAATTCCTTGACACTTTGGTCACGCTCGGAGCTACCTGCCAGCATGTATTTCGTTTTGGGCGTGTCACCTGTGGACCAATTCGTGCTGCTTTGCGTTTCTTTAGAGTGTATTGGTAAGCCACTTAAGCATATGTTCTGCCAACAGTATCCATGCCATCCGCAAAACATACGAGCTGACCGGATTTGTTAAGACCCATGTACCTGGTTAGAACGTTCAAATCAACTGAATGATAAATTTGTATGATAAAACATTACATGTTATAAACTCAAGTTTTAATATGGAACGGTCTCAAATTATCCACCAACCTTCATTACTTCCTGCATCTACCAAAAGATGCGCTAGTCATCGCCTAAAGTGTAAACCCTTAGTTGTCATTTGGAGTATTGATTTCAGTGTAAAATTTTGGCTTGTAAAAATGTCGTTATTTGCGTTAGATGCATAGAGTTTGCACTTCGCTTAAGAAATACATGTTTCATTGTATTATTGAAACGTTTTTATACGCAATCAAATATACTCTCTACTATGTATACTCTATAAACCATTATGTACGTACATTTGATTGAATCGATACATGAATACTATACCTAAAATAATTGAATATAAATATCTTAGATACGTATTTGATTCTTTCTAATTGAGGCACCAAGAGTAAACAGTAATGTTTGCTAGAATGAAACGAGAGAGAGAGAGAGGGATGGGCGTATTTCTTTCGAATTTCTGTTTTTTTCCCGCATTTCTGCACTTTTTCCAAAAATCACCATTGAGCTCAAATTTTCTGCACATGCAATATGATTTTTTTGTTGACCTTATTTTGGTTCTAATCATATGTTAAGCACATTTTTTTTTACAAATCTCCAAAAAAAAAACGCAAAAGTTTATATATACTTATTAATAGCGTCGAAACTATTACTTCTAGAGTATTTCAATGTTCAAAAGATCAGTGTCAAATTTAATTTTGCTTTATTTGATGACAAAATATTTGAAATTGGGTAACACGGGTTGGAGATATTTCATTTTAAGTAAATGTGTTTTGGTTCATTTATTAAAAAATTAACTTTTATCCCTATCGCGAAAGCTGTTCTACTTTAATTTTTTTCAAAAAATTTCACATTAGAAATGATGATCAGCTTACCGAATTTATAAATGCTGTAAACTAAATCATTAACCTAAACAAATTAAAAAAAAATATTGTTTGTTTAAGTGAACAAGCTGCATCGTTAACTCGCGAATAAGGAGAAAGTACTAGTGTGAAATATAAGCAAAGGTACAGTACAGCAATCGGGAGCCTGCCTAGAATAAATGTCATTGCTCTATTCAATTTCACATTTTAAATTTAAAACTGTAACTAATGTTTCTACCCACACTGTACACTTCATTTGAAAATCGTCATGTTTATTTTGCGAATTCCATAAATAAATCGCACAAAAATTCAATAATTTATTCGGATTACCTTTAACGTTTCTCAATCCAATCAATGGCACATGAAATTAGGGAAAATAAAACGGAAAGTTACACAGCTAAGCTTGAGTGCAATTTTGATGCAACATCCATGAGCTTTCTCTTTTAAATTCCCATTTGAAAAAGTTGTTTACAATCAGCTATCACCGATATCGTTTCGTAAAAACCCATGACAAAGACTTGTTTATACATTTTTTATATTTTTACATTTTAGTACCGTGCTTCTTATAGCATCCATTTGTCATATACAAGTCTATAGCATAGAGACAAACCAGCTCAGGGCTGAAAGTCTCTAAAAAAAAGAAAAGAAGAGGTCTATTGTATATTTTTTTCATGGCAAAACTGCTTCATTATACATGTTTAGAATTTGCAAAGTTTATAATTACTTGGACAAAACATCATTATGTTAAAAGCATGCTGTTGGAAGCATCCATAGGACATAATATAACAAGTAACAATTTCAGTTTTATTCCAGCCGAATAGCACTTCTCCTGGCTTTGTTGATAAAACTAAATTCAGGAGGTGATCCCGGCGTAGTGGTTAACATCCATACCTCTCACGCCAAAGTCACGAGTTCGAATCTCACCCCCGGAGAAGTTACGAAAATACCCAAAAAGTATTTGAGTGACTACGACGGTAGATGAACCAGCGCAGAGCTAAAAATCGCGATAATAAAGATTTAAAAAATAAAAATAAATTACATTCAAAACTTTTGTGTCCATCAACACCTGCTTTATGCATCTTTAAAGCTGAAATGTGTTCAAAATGGCCCACTCTATAGACGGTTGTGAATACAAATTAATAAAACCTTTACAAGACCATAAAGATTTTAAAAATGTTCTGGTGAAAGATGTTATGTCCACTTGAGAACCTTCATAAAACCTATTGGCTGTATATCAAAACCAGCGTCTGGCTACAACTGCCAGACTTCACGGTGATATCTTGGTTGGTTTTTGTTGTTCTGCTTTGTTCAATTCTTTGCTCTTCTGATTCATTTAGCAGTAAATAATATGGAAGAAACAAGTTCTGGTGTTGCAGGGAATTTTGTTTCATAGCAAAATAACCAAAACAAATTGAGGTTTTTATGGCATATTATGCTCCAAATCATATGCGCATTCAATTTTATGGTGAATATTGGCATGATAAGAGCCGAAAATAAATGCGCTCCGGAGATTATGCGAGTTCACATCAACAAAAACTGAATTGAAACATATACATTCAATAAATTAATCATGAATTTCCTGAAAATTTATGGAATTCAATAAGGTTAACAAAAAGAATGTCAAAATTAGTCTTTGATCTATAGTACATTTGCATTATATATAAAATTTCGTTTTTTTCCACATATCAATGATTTCTTACATTCCAATATGGGTATTGGAATCAGTTTTGCCAAAATGCCAATTTATCTCCGCAATGGCTACTATTTGGTCATTTCCTGACCTCCCTCAATGCCAATTTGCCGTTTAATGCATTTACTGGAGGCAAAATGGTTTTAAAATGCTTTTCAGCTGATCATAATAAGATAATATGAATGAATACATCCCTTCAAAAAACCATTTTACGAGTTCATAAAGTCAAAATAAAAACTTTGATAGAAGAGAAAGGAATTTTGAAAGACAAGGTTTCAAGATTGTTATAAAGAAGCTGTGTAGGTTCTCAAAAACCTGACTAAAATTTCAAAACCAATTGGCACCTCATATTGCGATCATAACACGAAATTGATTTTCAATGGCTGTCCTTATACTTTAATAAAGCTCTGTCTCAAAACTGTCAAAAAAGCTTGACAGTTTTGGCAATGTTACTTCGGATTTGTTTTATGGATGTTCAACAAAACATCTGGTGTGACCTAAAAGATGTTGAAAAATCCCGAATATCAAACTACCATTAGCTGTATGATCATTAATATACATTTTCCATTCATGTTGTAATCATCATTATACGTATCATCCGTGTATAATGCTGGTGTAATGTACGATACGATTCAAACTTTAAACAATCATAAATAGCGTATTCTATATATGATAATGATTTCATAAACAAGAAATTAACAGTGCCGTATAGTATATCACTTGATATATATTCCTTGTTATATGATATAACGAAGGAAAGGTATGAATTATGGTCACGATATACAAAAAAACAGGAAACTGTTTGACCAATACGTAATTTTTAGTTTATTATCACAAAATGTATGACTAACTTTTGCTGGTATTTTTTAATTATTTACCTTCAATTTCTATACATTTTTCTCAATGAAAAGCTTTTAATAAAAAAAAGTGTCAACATCAAAGGTGTGTTTTTATTTACTTGGATTGGGAGAAAAAAAGGGAAAACTATTATTCACTATTGTATCGTGATTGTAGCAGTTATCATCATGATTAAAATTCTCATATAATATTACTATACTGTAACGATATCTATTACCTTCTTATATCGTATATATTATTAAACTTTGTTACCGTATATTGTAATGGTTGCAAAAAATATTTTATGATTTAACCAGAATTGAATGATACCACCTCAAGTAAAACTGCAGAAAAAATATTATTCACAATTTATTTACACCGGAAATTTTGTTCGAGAAAAAGTCATTTTTTGTAAGGTAACGACACTTAACAACCTATTAGTGTTATGGTAAGATCTTGATTTACCATAACATATATCATCGATATGATACCCTTTATCTTCAGTTTATAATTGTTGGAAGATAACTTGAATAATTATGAAATCGGTATAATACCTTAAAAATACTTGTTTATTTGGGATGCCGCATATATTGCGTTTTTTTCGGTTATATGCGTATATGAAATGAAGTTATTGACAGTAAAAAAAACCTTAAAATTTGTTTGAAAAATGTATTTTTAACAATCATATAACAAGTGCTGTTACTTGGGTAGGAAACGGTTCCTGACACGATTGATTATCGTCGAATTTCCTTTTGTTTGATTCTCAATGCCATACTTTTCTCGTTTAACTAATAAACCGATTGATATGGGGTGGAGCAAGGACGTTAATATTAACCATCGTACATAATATAATAAAGCTTCATAATTTTTCAACTAACTTCGAATAATCTGGCTGAAAGCCAAAATTTTGCGAAAACTTCATGCTAGCCTGGTCTAGGAAAACAAAACATCGGAAGTCTTTTCCAAAACGATGTGCATTTCAACTCATCACTTCATCAAGGCAGATCGAACTGAGTCGAAATCAAATCCAAAGGATAACAGTATTCGTTGCTACTGGCTTACTATTGCCGACCAACCTTCCTATTTTCCTCGTGCCATCCAACTCCCAAACAGTGAGTGTGGCACTGATTTAGCACCGATCGTTTATGTTCCATTATTCCTCAGCCCATCGCCCGGACGGAGTAAGCTCACAGCAGACCGACAGACGACGACGACGACGGGATTGCACAAATGTGTTTGTGTAGCCTCCTTGTTCCGTTTACTTTTGATCCTTCTTATCTCTTGCTGAAAAGTGCGTCCCGTTCATCCACCCACCTCCCAAACCAACCCGGGGGCAACCAAACAACGATTGCTGCGATTGTACCGTTTTCGGCTCTCCTTCTTCAATAGAATATGGTTTTTACGGTTGGTTGATGGTGTGAGTGGCTCGAATCTCGAGAGAAAGAGAAAGAGAGCGAAACGAGAGAAGGGGCCCACAGCATGTGCGATATGTGTTTGTGGACGTGATTGTTGTTGCTGTTGATGTTGATGATGATGATGGTCTTCTGGAGTGTGTGATAATTGCATGAGAAGAATTTGTTAGTCTATTCTTAGCATCCAACAGACAGACAACAACGCCGCGCTCACACACGACCCGGAAAAGTGACTGACTGTGTCGAACGGGCGAGAGAATAGGACGATCGCGGAATCACGGCGCGCGGTACGGTGAATCCTGCGGAACAACACACGGACCCCGGAGTGTGGACGTGCGCGCGTTGCCAGTGGACTGTGAAGTCCTGAACCGAGAACTGATCGATTTGCATAAATGAAACCATTCGACGCCGTGTGTGTTGGCATGTAACGTGTGTGCCGTGACTGGCCGGGTGAATGAACAGTTTTTACCCGAGAGTTTAAAGGAGCAGCCTTTTTGCAGTGAGTGAGGGAGGAAGCAATTTGAAGGCTAATTTTCTCGTCAACACGCAAAGACGGCGAAAAAGAAGAAAATAGTTGCAAATCGCCAAATTGACCATCGGCCCTCAGTGAAGTTTTCCCCTTCCGAAGAAAATCGATTTTGATTAGAAGAACCATCACGAGTGTATGCGGTTGGGCGATTCCGGCGACCTGATAGTGGTCCAATCTGTAATCGAGGTCGGGTTAGGATTTATTCGGTTTCGTCCGTGGTTTTATGGTTTTTCATTAATTTTCCCTGTGTTTTATTGGCTTTTCGGTTGGCCACGTGACTCAGTGGTTCGTGATCAGTTTCGTGCGTGTAGAAATCAGTGAAAAGTGCCGGCGGCCGAGGGAGAATAGAGAAATGATAAATAATTCTAATTAGGATATAAATGTTGTTGGTGTGATCCAGCGCGAACGCAGGGGCGCCGAAAATAAGTTGTACGAATTCTAATTAGCAGAGTGTATGCCGATCGTGTGCCGGAGAACTGATCCCGAAGCCCGCCCGTCAAACGTTTCGTGATATGGTTGATATCGAGTTAATGATGCCAGGTACGAAGAAGTAAGGGGCAAAACAAATCACTGTAGATTATAAAGTTAATGTCGCGAATAATGACGTACGACGGCTTCGGCGGCCGGTGCTGACGATAACGACCTGCCAGAGAACTCACCTTCGAATTCAGCAGGAACATTTTGGATCGAAGAAAGGCAGTTTACGAGCCGGGTTTGACTTTGGTATATTTTTTGTTTTGATTGACGACGACACGAGCTTTCACAGGGGGGCTGCTCGCAGTATGAGAGGTGCGTGAGATCATAAAATTCGTTAGATTTGCTTTTGGTTTGTCCGGATTTGGGTTGAAAAATGAGTGCTTAAAGTGTGCGGTTGATTCAATTAATTTTGATTAAATAGATGTTTTGGCCTTTGGGGTAAGCCGGGCTCGTTGGGCTCGTGAGTTGTTTTTATCAGCGAGGTAGGATTTATGGGCGTGGACCGCGAATGGGTGTGCGTGTGTGCGTGAAGAAGGGGACGATGTATTTTCATGTCGCTGAATAATTGGTTTTATTTAGTGTTTACGAGAGCGATTGCCGTCGGACGATGGTTGCAAAAATGTTGTGATCGGGCTTTGAGGGGTCGTGAATTGTGGTGAATGTCTTAATTTGAATTTGTCCACGCTGTCAAATGATCGCAATTCGAATGGTTTCTGGGTTTATGGCTGAATTGAGGAGGGTTTTGCATTCAAAATTGTGTTTTGCCTTGAAATTAGTTCAACACCTCCAGCGGGAATTTTATTTGTAACCAACAAAATTGTCGAAAAGGCTTAGTTGTTCTGGATGTGATTTTTAGAAGATTAAGATTTTGAGGCTTGAATTTTAAATCAAGTGTTTAATTTTTTGGCTATGTTTCTTGCTGCAGATTTAAACGTTTCAATATAAGGCATTAATACATGTCAAGTAACGTTACAAAATATAACATTAACTTTGCTTGAGTCTCTCGTTCACGAGAACTTTTTTTCAAATAGTGATACGCTCGAATTTTCCTTTTTCTTAAATTGACAAAGTTTCATTATTGAAAAAAATAGCTCCTTCATTGGAAACAATTTTGTTCGAGAACATTATTTTTCGTATTTAAAAGCATTGAAGCTAACTTTCAAGCGGTCAATAACAGAATACCAAAAGTTCAAATCGCGATAAGAAGACTTCAAATTGTCTTCACAGAAACTATACGGAACTACTCGGTTACGGAAGTAGAAATTATGAGACGAACTCTCATCTTATTTCATGAATTAATGACACACGGATTCGAGTTGTGAACTTCGGAAGTGTTGTTTTGCCTCTAATCTAAAGTTGTGTCATCAGCCTCATTAAACATGAATCCATTGAAGAATTGCAAAATAGCGTAGTAATTTCTTCACCAAGTACTATCACAACTCTTCCCAACAACACTAGGTTCGAGTTTTGACACTGGATTTGTTTTTTGTTGACATTTAGTGTCGATAAAGTAGATTTGCCATTCATGACTTAAGTTTCGGTTCAGGAATTCAGCTCATAATTCCCACCCGATTGATTCATGGTTTCATGCCTTTTCCATTGCAGTTGAAAATTGAAAAATAGGTCATGAATATTGTTAATGGTGTATACTGATAACACGGAAACACATTTTTTTCATGAAAGCCTGACCTGTCCTTTTTATTTTGAACAACAAATTATTTCCCGTGTAGTCGATTGAGGCATAAAATTACGCCTGAGATAGTAAAAAATTCAAAGAATTCTTTAGGATTTGAGCCTTTCTTATCGTTCTTGGGGATAAATGAGCATGATCGGATTTCATCGGGATGGTAAAAGTTTAATCTTGGGGAATGTGTCCTAAAACTAGGAAATGAGAAGAAAGATTAGTAATTTCTTTTTAATTCGAGCAGTCAGGTATTAGTACACGACACTGAAGAAGTTTGCACATTATACACGGAATATGCGTATCTGTCAAGATAAGCAAAAAAAGAAGTTCTTTGAAACACTTTCGTAGTTCTTAAGCTCTCAATATTGAATTGTAGAATCCATCATCTCAAATATTCGTGTAACGTATGAATTAAAAATAACAATTAACTAATTTTAAATGGTAAAATTAAATTTCAAATAATATTTTAATGAATACTGCGCTCATTAAAAGTGAAAATAAAACAATTCCCAACAAACATTAAGATAAGGTTCATGCTTCAATCGGATAGTAATGAACCAATTTTATATGACACGAACTTGAACAACTACATTGAGGGTTCAAATTACTTTGATGCATTTGGATGGATTTATAACTTCAAGAACATGGCGACATCAACGCTTATCTCCTTAGTGTTGAACGTAAAGAAGCTGCTCTGCTGACGTCGCGTTTCGCCAGAGAGATGTTTTCAGGTGTTTAAAGAAAAATATATTTTTTATTCTAAGAACGATAAGTTTTGTGTCTACTCTCGCGTCGCGTTTTGTGAGTGTTCTAGATGATCAATTCAATTAGATGTATACTAATTTGACTGTCTTCAATCTGTACACACCCTTTCCCTCTTACCTTACACAAACTAGAACAATTATATTTAATGTTAAAATTCCTTCGGCAATTTTTCGATAACTTCAAAAGCTGTTTTTGGCAACGCACCACTTCAGATTGTTGAACGTTTGCTGTATTTTGCATATAATTTAAATACCAACAAAATTACGAGAGCTTCATGCAATGTATAATGAAAGAGTTTTCAAAATTACTACTAAAATTCTTGGGAATACGTAAATTGGTCCTTAATCCACACGGTGTCATTCCGGTGTCAAATCGGCCCAGTAATTCTTCATAACAGAGCCCGTTTGGCTGTTCTCCAGGTAGTTGATGTGGATCACACCTTGTGAATCTCAAAAAACAGTGGCCATCACCTTTCCGCCTTCGCCTTTTTCGTATTTAGCACGTTCGCCGGGTGAAGTCAACTGTTTGTACTGTTCGTTGGTCTCTAGTGTTTACCAATGGATCCATGTTTCGTTGGCGATCACGAAACGATGCAAAAACTCCTTCAGATTGTGCTTACCCAGCTGATTGTACTCGAAAAAAATGTAGCACTTTCTTTTGTGTATAGTTTTTTGTATAACATGGGCGTTCCGGAAGAAGAAGGTCGAAAAATTTGCCAAGAAGTACTTGGTGTGATAGGCGATCTGTGAGTGCGGCAAATTCAGCAAGTCGGATATAATGACCGACATCATCCACAACCAAATATATAAACAAGAATAACCCCCACGAAAGTGGCACTCTGCTTTGGCGTGTGTAAGAAAGATGGCGCAAGTGTTGCACCGGATTTGTTGGGTACCGTTAAGTCCAAGGTGCGGGCATCTAGCCTAGGATGGTACGTTTAATAAAACAACTTTGCAAAAACATAGTCAATATGTGTTTCCTGAGAGTTTAAAAATTTCCGACTTGAAAGGAATTTTGTTGATTATTTTTGTCTGTTCCATTGTTTTCGAGTACAATCTTTAACACTGCTCTGAAATAGTATCACGGTTGTGCCTGTTGTCCAGAGTGAGCAAACGCGTTACAGACAGCTTTCTCATGCCCAATATTTTATGCAGAATATGACCCGCGGTCTTTTGTGATGCCTACTGTTTCAGCTATCTAACGCACCTTCAATCGACGGTTTGCCAAATCGAGATCGTGGATTTATCCTCCGTTATCATCTTTGGTTGCCGAAAAATCGACATGCGAACACGTTGAACACGTTTTTAAAATACATTAATGGTTGCTTTACAGTACTTTTATTGAAACTTCAAAATTACAGGATTAGATGGTTCCATTTCTCCAGTTCTAATTTAATCTTATCTAATCTAATCTAATACAAACGCAACCAGTACGAGAAAGCATCCTAGAAATACTTGAGTTAGATTACGCTCAATTATTTTGTCAATATTAATGCTTGTAGCATATCAAACACAAGATACAAGCATCAACGCGGCCAGGCCGACTGTGTTGCATTTACCGCAAAAGATGATTCTTTAAAATGAGTTGGATTCAAAGACATTGGGGCCAATTATTGAGTTCGAGTCGACCGTCACTTTGATCGTCTGATCTTTTTTATTATTACCGATGTCGAGATCCACAAAATTTGGTCGAGCTGGTCGACTCAATCGACCACTCGGAAATTAGTGACTGGTTTGTCACAGTTTGTCGAGTAAGAGTTTGTTTTGAAACGCGTTTTTCATCGGTTAGTGGTAATTGGCTGAGCATGGTATGAAATACACTAAACCATTATTTTTCGCAGTTGAATCAACAGAAAAACTATTTACGGTAACGCGATGTAACGTTATCCTAGAAAATTTTCTTCTAAATTTACATACTACCAAACGTTTTATGAAACTTATCTGTACAAGTGTATAACTAGCTGAGTATCACTTACAGCTCATGTACTTTATGAGTTTTAATAAACAATGTAATCGATCGTTGCATATTAGGCCGAGTCAAGGGACACATACCCTACTTATAGCAAAACAATGTCTACAAACGGTAAAGTTTTACTAAATTCTCAACAGCTCAAGGTTCGGTAATCCGATTTAACGGATTTCGGTGAAATTT
Source organism: Aedes japonicus (assembly GCA_034211315.2). Taxonomy (NCBI): domain Eukaryota; kingdom Metazoa; phylum Arthropoda; class Insecta; order Diptera; family Culicidae; genus Aedes; species Aedes japonicus. Next base: position 27,305 of record JASCZW010002052.1, on the reverse strand, counting down.
TACAGTTATCTATACACATTTTTTTTCCGAAATTCGTAAAATCAGACTACCAAACGTTGTTAAGAATTTTTTACAGATTTCTGTGAAATAATCTGAGTATGCAATCCTATTAAACACAAAACAAATTAACGCCAGTTTGAATGGCTTATCGAACTGGTTTAAATTATTAGGACATCGCCGAAAGCTTTTGAGCTGTGGAGCCAGCAAAACTGATGTTAACCAGAAGTGGTAAGAAATTGACCAAGAGCTCGATTCTTTTGGACCACAAATGCGGTTGGAAAAATATAAAGTAAAGTTTCTTTTATTGTTTGATTAATATTAATTTTGTGATCTTAACATTGGCTGTCAAGCCCAGTGAGTTGTAACACTGAGACTCAGAACAACAGTAAAAGTGATGAGCTGAAACAAACCTTAGAACTCTGATTTTTTTTCTAATGATCATTTCAATATATTTGCGCATGGGATTTGATAAAGTTACCCTCGAATTAAGAGGCTAATGAAATTATTCCAAGATCCCTAGATCCCTAGATCTATTCTTCCCCTTGTTAGTAGTTTCAGTAGAAATATCCCAAAAAATCAGTACCAAACATCCTCGAATTTCAAGATCATACTTCCCAGAAGTTCAGGAGAGAATTTCCTAGAAAATCAGGACATGACTTCTCGGAGCTTCAGGAGAAGGTTTAAAGAAGAGGACTTCTTAGAAGTTTAGAACTTTTCAGAGGTTCTATCGTTCTTTCCAGAAATTCAAGACGCAAGAGATTAGGGAACAAAACTTTTCCGGAGTTTAAGAAGAAACTAACCATGGAGGGTTTCAAAAATTCGAGGACAAACCTCCACAAAGCTCAGGACAATACGTCATAGAACTAGAGGACAGGAAAGGACTTCTTTTAAGTTTAAGAAAAGATTTCCCAGATACTCCGGAAAAAATATCCCCAAAGTTGAGTTGAAACTTCCCAGAAGTTCTGAATAGAATATATCAGAATGAGGATTTCTCGAAGTTGAGGAAGAAACCTCTCAAAAGAATAGAATGAAATATTCTAGAAGCAAGAGGGTACTTCCAAGTAGTTTGAGCAAGAATTTCTCAGAAATGCAAGCACAAACTACCCCGAGGTTCCAGTGAAAACGACTCAAAATTCCAAAAGAGGACTTCTCAGAAGTTCAGGAAGAAACTTCCTATAAATGTAAGGGAATTTCCCTAAAAATTCTAGAGAGGACATTCCCAAAATTTAAGTAGAATTTTCCTCGGAGTTAAGGATGGGACGTATCCGAAGTTTAGAAAGAATAAGCTTAGGAAAAAAACTTCTCCAAATTTCAGGAACAAACTTACCAGAAAGTGCACTACCTATACTTCAAGAAGGAATTTCTCAAAATTTCAGGAGAAGACTTCCCAGAAGTTCAGAAGGAAACTTCCCAACAGTTTCGTTGGAACGACCCAGAAGTGCTAAGGAGCTTTCCTGAAGTTCAGAATCGTACATCCAAAATTTCAGAATAAGGTTTCTCGAAATTCAGGAATTCGTCGAAGTTAGCTAGTTCGCTAGTCATACCGGAACAGTGTAAACACGTAAAAATAGGTGATGTTTATTATAATTACTAGAAGCTTTAATTCAAAAACAGAACACAATATGACAAAAACAGATATATATGATCCCTATGACGCCTATAACGCCGAAACGTCGTAAAATATAAAAAAAAGTATCTGTTTCGGGTTTTTAAAATACTGATCATCTCATCATTATTTCAGGTAGATACTTTTGAGCAAAACAAGAAGAAACCTATTTAAAATATAGGGGGTACTTCCTAGTAGTTCAAACAGGAATTTCTCTGAAATTCAGGAACAGACTTTCCTGAAATTTAGGAGACACTTCCCTGAAGTTCCGAATAAGACTTCTCAAAAGATCAAGAGGAAATTCTCTACAAATGTAAGGGAATTTTCCTGAAAATTCGGGAAAAAATACCAGTTAAATTGAAATAGATCACTACAGCAAGCTTTGAGTGTTAAATGTTTAAACTAATAATGCTGTCAACAGTTTCAGTACCGTCACGTTTAAATAAGTTGGTGAAAACAAGATAATAACTTCTCTTATGAATCATCTTTGAAATTGATATCAACTCTCATCTACAGATCAATTAATAGCTTCCTCGAAAAATACTTTGAATCGCAACTTTTAAACAGCGTCTCAATAACGTTCTGACTAACAAAAACATTAGTGTTATTCACAAAACAAGAGTGAAAGATGTAATTGATTATTCTTCTGTCTGTCTTCTTAACTGTCGGCAATGGCAACTAAATCGATGAAAGTCCTGAATTATTAGGTAGTGTAATATTTCAATGACAATCAAGTTGAGTTCGGTTGCCGGCTGGATCAGATTCGGTCGGCTTCTGTGATGAACAATTTAGCTCAACTCGACTTCTATAATTGGCCCCATAGATTTGAACTACAACGCATTTTGTGAATCTACAGGCGGGGATGGATGCTTAGACATACCGTACCATACGCTCCGAGATAAAAATAATAAAAATCAAAATCCAGAGGGGTCCCACTGATGGGTCGCTAAAAAGCTTGGAAATGCAAATAAAACTGTGTCTCGTGAGATAATAACCTTCAAGGAGCAAATAACTGCTCAAAGGAAGGACGGGAGTGGTCGTAAAAGCGCACCAATTGACAGTAAAATGGCCAGAAAAGTGGTGCAACATCCACTACGGGAGCTACAACTATTCTTGTTCCAAAGATATTAAAAAATACTTAGATGAACTCCATTCAGTCCCGTATCCGTTCTATAAAACCCTATCAGGCAACCAATACCAGTCGCTTACATCACAGCACATTTTAACCCACGAAATCACAATTAATTAAATCTATCTTATTTATTTTAACATACTACAAACAACGATGAAATTGATAGCGAGAAAAAAAACACGTCCAGTCAAAGCCATAGCCTACTCTTCTTATATGGTTTCATTTCTCCAGTTCGAACAAAATCTCGACCTTTCCTTTTGAAGGAGTCCATCAGCGCCCGCACATTGAAAACGGACACGGAATCAGCGCATTTCCTCCATTTTGCCCGCATTTGCTGGACGTCCTTGACTGTCGCCACTTCGTCATAGCCGCTGTTTTAAAATTGTCCAGTATTTTTCGTTTGGTTGAAATTCCGGGTAATTTGGAAGATTCATTAGCTTAGGGACAAAATCAAAATCAATCTTGATGGCAGCATACCACTCCAGAACCACCTTGGAGTAGTGGCAGCTGTCTAGATCGGGCCAAAAGATGACTTTCCGCCTATGCTTGTGGATGAACGGCATTATAGCTACGCTTTTTCAGGCATTCTTCTATGTAAACAACAATGCAAATCGCTTGACAAATCATGGCCTTCTTCGCAAACTTGTCGGCAAACATGAACTTGAATCTTCCCGTCAGATCCCCATGTCCAGTCGCGATGTTAAACTTTTGACTGGAAAGCTGCTTAAATTCGAGTTTGACGTATGTTTCGTCATCGATCATAGTGAAGCCCTCGTGTATCGTCAAAATACAAGTCGGATGTTTATTGGCTTCATAGGGCTTGTATTCTTCCCTGGCAAGGATGTTCTGCACCGCTTGAAAGTTGGCGTTGTTCCTTCTGGCCACATCTCGCATCGAAAGACCGTGGTTGGCTTTAACGCACCTCAACACCTTCCAGTTTGTTTGTAGGTCCGCTGATTCCTTGAGAGTGGATCTCATGGTATACAATTCAGCAAATTTACCGATCCGTGAAGAAAATATGAAAGTTTAAAGGTAATCTCTGCCCTACCATATTTAATTCATTAGTTGTGTTTTATTCGCCAGTATTCACTACAATTTGAGCTTATTTCGCAATCATTAATAGCCTCATACCTTGGAATGTTTTTTCGCTGGATTTTAATCAAAGTGCATGTTAAATGTGGCCGGTGTATTTAATTTTCCGTGTTGAAATTCTGTCAATCTCACCCTTTTAAATTTACATGAGAACAAAATCCTTGGACAAGATTCCCGAGGGGGTAGGCTACCTTAACCATTTTTAATTTCAGGACAATCGGAGTTTTGAATAAGGCATGGAACCTGACGTTACCTTATTTAAATAAGAAATTTTGAGAAAAATTCATCAATTTCATTATCAATAAAACTAACTTTCAAAATGTTAACGACCTATCGATTGCAGGATCGTTCTAAATATCTCGATCCCTGTCTTCCTTCAAACTTAGACCAGCCTTCTTTTTTACTTCGATTAGACATATATTGCAAAACAATTTGTTAGGAAGCCGATGATGACTAAAACAATGTTTGACATATTTTAGTGCATCAAATTATTTCCACACATCGCTGGTTCGATTACCATTATTTGTCGTATCAATATGTACACTCGCGATGGAAATTTCCTAGACATTTAAGGCGGACATTTTATTATTTTTAAATTCAAACTCACTCGCAAAATTGCTGAAAGTCGAGACACGAAAATGTACACTGCAGTTGCTAGAACGAAACGACAAAGCTGATCACCGTCTCACACGCACCCCTCTGGATGGCACACTATATCGAGATGTCATCATTTTTGATAAAAGCCGATTTCTTAAGGGCTAATGAATATAACTGAAGGGATGCATACAAATTGCTCGGCGGCGCAGGCAAAACAATGCAGCGCACAGTGGTCGGAAAAGCCTTTTTTCACGGCGAAATTAATAACTTTTAAGGGTTACGTTGTCGAATCATGGTGTCTTGTACAAAGTTGTATCTGAACAAGTTGTCCATCTTGTGGTGATAATTTGATAGTTCCAAACTTTACCACCAGCTGTTGCTAACTTTTGAACGAAATACAATAGAAGGGGAATGTCAAAAACAAGTTTTTAGGGAACATAATTTCAAGCAACTTTGCTGAAGATATCATTTTTCTATCTTAATCTTAGGCTTAATTTGTTTCAAACTTTTGAGTGAGTTACTTGCTTGCGTTCTTCCGGCAACTTTATTTTGGGTCCACCTGTATTGTTCCGTGACCACACATCTTGTATTCATGGATTTCAAATCAAAAGGTAGGAGTAATTATAACGAAAAAATTGTCCGACCTCAAGCAGTCTCCGCTCGTGTGCCCCTGGAGTACCCGGGCTCATTTATATAGAATAATGTTCCTTGATACCCATTAAAACAAGAATTTGGTGATTTTCTGGCCAATTCTCGGCTTAACAATCAACAGGACGAAAAGAAAAAAACGCATGTTTCAAGTTAAAATTAATCGTAACTTTTGAATCAAAATCAGTATTAAAAAACCTTGTTCAGCCAAAATGTGCGCTATAACGTTTTCTATATTTTGTTTGAAGATTACTTAATCCTAAAATGAGAAACAAAAAAGTTATAATAAAAAAAATTCGTTTATTGGAGACACCCTGACATAAAGAAGAAAAATGGCTCTATCATGGTCGAATGAAGAGATAGAAAAATGATATCTTCAGCAAAGTTGCTTGAAATTATATTTCCTACAAACTTGACATTACCCTTCTATTGTATTTTTTTCAAAAGTTAGCAACAGCGCCGCCCTAGTGGTAAATTTTGGAACTACCAAATTATCATCACAAGATGGACAACTTGTTTAGATACAACTTTGTAGAAAACACCATTATTCGGAAACGTAACCCTTAAAAGTTATTAATTTTGCCGTGAAAAAAGCCTTTTCCGACCACTGTGCAGCGGTGCGCCGGTCGAAAATAGTGGTGGCGGCGCGCTATAAAATCGTCGGCGGTGGCAGCGTGGCGCGGCGGTGCACAGATCTAGCGTGGGTATGTCAATGCTATCAAAAGCTTTGCCGAAGACTGTGTAAAGAGCTTCTACATGGTTACCATTGTCCATTGCTATCAGAGAGTAGTTAACGAATTCCAGTAAATTTGTACTAGTTGATCGTCCTTTGGAGAATCCATGTTACTATGTAGTCATTCTGTTTTTGGTTTGAGTGAACAATTTTTCATTAATAATTGCTTCAAAAAGTTTAGGAATGTAAGATAAAATTGCAATTCTACGATAGTTACGTATGTCAGATTTTTTCCCACTTTTGAAAATAGGTACTAGGTAGGAACTTTTCCATAGTTTGAGGAAGATCCCAGATTTCAATGACATATGTGTAATTGAGCGCTTTGTTTTCTATTCCAAAGCATCCAAACTTATAGTGAGTGGTAAGTACAATGATACGCTTATGCTCACGGCAGTCGGACGAATTTATCACACGAAAAAAATATTCGACTGTTTCGGAAATCGAACCTTTCACCTCCGGATTTTCAAAAACCGATGCATCTATCGACTACGCTTTGGGGCCTCCTGCTCTGAACGTTACAGAAACTAACATTTAAAAAACCGTTAGATCCATGCAAAAATCCAAAAAGGATTTGCCCTACCAATCATCGCGCCGCTTCAGCTGGTCTTCCTTTCGGGCATCTGCTCGACTGTCAAACCATCCCGAGCCATCCCTTAATTCCCGAATCCAGACAGACGAGCAACAACACGAAGAAGATCGAACTGAGATCACACCACCGTTAATCGATTCCTGATGCTGCACACCGTCCTGTATTGATCCGAGTATGTATGATTGGTAGGATTGTCACACCCGAAATTGGACTCCTTCAGGTGGCTGATCGACATCATCTTGTTTGACATCTGATTGAGTTATCTTCGTGGAAACATTCTCTCGCTTCCGTTTTTTTTTCCTCTTCTGCCTTGATTTCGGATTAAAGACCCGGAATCGGCTCTGCTTCCGAATCGAGACTAAACAAACAATTTGAAGAGATTAGAACGACGACTGCTGCTGCTGCTGTTGCAGTTGTAGTTTGCAATTTCTGTGGTGGAAAGGTGCGAGGTGGATGAAATTTCAAACCTCTCAAGAGGTCGCTGTACCCTTCTATATATTTTACAGCGTTTTCTCCGGTTCCGCAGAGAGCAGCAGCGAGCGTCTCGGATCTTGGAATCGGGTCCTTTGCGTGTGTTTTTATTTGCTTTTCTTCCTTGTCGGTCGGTCGCTCGGTCGGTCTGTCCCTGCTGCTTGGCTGGTTATAAATGTCGTATTAGTTACAGTTTGGTGTAATTTTTTCTGGTTTTAAACTTAATGCCTCTCGCTCTTCGTGTTTGAGGATTTACTCATTTTTCCTACCTACCGCCAATGCCGTTGGGTGCGTTTTCCAGGCGTACCCCTTTTGTTTGACATTGGACAATTAGAATAAAATTAGTTTACTTAATCATGGCACGATTTGAATGGATTTGCTTACCCAAGTGGCGGAGAATTTACACGCAAATTGATCGGCTTAGGAGCGGGGCACGAGTGTTTGTTGTTCGGTGCTGTTGATGTTTGTTGTCGCTACTTGAAGTTTTGATTGAAAGTGATACGCAGATTTCAGCACCGCGCTTGAATGCGAGTTGCGTTGAGATTTTCTTTTCCTTCGTCTTTCTTTGGTCGCTGTTGTTTGGAGGAGATTAATCGATTAACGCCGCAGTCAACAAGTGGCTTGCATTGAGTCACTCTAGCGGAACCGGGAACTGAAGGGGAATGTCGCAGTCTTCGTGACAGAGCTTGGCGGAGAGTACAGAGACAGCGATTGTCCCACTGCTAATGGAATGCGTCGTAATGGGTGATGCTATCGCGGGCGTCATCTTATTAATTTGTGGATCATAAAATAATTTCAAGATGACTAGCGACGCTTGTTTGATGGTTATTTTCTGGTTGAATTCTCAAGTGGTGTTTTCACAACATCTCTAATTGAATTTTGGGTCGTAAATTTTTAGTGAGACATCATGACGCTTGGATATCTCGGAGATGCATATGAGCTAGGGGGAAAATGAACAGAGCCAGATCATTCCGCTGAGAAGACAAGAAGACAAGGGACTGTTCATAAACCACGTAGACCGAAATTTGACACTTTTAACTCCCCCCTCCGCATTAAACTCCGTTCACACATCAAATGCCACGCAAATTATTTTTGATGAAAACTAAAACCTGTCAACGTTAATTTCCGACACTTTTATTTCAGTGTAGATTTTGAATTATTTCACGGATAGCTGAAACGTTTCACTTATATGACAGTTGAAACTTTCCACTTTATTTCGTGGTACAACTGTTTACATTCTTGTTACGTTCAGTAAATGGCGTCGAATCAAGTGGACACGCATTTTGAACGAACGGCGGAAAAATCCGAATTTATCGGTACGCGATCTTGCCAAGAAACTGAAACTACCGAAAAGTACCGTGTTTTGTGTTTGTAAACCATTTGACCAGCGCTTGACTGTGGATCGGAAGGTTGGAAGTGTGGTAGCCATTATTGAAAAAAAAATCCCAATCTCTCTGTGGGAAATGTGGCGGGGAAGTCAAAATCATACGTACAAAAAGTGAAGCAGAGGCAAGGACTGAAGGCGTAGAAGTTGAAAAAGGTACCCAACTGTTATGAAATGCAAAATTTCACTGTAAAAATTCGTGCTAAAGTACTTGACATCAATTTTTGCAAACATTTTCTTGTATCAAAATGGACGATGAAAGATACGTACTTGAAGACTTTAAATAACCTCAGGGTTTGGTTTTTTATACCGCAATGCAAAGGAATGCCGTTGCCAAGTATTTACGGACAAATTCTCGAAAAAGTATTTGATTTGGCAGGCCATATCTACTTGTGGTCGAAAATCTGAAAGTTTCCGGCCCAATCAATAAGGATATGTACGAGAAAGAATGGCTACAAAAGCGGTTGTTACTGTTTATCAGAAACTACGACTCTCCAGTCTGTTTTGGCCTGATTTGGCCGCTAGTCACTATGCAAAATCCGTCCTGGAATGGTATAAGGTACAAGAGGTCAAATACGTGTCAAGAACAGTCAATCCACCAAACTGTCCAGAACTTCGTCCAAAAGAGAAGTACTAGGCCCTAGTTAAGCGGAAACTCTTCGAAACTAAGAAGAAAGCAAATTGCAGTTATGTAGATATAAATCTAACGAGACAAACCAGTTTTTCTTGGCGACCGCCTCTAGTTACTACGACGTCATCGTACTGACGAAAACGTGGCTGCGGAACGACGTGAGCAATTCTGAGCTGTCATCTCATTATAATATCTACCGATGTGACCGAAGTAACGCTACGAGTCATCTACAACGAGGAGGTGGAATGCTCATTGCCGTAAAAAAACACTATTTTAAGTGCTCCTGTGCAACTTGACCTATGTGACTCGCTCGAACAAGTTGCTATGAAACTGTCTCTTCCGACTTCGGGATCTGTCTATGTATTTGGAATTCACTTGAGGCCCAATAGTGAACCCGGCAGATACGTCGCACATTCGGACTGTGTGCAGCAAATAATTAATAAAGCGGGTTGCGGCGATTCTGTGATGACTGTCGGCGACTACAATCTGCCCCATCTACTCTGGTCCTTCGACGAGGACCTGGACTCGTACCTACCAACCAATGCATCAACGGAACAGGAGCTTGTATTCACCGAAAACATGATTGCTAGTGGATTGCAGCAGATTTGTGATGTGCGCAATATCAATCGAAGACTCCTAGACTTCGCCTTCGTAAGCAACAGTAATGAAATTGAGTTGTTTGAAGCACCATTATCGATTTTACCCCTGGACCGTCACCCCAAGCCGTTCGTCTTACGCGTGAACACACGACGTTCCTTAGATAGTATTCACGCAACTACGGAAGACCTCTACGGAAGATCTACGTTCACTGAACTGGGAGGAATTTTTTCACCGTGCCAACGTCAACACTGCGGTCGCCACATTCTACGGCGTGATTTTCAGAACCATAAGCAGACACTGTCCTCTCCGCAGACGTTATCCTCGCCGCTCGAACGAACAACCATGGTGGAATACCGAGCTTCGACATCGGCGTAACGTTCTTCGTAAAGCTCGCCGTCGGTTTCTGCGTCATCGAACTGCTGAAAATAGTTCAATTCTTCGCAGGCTCGAGGCTGAATACGCCGAAGATGTATCTTCTTCTTTTCGTGAGTATATTTTCCGAATCCAAGCCGTGGTTGAGGTGGATCTCTCCTCTTTCTGGCGCTTTAGCAGGAAAGACACACAATCGATCCCGGCGGAAATTTCTTTCGATGGCCCAACCAGTCGAGTCCCCGAAGGTTCAGTCCAACTTTTCGCCGATTTCTTCATATCGATGCTGACTCTCCGCCGAGTTCCCCGGAGGTCTTGAATCACTTGCCATCATACGATATACAATTTCCGTGTCCAATCTTCACCGTAGCAGATGCCAGTAGTGCACTGAGAACTGTTGACCCTCCGAAGGTCCTGGTCAGATAGGCTACCTCCGTTTTTATTCGTCGGTGTGCTGGCAGCCATTGCCCCCCTGTGTAGTTCGCTATTCAACCTGTCGCTATTGGAGACTACCTTTCCGGATGTATGGAAGTTGTCTGCGGTCTCTCCCATTCACAAAGCTGGAAACATCCATGATGTTAAGAATTGCCGGCCTATTTCGATTCTTTGCTGCTTAGCCAAGACGCTTGAACTGTTGATTCACGAGAGAATGTATTCTGCTGCTAAGCCCATCATCTAGCAATACCAGCATGGCTTCGTGAAGAATCGCTCTACTGCTGCAAACCTAATGGCATATGTCAGCGCACTAAACTCCAGTTTGGAAAAGCGCTGCCAAGTTGACAGTATTTACGTAGACTTTTCCAAGGCGTTTGATAAAGTACCTCACGAATTGTCAATGAAAAAGCTCGAGAAACTAGGATTTCCTAATTGGCTCATCATGTGGTTACGGTCATACTTACTAGACAGATCCGCCTACGTGAAGCTTAGCTCCATTAAGTCAAGCTGTTTTGCAACACCTTCCGGCGTGCCTCAAGGTCCCCTGATCTTTATTCTGTTCGTCAACGACTTGAGCCACCGTCTGAATTCGCATCATCTTATGTATGCCGACGATCTTAAAATTTACCGGAGGATCAGCTCACTGGTTGATTGTGCAGCTTTACAGCAAGATATTGACACCATAGCGAGTTGGTGAGTTTCAAACGGAATGGAGATGCATGCGATGAAATGTAAGGTGATAAGTTTCAGTAAATCTCAGAGGCAACTGATACCGGATTAGAAAATTACCATTAGCTGTATGATCATTATTATACATTTTTCATTCATGTTGTAATCACCATTATACTTATCATCCGTGTATAATGCTGGTGTAATGTAAGAAACCATTCAAACTTTGAACAACCGTAAATAGTGTATTTTCTATATGGTAATGATTTCATAAACAAGAAATTAACAGTGCCGTATAGTATATCACTTGATATATATTCCTTGTTATATGATAAAACGAAGGAAAGATATGAATTATGGTCACGATAAACAAAAAAACAGGAAACTGTTTTAACAATACGTAATTTTTAGTTTACTATCACAAAATGTATGACTCATGTTATAATACTAATCATTATAATATGTATTTGTAAGTAGATTTTACTTTCTAGTTGAATTTTAATTCACTTGTGAACACACCACACCGGGTAGGTCAATTTGAGCGTGTACTTCCCTCTTCATAACGCATCATGAGCCAATCGTCACGATTAATAGTAGGTTATTTGCTCGATTCCAGTAGTGAATCTCTGAGCAAACTTCTTGAATCTGGAACCTGTTAGCATTTAACCCAAATCCAAAACTAAGATAACCAAGATTCATAGAATAAATAAAATAAATTTAGAACGCAATCAGTAAAATCCAAAATTTGTACGTTCATTCGTATCATTGATATGTTGAAAATATACATAAGGTCTGTGTCCGCAATAATCCGGACACCTCAAAACATGAATAAAACATAAATTTTGCATTATATTTCCGTCGTAGTTGTTTATTTCAGATTCATGGGATGTGTTTTAACAATTCGTGAAGACAAAACATAGTTATTCGGTATTTGCATAACATTTTCGAACTTTGCGCTTAACTCCGTCCATGAGGGTTTGTACAGACTCTTCAGAAATCGTAGAAGCCGTCTTTGTCCAAATTTGCTGGAAGTGATGTTTTTGATTTCTTGCTTCTTTCCGGAAAGCTTCCGCTTCATCAGAACCCAATATCTCTCGATTGGTCGTAGCTCTGGGCAATTTGGCGGGTTTGAGGTTTTTGGTACAATGTTCACTTGATTTGCTTGGTAGCAATTGCTTCTGCAGACACTCTTTCTGATAGATCTCTTTTTTGATTGTGCCCTTAGTGACGAAAGATTTACTCTTGCAAATTGCCTGCCACACAAGGTATTTTTTGGGAAATTTAGATGCCTTCTTCGTTCTGAAATGCTCAGCTGTAGCATTTCTGGCCACAGTAGAATAAAAAGCCAGCTCCGAAAGCTGCTTGAAATCCTCCAGGACATAAGTTTCATCGTCCATAACAACGCATGAAAACTTCGTCAAATATTCGCAGTACAAACGTCGAGCCCATGATTTTGCTGCCAAGTTCTGTTTATCGTTGCTATTTGGAACTGTTTTTATTTTTTACGACCAAAGTCCCAAACGTTGTTTTGATTTTTGCACGAAACCAGCCGCCATCCCTATTTTACGAGCCACCGTTCGAATGGAGAGATTTGGGTTTTTCGTTAATATCCTTTTCACCTTTCGGTCCATGACAGGATCAGCGCGTCCAATGTTTTTGTCATTTCTCGGTTTCCTCTCCACCGACAAACGTTCCGAAAATGATTTGAGCACATCGTGAACAGTGGATTTAGGCTTGTTTTAGCAAGGTCCCGTATTGACAAGTCAGGACTTGTCGCGCACTTGTTTTTCTTTCGTCACCATCTTGAATACCAAACATGAAATGTAAACATCAATCATAGTCTTTTTCATCATAGACTCTCAGCTATACCACATTGAAATTTTTCATTCCTAACTGCAACATTTATAAAGTTACAATGATTTGAAGGTGTCCGGATTAATGTGGATACAGATTTTAATATGATTTTAATTTCAAACATCGATGTCACTTGAATGTCACAAAGAAAGCAAGTTTATGTTTGTGGCCAGAATAAACTAATTTTATGTTTGAATTTACCTGGAATATGTTTGTCATGACGGTATTTTTTTCTGCGTCGAGGGTATGAATATCCGTTTTGTAAAGAGAGCAAAAAAATTCTACGTAGACTTTTGGTATATTCCCCCCTCCCTCATCGTAGACAAAAGTAGACTTTTTTGAAACCCCTCCCCCCATTAATTGTCTACGTGGTTTATGAACAGCCCCCAAGTTCATGCGACGATGATCATCGAACATATTTTCGAATTTATAGATATTTTCGATATTTTATAGGAAGCGCGTTGAAACAGCGTTAAACTTCGAAGGATCTGAACTGACCTCCCAGGACGATGCGAAAACTAAGTTGCCGCTCCAAAACTAATCAGCCCCGTAAAAAAAATAAACAAATCCTACATCAACAAATTACAAATGGATCATCGGCAACAAACACCGTGTGCAATAAAACCTGCACATTTTGACGACTTCACGCCAATTGCCCTATTTTCCGGCATTTGTTTGCATCCCATTCATTTGCCGCAGGTAGACAAAGCGGAAAGCAGATAAGTCTCATAAAAAAAAAGCAGCATCCTAAACCAACTGGATCTCTCCTGTGGCCCAAGTCTGGCCTGGTGGTGGTGGTGGTGGTTTATCATTTAATATCAATGAGCCGCATCATTTCCTTCGTCGCCGCCGCCACCTCCGCCGCCGCTTCCAACAGTTCCGTCTTCAACCGTTGTTATTGTTGTTCCAAGAGCCTGTTGTGTACCTGTTGAATAAATAAAACATCTTGAGATCTTCCTTTTCTGCGCTCGGCCCGGGGAACAAAAGCGAATGTGGAACAAGCTGCTTCCTCCGCGCCGAGCTGCCTCCACAAGCGCTCAATTAATGTGAGTGAATGAAAACACCACCAGTTAGGACCGGGCAAGGACACAGACAATTCCGTCGAGGATCGAGAAGATCAACATCGCTCTATCGAAGAAACAATTGCCAGCAGATTGGACAAGAACTTCCGATTTCATTGTCTCCGCTGTGTTATCTCGGTCCCATCAATGGGGAGGATGCGTTCGTACAATCTTGTCGAGCGGCGAGGGCAGCTCGGATTTCACCAGGATTTTTATGAATGGGAAAACGAGTTTTCTGAATGCTGGAACTGTGCTCGACTGCGGTTTGTGGATCATCATCCGGCAGTTGTTCATGGTGTTGTGAGTGGAATCCAGACGGGCTTGGGAATGAGTTGGAGGATCTTCATGATCTAATCTGCTGGAATGCGGGGTTGTACAGTTGATTAGGTTACGGTAGTAAAATTGTTCAAGTGTTCTTCCGTACATTTAAATACTCAAGGGCACGATATGGAATTCGAATTTATCTATTACTCTTTTTCTGACGAATAACAGGATATCAACTTAGTCAATATGTTACGAATATTTAGCTAAGCAGTAGTTTTGCTTACCGTTACATGCATGGGAGAATTTCGTTTTAATTTTGTCTCATTTAACAATATCAGGAAAGACCACTATTTTTTTCCAAATTTCTGCTCATTGTTTTGATGACAACAAAATCCCATCAAATTTTTACGATAAAATTTAAGAACTGGAAACCAACGAGTACGTGCCGAGACAAATATATAACACACTCATTACTTATTCATCAAATACTCACTAACCGGTTGATAGTACTGCTACTTGTTAATCGCGTGTTCCTTTACCTTGTGTTTGGTACTTTCGCGTCGTCGTTAGACTTTTCTGTCAGGTAATGTCAGCTGTTGCTTTTCAACTACTGAGATGTCATACACCACACATTCTATTATTTTATTTTCAATTTGTGTGCAATCATTGTAAACGAATCATTCACGAGGAGATCGCAGCAAGCCACGCTTTTGAATTGACGTGTTTTTCTTTTGCTCTGTTGATCTCACGAAAACAAACATTTATTTTTTCATATAATCGATACAAAAGATTCAAACGAAACATTCATTCATTGATTGGCACGATATTCTGTTTAACATTTCTCTTTCCTTAATCTACTAGAAGGCACGCGATGTAGGAATCAAAGGAAGATTTCGAATCATCCCTATCTCACACGGTTTCATGGACGTGGCCAGATGAGCGATCAGGGAGTGTCTTCGTTAAGATTATTGCGTAACTGGTTTCGTTTCAAGGTGACCTTGACGTCTTCAACGAATTATTTTTGATCGTATTTCCCTCACGAGAGTTACAAACGCTAATGCCAATCATTGTTCTCGTGCAACTTACATTCATATCAGCTGCTGTTCGTCAATTTTAAGGTGTATTTGTGGAATAGCGCAATAACAATCGAAATTTCGGTCTTCAGACATTATTTACCCACACATAGATGTGAATTTTTCTCCAAAAATTTTCACATCATTCAATCTTAATCAACCTTAATATACATACAGATTTGAAAATGAGTAAAAATTGTCCTTTTACTTGCTTAAGAAAGGAACAATAAAAACAAATACGAAATAAAATGAGCATGAGCATGAGCATGAGCGTGATAGACCATCCGAGGTTGCTACTTCGTTGTAGCCAGATCAGCTGTTAATGTGTAAAAACTAGTGATCCCAAACTAAGGAAATACCGGCGCAAGTAGGGAATGGGTAGGAATATGTTGCCGTGGTACTCGCTTCGAATGAAGCCGTGAAGTCCACTGCCTGACCTCGAGAAATCACTGGGATGTTGGATAAAATGGTTGGGTTTGCAGCGGGATCCGTTTTGGTAAACGGTGTGCTGAGTTCAAAAGACGTTGTCAGCGCATACGATATTTAACTATGTTCCCGATTTATTCTCCGTACAGAGATGCACATTAAAGTTATTTAATTTTTGGCACTGCTTTACACCAACGGTAAGGATGCTGTTGGGGTCACTCACTAGTCTGGATGGTTAATTTCAATGGAATCAAAAATACGTTGAAATATCCAATTTGACGACCAATTTAAACCAACAGCAAGGATGATGTTTGGGCCACTCACAAGTGTGGGTGGTGAAAGAAAAAGACCTTATAATACACAGCAGTTACATATTTATACTTCCTGGAATTACCTTCCTTATAACCTTGAAGCAGATAAAATTGCTTGAGGATTACTACAGTTGCAAGGACGTGGCCAGGGTTGACTTAGTCTACTGGGGGCAGCATGTCTTGTATCTAAGGGTTCGTAATCATCCCCCGGGTTTCTTACCGAACGACAACGGATCCGGACATGATAGTTCTCTTAACAGTAGATTATGTCTTCACCTCCTACGATATTGTGTAACTGTAAATGCTATGCTATGCTATGCTAAATTTTATACGTTGTTCCATGCGTGAATTTGAAGAATAACGGCATTGAGGGATATGCTTTCATAGCTGGGATATGCCCCATTTGCCATACGATGGTTTCCTTAATGTATATTAGCCAGAAGTTTAACTCGAAGATGGATAATGAATGATTGCTATAATTAACTTCTGCCATAATAACTATGCATATTGAGATGCAAATAGCATTGTTTTCCAAATATGAAGAAAATAAACAGACACATACCGAGCTGTCCCTGCGCTACTGGGAGTTAACTGTGTGTAGTAATTTGAAGAGATTTGAGCCTCCCCTATATTCTTGATGAAAAAGGCATACTGCCCTCTTACCACGTGCTCTTTCCCAAATTATGGAGAGCCGGTCCGCCTCCAAAGCCTTGGAAATCAGAGCGATAACTATTTTCTACACTGCGTTGTACAATAAATCTGATCTCAGCTTCAAGATACAGGAAAATGTCTTTTCGCATTTTTATAAATCTCTCCTTTTCAAGAGTTCTGAAGTCATGGATAAAATCTTTTATAAAAACCTCCAATGGGTACATTTTTTTAAAGATGAACTTTTTCGTAAGTAGTGAAAATTGAGTATAATTTGACTATCAGACCCTACTGTAGACTGTGCCTGCAGGTATAGAACAGACCCCACTGTGGTTCGTAGCCTATTGCCCTGTAACTCCTATCCTTTTCACCCCGCGGCCCCGGCTGGAGTACGATTAACCATAGGAAAGGGTAACCAACCCCGGTAGGACCTTGGTCGTATGCTGACAGGAGAGGGGTTGAATTATCTTCATCGGGACAGCCTATCGCAGTGACTGTATCACATGTTAGGGGCGGCTCAAAACAGAATCTGCTCTACAGGTTAGGGGCGGCTGTATTCACGTGTCTTTGCACGATGGTGCTCCGGTGAGACACGTGGTCTTGAGGCAAGGCCAGCATACAACAAAACATACACAATTGCAACTAATGCTCCAACCGGATACTCTTACTTACCTTACCAATCAGACTTGGTGGCCTCTGCTGTACACAGAAGTTGTCTCCATTCTATTCGGTCCATGGCTGTCACTCGCCAGCCTCGCTGTCTGCGGAGGGTCCGCAGGTCGCCTTCTACTTGATCGGTCCACCTTGCTCGTTGCGCGCCTCTTCTTCTTGTACCTGTCGGTTCGTTTTCGAGAACCATTTTCACAGGGCTGTCGTCCGACATTCTTATGACATGCCCAGCCCATCGTAGTCGACCGATTTTTGCGATGTGTACGATGGGAGGTTTTCCCAGCAACTGGTGCAATTCGTGGTTCATTCGCCTCCTCCACGTTCCATCTTCCATCTGCACTCCTTCGGAGTCCAAAGTAGGCACGATTGCCAGCCATAATGCGCCTTTTTATTTCTCTGCTGGTGTCGTTATCGGCTGTCACCAATGAGCTCAGACACACGAATTCGTCTACTACTTCGATTTCATCACCGTCGATCTGAACTCGTGCTAGGAGGCTAACATTGTCTTCTAGTGCGCCTCTTCCCTTCATGTATTTTGTTTTCGATGCATTAATCACAAGCCCAGTCCTACCAGCTTCAGCCTTAAGTCTGATGTCCGTTTCCGCCAACCGGCTACTCGGAACTCGGCTACTCTGCATAGACCAAAGCAACGAAAACGGACTAACGACTGAAAACGCGGAACATGGAATTACAGATATCTCAACTTCGATGGAAGTACCCGCGTGCTATTTGAGGTATTGAAAGACCACAAATGCGAAAGCGTAGTGCTGCTGGTGGTTTGTTGGAAAAAATAAAAAATGGTGCGTACGTTTTGTGGTTACACCATCTACCAGAGCTGCGGAGAATCCGCCGAGCTCGGCACAGCGTCTATCGTGATCGGAAAGATGAGTGTGCTTGATTGGCACCTGCTTAACGACAGAGTGTGCGTGTTGAGGATTTAAGGCTGTTTTTTCAACATAAGTATAATTAACGCTCCCTCCACCTTGGAGGCACTGAAGACGACAAAGATGCTTTCTACAAGCAGCTGGGACGTGAATACAATCGTTGCCCTAACCACGACATCAAAATTTTCATTGGGGACCTCAACGGTCATGAGGAACAAAACAGACCGGTAATTGGCAAGTTCAGTGCCATGAACGAATGAACGAAGATGGCCTTAGCCTTACAGATTTCACCACGTCCAAGAACATGGTTATACGAAGCACCCACTTCTAGCACAGCCTTCGATATCGGTACACCTGGAGATCACCACAACAAACTGGATCGCAAATCAACCAAGCTTTGATCAACTTCAGACATCCTTAATGTGAGAACCTATCAAGACGCTTACGTCGACTCGAATCGCTATTTATTCAAGGTAAAAATCCGCTCAAAACTATTCGTTGTTAGAAACGTTCGCTACCGGCGTGTACTAAGGTACAATATTTAACGACTGAAACAAGCAGAAGTCGCCACAAAATACGCGCAAAACATAGAAATTGGTTTGCCAGAAATGTAAGTAGTCGATGAAATAACTCTTACTCTGTCTTAAAAAATGCAGCTGAAAGTGTCCTGTACCTCGTCCTATACTTCAACATGGGAGCTGTCGGATTTATCACCGCTAGATGTCTTCTTCTTTTTTAAACCGGATTCGTCTATATTCGCAGTACTTGTAGAGCAAATTTTCAACAGGTCGTAAGTAACATATTGCTATCGTCAATTTTAGTTTCAATTCCTATAATTGAACCAAGCCATAATGTTTGAAGCAAATATGTGGAACCAACAAAGTTAAGCAAGGCTCAGCTTTGCATCAATAAAGATTTCCTTTTAGTTTTATTTTTTCGTCGGCTTATTTCCTCACATGGTGACATTTCCTTTCAATTGAATGCCAAATCAATGTTTTCAATAAATTCAATTTAAAGTCCTTTAAGCTGTAGAAAATACGACCACATGATAAGTACATCCGCGGGGTGCGTTACGTCGTGTCGCAAATAATATGTCGCATTCGTCAAGCCTTGTTTCGGCATGCAATCATCTGTCATGTTGCTTACGCCGAATCGGCTGGATACACTGAACCCAAACATCATCCCAAGATCGTCTGAAAAGTATTTCGATTGCGCCCTTTAACGAAAAGCGTTTGGAAATCGCATGATTGTCCTGTTGTTAGATCCGTATGATGATCATTCATGTTTCTTACGACAATTAACCAACTTGAATATGAGGTTTGTTTCAAAACTGTGTTGATCATTAGCGATTAATGAATAATGAATTTCACAGTACACTTTCTCAACAGTTGAGCAAAGTTTGCAGCGGTAGCAAAAAACTTGAAGGAGTCTGGATATATTGTTCCGTGACTCCGTAGGAAACGAGCGGGTTTCGATGCTTTATTCGTGATGATACCAGTTCTGATAGCGATTGATAGTTTTTTACCGAGTGATGTAAAATGGAATGTTTGTCATCCTCATTCCAATTTGGGATGACGATTTTTCATACAGCGTGCATTCGAATTTGAACGGGAGGTCAACTCACTTCGCATATTTATTAGTTGTTCAACATTAGAAGGATAAGCATCTGGTTTCTGGAACATCGTCCTCCGCCTGCATTAATCATTCGAAAATGCGATTTCAATGTTTCGATATCTAGCGACGGAGGATTCATTCGATAGAAGGAGGATGATGTAGAAGGAGATGTTCGCTCATCACCATGAGGCACCAAGAGGGGACAGTAATGTTTGCTAGAATGAAAGATATGAAGAGAAAGTGTTGAAAGTTCCGTCAGTGTACGGTAGGTTGGAAATAGCTCACACAGCTATCAGTGGTACATGAGCGCGTACCAACACGTTACTTTTACCTGTTAAGGTGGCGGATTCGTGCGTGCCTCGACCTACCCCGCAGTGGGATGTCAGGCAAAGGTAACGTCCTTAATTCGAGTACTACTTTACCCATGCCCTTTCGCACAATCTTCATTCTGACGGAACTTACAACACTTTCTCTTCATATCTTTCATACTAGCAAACAATACCGTTCACTCTTGGTGCCTCATGGTGATGAGCGAACATCTCCTTCTACATCATAATCGTTACTCTACGCACGGAGAATACAAAACATAACAATTAGTGTATGAAAAGCAGGATGTTTGGGTTCAGTGTACGTCTGTGCGGAGCAAACACAAAGCACTTAAGTCAAACTGACAAATCGACGAAACAAAAGTTTGTTATGGATTAGTTTGGGACCTAAGTCAATTTAGCAGCAATGCGCTACAATTCATATTATGTAGTATATAATTCATAAAGACTGTATTCGATGACATTTGGACACACGCAATTGTTCGTAACTGTTTAGCGTGTGGGTAAATTTTTTTGAAATTTTAACTGAATGTATTTCATTGTGTTGTGTCAATTGTGTAATGAGTTTTGTGAAAATCAGTCTAGTGATTTCAGTGATGACTTCGAATGAAGAAATAGTGCGCCAACAAATTTTGGGCACTCACTTCGAAAACCCAAACGCTTCTCATCGATGGATCGGAAAATAGCTCGGAATCGCACATTCAACCGTATCTCATGTGATCAAAACGTTCAAGGACCGTAAGACAACCAAGCGGAAAAATGGTAGTGGCAAAAAACGTGGCACATCAAATCCGGAGAAGGCCAGGATGGTAGTGAACCAATTTAAGCGTTATCCCAACATTTCGATCAGGGATGTTGCGAAAAAGGCGAAAGTTTCAGTTTGTTTTGTGTAGAAAACAATGAAACGTTATGGATTACAGGTGCACAAGGTCCAGAAGGCACCAAACCGGAGCGATAAACAGAACTCGGTGACCAAAACTCGCGCAAGAAAACTGTACAGGGAGTGGCTCACAAAACCGTTCTGCATTGTGATTGACGATGAGACCTACATTAAAGCCGACACCAAACAAATGTCAGGACAGGAACACTACGTCGCCACCTCTAAGTTGGCCGTTCCGGAGAGTGTACGGAAGACGACTCCGCCAGACGATTCGTACCCCAGCGTGGAAACTGAGCTAAGCGACAACTCTGGGTGGCGCCTACTCGGTACCAGGAAGGTATGGAGGGCAGACTGGGCCGACTATGATGAGCGTAAACTATGTCGCCTAAAGCAACATAAACTTGCCGACAAAGCGGCGAAACGCAGAAAGCAACAAAAAATAACAAAAATCAACTACAGCTCTAGCCAACATAATCCATGCGCGAACAACGTTCACTTCAACAACATAAATCGATACAACACGTTGGAAAAACCCATCAATGCCAATGATTCCAACAACTCTAGTTATCTAACCATGACATACCTACAACATATGTGAAACGTCACGTATCCGACTGGAAGTCGAGAGGTCCACTGTCTCGTCATCACCATAGAGATTCGTTTACAGATGGCCAAACCACCGGAGCAAATACAGGACGCAGATTCAATTTAGCCCAAAGGTAGAAACTGTCAGTGGCGATGAGAAACTATCAACGGTTTTCAAAGCGGAATCTTTGCTATGGCACCATGTGCTTATCGACATCGTCTGAAGAGCGAATGTACATATGCAAACATATGTATTTTCGCCGACAGCTGACGCCACTCAAAGCGTTAAGTACTTATAAATGTACATCAAGCTTGTCTGGGAATGCATTCTTTCATTGCGAAGCTGATGCCACAGAGAACTCGGTAAATTCATTCTGGGTTCCGGGACACTGTGGCATTGAAGTGAGTCTTGTGTGTATAATAAAATAGAATTAACTGAAACAATAGTTTATTGTCAAAATTTTAATCGTATGCGCAGTGCACAAAAAATTAACGAAGATCGGAATAAAATTAACGGTTGTCTATACATGCAAAAAAATCCGTGCCCGGATCCGTGAACTGCAGTCATGAATTTGAGAACAAGCAAAAATACACCGTGAACTGAATCACGTAATCATGAACTAAATCACGTTTTTAGGTAAAAATCCTGAAAACGTAAACTAGTTCATGGTCCGTTTTCATTTTCGTGAACGCTTTTGTTTCTGTGTACGATATCATATTACCCAAGCAACACCAAACCATCATAATTAGTTGCAGCAACTTGATTGGGACCTAACTGAGTCACATTGAAGTAACTTTTACTGATTTGCAACAAGTTTGCTACTAGGGTAGGAACTGAAACAAGTTGGTCTGATGAAATCAAAAGTGAGGAAGTTTTCGGTAGCAAATTTAATGTATTCAGATGTGACCGTGACTTGACATTATCAGAGAAAAAATCCGGATTTGGTGTGCTTATTGCCGTCAATGCAAACCTCCAAGCCGAAATAATCCCTAGTGAAAAACATCAAGAATTTGAAGACGTGTGGGTAAACGTAACGATAAATGGCGAACTTCATCTTTTTGTATCTGTTTACTTTCCTCCACATACGGCTAAAAAAGCTTCATATGACAAATTTTTAAACATCGCGGAATCTAGATATCAAGTTTTGGAGCCTCAAACCAAGGTTCACATCTATGGAGATTTTAACCAGAAAACAGTTGATTTTATTCACGATAAGGAAAACAAATCCTTACTGCTTCCAATTATAGGTGAAAATGAAACTTTACAACGTATCTTTGATAAAATCAGCCACCTAGGACTTCATCAAATTAATCATGTTCGGAACCAGCTTGACTGCTATTTAGATTTTGCTTTTACTAATTGAACTGAAGGTCTTAGCATTGACGAAGCTTTAGACCCACTATGGAAGAATGAAAAATTTCATACTGCTATCGAATATTCATTATTCTCAGATTCTCATAGGCAACGTCAAGAAGATACTGATTACGAACTTGTTTATGATTTCAAAAACATAAACTATACTGAAATTAACAGAAAACTAACAAATATAGATTGGCAGAACATTTTAAAAAATGAAAAAGACATGAACAAGGCCGTTGACATATTTTGTAACAATCTATATGCAATTATTGACGATTACGTTCCAAAGAAAAAGAAGAGAATACTAACAAACTATAAGCAGCCGATATGGTGTACACGTGAAATCAAAAATATCAAAAACAGAAAACAAAAAGCTCACAAAGCATACAAAAAAATCAAAAGTTTACCAAATTTAAATAAATACATAGATATTTGTAGAGCACTTGATGCAAAAATATCATCAGCATGCGAAAGGTACAATACAAGAGTAGAAAGTAATATAAAATCCGATCCAAAGGCGTTCTTAAACTTCACGAAGGAAACAATGAAAACGTGTAACTTTCCTTCGCGCATGCAGTTTGAAGAGTTTGATGGTTCTGATAGCGGAGACATTTGTAATCAGTTTGCACGCTTTTTCCAAAATATTTATAAGAAATCCAACGATATTCTTGACCTTAACTATTTTTCCTATCTACCTGAGCATCAAAATGACGTATCAGTTGAAAACATCACTGTTCAAGAAATTTTAATGGCTCTTAAAGGTCTTGATGCTGGAAAAGGACCTGGTCCAGATGGGATACCTCCAGTACTATTGAAAGAACTAGCAACTTCTTTTGTTAAACCCCTGTTTTGGCTCTTTAATCTATCACTTCAATCAGGAGACTTTCCGCTATTCTGGAAAATATCATTTTTAATACCTGTCTTTAAGTCTGGCAAACGATCAGACATTAAAAATTATAGAGGAATCGCAATCATTTCAAGCATTCCTAAAATGTTTGAAGCGATTGTAAATCAAAAATTATTCAACCAGGTAAAAAATCGGATTTCAAATAATCAACATGGTTTTTTCAAAGACAGTTCAACATCTACTAATCTATTGGAATTTGTAGAATTTTCTTTAGGTGCAATGGATAGAGGAAATTTTGTGGAAGCTTTATATACTGACTTCAGCAAAGCGTTTGATAGAGTTGACATTCCATTGCTTCTTTTCAAACTTAAGCGAGTAGGTTTAACCAGGACACTATTGAAATGGATCGAATCTTATCTGACAGATAGAACACAGGAGGTACGTTTCAAAGGAAAGATCTCTAGATCAGTTAATGTCACCTCGGGAGCTCCACAGGGATCTCATTTAGGTCCTCTTTTATTTATTCTGTTTGTTGATGATGTTAATCTTGTATTAAATCATCTTAACGTTATTATTTATGCTGATGATATGAAACTGTGTATGGAAATCTGTAGTGAGTTAGATTTGCAACATTTTCAGAGTGAAATTGATGTCTTCTACAAATGGTGAGCTAAAAGTCTGCTTGATATTAATATAAAAAAGTGTAACAGCATATCATATTCAAGAAAACTTACTCATCATGATTTCACGTATAATCTAGGAAATCAGTTAATTGAAAGATGCAACAAAATTAGAGACTTAGGAGTGATTCTTGATTCTAAACTGACCTTTGTAGATCATTTTAATGCAACCATTCTCAAAGCAAATAATATGTTAGGATTCATCAAAAGGTTCAGTTATCATTTTAAGGATCCATATACTATCAAAACACCTTATGTAACGTACGTAAGATCCATTCTCAAATATTGCTCTGTTGTTTGGGCTCCATACCAAGAAACATACATTAGTCGTATTGAATCTGTACAGAAACAATTTTTGTTATTTGCTCTTAGAAAACTAGGCTGGAATTCATTTTCTATTCCCTCGTATGAGTCTCGGTGCATGTTAATTGATATTGAATCACTGAAGAAAAGATGAGAAATTGCTAATAATGTTATCTCGCAGCGTATAAATTCGGGAAAAACTTTTTCTGGCAAGCGATCTGCGGATGTGGCAAAATGAGTCAGCCCTTCATCACCTCTGGGACCGTCAGCGGACAAATCTACAAGGAAGAATGCCTCCAAAAACGACTTCTGCCCTTCTTGAGATCTCACACGATGGCCCGACACTGTTTTGGCCGGATTTGGCATCTTGTTTTTATACCAAAAGACGTCAACCCTCCAAACACTCCGGAACTTCGCCCAATTGAAACATTTTGGGCAATCATGAAGGCAAAGCTCGTTAAAACTCCAAAACTGATAGAAAATGAATTTGAACTAAAGAAAGTGTGGTTAAAAGTAAGTAAGCAAGTCGGTCCTATAATTGCCCAAAATTTGATGAAAGGGATCATGGCAAAGGTGCGGGCATTTGGGTTGGGAGAAGAGGTTCAATAAATCAATGATGTCAAAACTTAACCATTTAGTAGTACTTTATTTCCAGAAAGTTTGAAAAGAATCGGGCTCAAGGAAAATTTTTGGTGACCTATTTTGTGTTTCCAAATTTTATCGAATACAGTCTTTAATGAGAAGTTCCCAAGCTATCATTGGGTGAAAAAATAATTTTTATTTACATTGTCACTTAGGACCTTTTGAAGAACGTTGACGTCACAAAATCAAAAGAGTTGGTCAAAAGAATCGATTTATTCCGATGAGCTGATCGGCACAGATCCGCTCTTTAAAATGAGCTGAATTGCACATGTCTAGATGAGACAAGTGGAAATAGAGAAAATAAGTTAGAGTGAATTAAGTCAGCCTACTCATGATCGAATCGAAAAGTGGTTAAGAGAATAACTATTAAGTTGGTCGATTATTATCCTTTTGTGTCGAGCTGGTAGCTGGTAAACATTGCAAAAAGTATAGGATTTTTAGAACTTTTTTTTTAACTCTCTATTTGTTCCAAATTAATCAATAATTACATTTCATGTTAATCTAGGTGCTCCAACTACTACCGTAATTTATCAACCTTAATTGTTAAAATATATACTAATTTTGTTTACATTGTGCATGCCTTAGCAGTTCAGTATTTTAAACAGGTTTTAATGCCTGCGTGTCAGTATAACAATAATAATCATAAAACTAAAAACAAACTTACATTAATTTTAACTGAGCATAAAGGGAATTAATCATTTACAAAAGAAGATTGCAACGATTTTTGTGTGAAATTATTAATTATTTTGTTGGATATTTGGTCTAAAGTCTCAACATTCGGAATTCTATGTACTTCGTTAGTACTGTTCCAAGAAGGCAGCTTCAAAATCATCTTCAGAACGTTGTTCTGAATCCTTTGAGTGTTTTTCCTGGTAGCACAACAACTAGACCATATTGGAACAGCATAAAGCATGGCCGGTCTAAAATTTGTTTAAAATTATTAGTTTGTTCTTCAGACAAAGTTTTGATTATCTGTTTATAAGAGGATATAAACATTTTATATATTTATTACATTTGGCGGATTTTAGCTTAGCTTAGCTTAGCTTAGCTTGACTGACTGCACGTATCGATGGTTGCTACTCCGTGATTGATCAGAATCGGTGAGTAGTACAATGAATCAACTGAATGGGGCTGGAAGTAATCAGATGCATTCTCACTGTACAAGTTTCAGTAACTCAATTTCTTTGTCATCCATAACGGCGCTGGCCACGTCCTTACAATCAGTTGGGAAAAGGGGAAGGAAAGTTAGTGTGACCTTTGCTGATTAGGGACCGTGTTTACCTCTATCCCTACAAAGGTCACAGGAAGGAGGCTTTTCTATGTTAGTAGGGTAGGGCTCGATGGATAAGGATTCACCTTGCTAAGTGATGTGACCATATATATATTATGCATTGTAAGATTAAATGAACATTCACACATACATACACAAGTATACATACACATACATATACATACATATCGAAACCATGGCCAACTCACCTTGATATTCCCACACCTACTATTACGACCGCCGGTCTCACATCGCATCACCATGACCCGGGAATAGTGCCACCTAGTTATCTCCAGGTTCCGGTTAAGCCATATTTTATGTTCATTCTTTCTGATTGCCACCCACCATTACATTAAACACTTTGAAATATGCGATCTTACTAACACTTCTTTACATCTCTCTGCAATTTTATTTCACTGCCACCGGACAATAGGTCAACATCTAAAGAATCCTTCGTGGTTGCCTCACCCAATAACATAAAGTGTTAAAATTCCCAGAGTAAATGATGTGTCTTGTAATCAAACGTTACAAGGATACTTTGAGTGATGGATAGAACACAGCACATCAACCATAAAAGTGGCACTAAGGACAAAACGCTGAGGAGAAAGGTGTTGGGGTACAGGAACAGAAAAACTGTACAGTGTCCCCATAG
>JASCZW010002051.1:0-94752 GCA_034211315.2 Aedes japonicus | reverse complement strand
TTCTCACCTACCATGAGCAATAAACGACCCAGTCCAGGAACTACATTCCCGAATGGCTGATCTCATACAAAGCTGGCCGGACGTTCTTGACTTTGTACCTCCCCTTGCTGTTTATAATTCAAAGCAATCCGGGTCGATGCGAAATAGGCAGCCAATAGTGTAATAATAACAAACAAAATCGACCTTGATTGACATTGAGCCCATAAATCAGACCTGTAATACATAAACGTCCAAGCGACCGACGAACGAAGTATTTGCACACCGTTCAAATGCTCAAGCGCGAACATTCGCGCCAAACGATCTGATTTACTCGAATCCGCAGCCAAGAGGAAATACCTTCACCATCAGAGAGTAGTGCAATGTCGTTGTCGTCTTGGTGCTCCAGGGATTGACCTATCTAAGCCAGGTGATCTGTGGCAACCGAGCCAACGAGGTGCACCTGGCTGGCGTTGGAAGCGGTTTGTGCAAGTTTGGCGGCTGATTGAAAATTTAAATTACCTATTTGTTGTTGAGAGTATTGGCGTTTACCACTGTTTGCTGCTATGGGAAACAAACAACAGACTGGAAGGTGCATCAGATCACACACGGGGATGTGAAATGACAGTGCAAGGAGAAACTGAGATCGGTTGAGTATGCTGTTGTTGTGGTTTATACGGTCTGTTAGACGAACAAGCCCCAGAACTGGGAGGCGAGGCAACTTTCGATTTCAATGAACTAGAGTGCTGCTGCTTGTGATGGGATTTAATTACTACTATTTATATCACAGGTTGTGGGATTTTCGAGTGAGTCAGCTCATGTTTTCGTAACGCTTCCATTTTGCAATGGATAAAATCGCTAATAATTTAAATTTACCAAAACACAAACCGTACTATACCATTTTCCAAAGACATGATATATCATGACAGCAGCCTCCCAAGAATCGGAGGTCAGAACAAACCATTTTCGCCCTTCCCGCATAAGAGCATACAAATTGGCATTAACTAAACACAATGTTTAGACAAGCCGGCCGTTTAGTTTGTAGCATTTTGTAAAAACGTACCCAGTCAACCACGCAAAACCGTCTCTATACTGTGGGAAAACATGGTGCACCCACTCTTTGCTACGTGAGATCAGCCGAAACGAAGCATAAAATTAAAGCTCTTAATTTAAAAGCCCATATGCACACATACCCCGTCTTCGGGTAAAATTCTGTATGCTAATGCTGGAAGGATTCAATCTAGACAGCAACCGTAGCAGCAGAGGTCGACGAATGCTGCAGGGCCCATTTGGGTTGATACAGATCAGCGCTCCCTCGCTCGAATGGAATTCAATCCGACAACTTCAACGTTCTTGATGCATATCATTAAAAGTCGATCACAGGATGCTGCAGCGGAGTTTTTGAAGTGGTCGGTTTTGCACGTGAACCGGAGAAGGCAATTATTGCTTGTAAGCATTCAGAACATTTGTATAGGGGTTGTTGGTTAGCTCGTTCTGAATGGTTTCTAATGACGCTGATTGAACTGGATCCGCAAAGACATTCTCCACCATCGATTGACGATTAATTGATTCGTGTGCAGTCGTGGATGTTGGGCATGGAAAATTTGTCCCCAGGAATCCAAAGCAGGCAGATCGTGTTTCAGTTGAACGAGCTCGATTAGGATTCTACCCTCGAACGGAGGTAGATATGTGTGAAGGTAATTCAATTAAATGAACACCTGAACCTCCTGACTAGCATCAGCTCCACCAGCAGTAGCAGTTGGTCAGGGCGCTTATGCAACCGTACGGACCGTTTTCTTATAGGTGTCTGAATAGAAAATGCAACATTTCATTATTATGTCTGGGTCTGGTGGTGTCTCTGCTGCAAGCCCTGTAAGTGAGCTGAGTGAATTTCCCATAACGAAAGATATATGGGCTACAAACGAAATGAAATCGAGCTTCGATTTACACGAGGAGACCCACCCGTCGTTCACCACGCGTTTGTCTTCGTCTGTTGAACGTCGGCAGGTCTTGCAATGCAGAATTTATTGCAACGATAACAACAACGGTGACCTGAAAACATAAACCCGGCCGGCACCGTCAAATGAAACACTGATCCGTAAAAAGCTTTCCACTAAAATCCAGCGCTTTCTGCTCCGATCTCAATAAGTGCCACCGTTTATCAATCACCTGTTTGTATGCCTGATAGACGCGCGGCACTGGGCAGCGCGCTGGAAGAAAAGCTCAAAATGGTTAAACGAGTGTTGGCCACCTGATCCCGAAGCAGTAGGTCGACACTGCGGCGAGCGATGAATGCCGTTGTTAAACAGTTCTAAATCAGCTGCACCAAGTGGGACCGAAAGATTTATTGGTTGGAGGAGCTAAGTTTTCGTCGATACTCTGGAAATTCGAGCTTGGTTGGCTACGATTGATGAATTACATCAACTCTGAACGGTTTATAGCATGTTGGCACGAACCGAATGATATCCTCGTAGACGGACCCTGAGGACGGTGGACAATGGATGGCAACTGTATTTGAGAGAGGCAACACAATCCGAAAGTGCCCATATTCTCAAAGCCTTCCATTTCAGCTGCCAATCGTGAACACAGCTTCGAATTTGACTGAGTACCAGCGAGAAAAGTAGCAGTGCTTAAAATCTTTATCAAAATCATCAGCTTTGTTAATTTAAATGCTAATGATAGAATCTGACTAGCTACTATATTTTATTTGACTCCAAACTAAATAAACAATATTTTACGAAAAAAAAACTATGCAATTTCGATCACGGAATTATTTGAGAACGTCTGACATCGAAAATTTGTAAATTTCAAATAAACTAGTTATTTTAGCATATTGGCGGTCAAGATTTTTATTTGACTATTTTCTTAAATGTTGAAACGAATCTATGTGATGGTGAGTGGCCTCAACTGTTGGTTCAAATCGGTCCTCAAACTCGATGTCTTAACATATTTTTGCATTCTACTGATATAATCACACACACACACATGTAAGTGGCCCCAACAGCATCCCTACTGTTGGTTTAAATCGGTTCTCAAACTTGATGTTTTAACATATTTTTGTATTCTACTACACTAGAAACGCGGATGATGTAAGAACTCCATATTTTTTGTACGGAGCTTCACAAAATTTGTTGTTTTTTAAAGGTATAAATGTTTTCAATTCGATGCCTATACACATCAAACGTGCAACAACACTAACAGATTTTAAGAGACAATGTATATCACACATCATAGCTGCCTTTTGAACAGCTACTCTGTTAACTTTTTACTCTTGACTAATTTTGTATCTTGACGATGTTATTACAACGAATATTTTTGTGTGGTCTATTGTTAAATGTTTTATATTTGTCATGGGGCACAAACAAACTATATTTTCCGCCTCGATGATGATGATGGATTTAAAGTTTTTATTTTGTTATTGTATTTTGAAAGTAGTTTTTTATTTTTTGTGTAGTCTTCAAAAGTTTGAGCCTCGCGCGCGTATACAGGTATAAAGGACTTCTTTTGAATTTACAAAAAATATTGGCCTTTGATGCTTTGGAACATGCCATGAAATAGTAGTCGGTTGTCTAGGTGATTGTCGGGGAATTCTGTGTCAATTCCGTTGTGGTTGAAAGTAAAAGTTTGACTAGGGCCGGTTCAGGATTATTTCGGTTAGGAAATTTTCTCGATTTCCTTTATTGGGGATATCCTTAGTCAGCCCAAAACTAAGGTGGCGGTTCCATTAGTGTTGGAATCTCATTGTTTCTGTAGCAGATATTGGCTTGTCTTTTGATAATGTCCTTATACAGGATTCTGTGATTTGATAGTAATATAAAAATACTTGCGATCATTTGTGGTTGACATCAATAGCTTTTTACAATTATATCGCTGTAAAGCAAATGCACAGTTTTGGAAGAAGTTTATATCTTTAGATGAAATCAGTTCATTTTTTGTTTTGCATAACTGGTTGAATTGTTTTTTTAAATAAATTATCTAATAGATAAATCGTCTAGCTCGAACCTTTGTAGGGGTAAGTGGCGGGACCATCATCATCATCATCATCATCATCATACTCTAATAAACCACTCACACTTGTGAGTGGCCCCAACAGCATCCCTACTACTGGTTTAAATCGGTGCCAAAATTTGAATAATTTTACTGTTCAACTCTGGGCAGAGAATAAACCGGGAATATAAAATATCTTATACGCTAGCAACGTCGGTTGAATTCCGCCCACCATTTTCCAAAACGGATCCTACTGCAAACCCAACCATTTTATCCAACATCCCAGTGATTTCTCGTGAAAGTGCAGAGGTGTTCCCGGCTTCCAATAAAGCGATTATCACGTCAACATATTCCTACCCATTCCCTACTTGACCTGCAATCGGGCGGGGCCGGCGCTCGTATTGCCTTGGTTTGGGATCACCAGTTCTTACATTGAGGATGTATGCCAAGCATCATCTGTTGGTTGTCTGTGTAATTACAGCTGATCTGGCAATTGAGCTAGTTGACGTTTAATCACCTTTCCTTTCTAGCATGCAGAGGAATGATGGTTTGTTTTCCTCAAAAGATTTTCCTGCTTGCTTGCACTCCTTTGTTTTAAATGGCGCTGTAATGTGCGTGCGTTCAGGTCACTAGCCTAGTAACGGGTAGCAACCTTAGGCGGTCAATCATGCTCATGCTCATGCTCGTGTTGAAACGAATCTCGTGTTGAAACGGAAAAAATCACAAAGTATAAGACCAAGTCTCCGCCGGTTATGCTAAACCGGTGAGATTGGGCATCAATAGTATGATGTATGATATATACTACCACCCATTGTAGCACGGACACTAAGTCCGACACAGCAAGAGCAAGCTATCTAATACGAGGATGCCCCAATGGGCGGGGAGCAGAGCCGCCCTCTGTTCACAAACTGTTACCAATGGGTAGTTGGCATTCTCACTCTTCCCATCCAGAGTGCTTCAATCGGGTGCCCTGGTGGTCCCTCCATTCCCATGAATTATTTATTAAATAGTGTATGTATTTGTTCGATTTCAACGATAGGTTGGGTAAAGATAGATAAGCCGATATAAAACGATTAGATTTCAATACCACTCAGACTGCCATAGCATTTATCTCTTCTCATTTCCTCGTATCGTACAATTATAAGATGTACGCAAGTGTAATCTACTGATAGCAGCAATTGAGAGAGATTGTGGTGGTAGATCTACGGCATTAGATTGATCTACCTAGCGAGCCAATAGATAGAGGACGGTAGTTTAGTTATCTCGCGCACTCCGGTTGTATCGGTCGGTTATAAATAAAGTCCACGTTCCATGTTGTATTCGGTGGTTTAACAGTGAAATAAATAGAATTTTCAAACGAGTAAGAACGAGAAATAGAAATCATTAATTTGAGGGTGATACGTGAGTGGCCACCGGCCAGGCATTTAAAAATCACGCTAAAATAGCAGCATTTCGCTAAAATCTTATTTGAGGTAGCCTGAAAAAATTGTGGAATCTATTGGAATTTTACAAACATTTTAACTTATAGTTGCCATGGTTACAATCTGCTACTTCACGCTGAATTTATAACAGCAGTCTACTTGCTAAAATAAAGGGTATTTCGATCAAAATTTGGTCGACTTAAATTTAAAGCATTTCCTGAAAGGCATTTTTTGAATATGTGTGCGTGTAGCATCATGCCTCTATTTTTATTTTGAGATTTGCACTTCAGTTATCAAAATGTCGTCCAAAGAAAAGAAGCGACGCATCAAAATTTTTGCACGTGAATGGCGAAAATCCAAACTATGCTCACGCCAAGTTGGCGAAATTGTTGAAGGTGGCTTAATCAACTGTTACCAACGTATTAAAAGTGTTCGGTGAACGTTTGTCGACAGCCAGGAAAGCGGGATCGAGGGGAAATCGAAAGCCGGAGGTCACAGCGACGCCAAAAAGAGTTGCACGCTGTTTCGAGCGGAACCCCAACCTTTCCGTCCGAGATGTCGCAAAGAAGCTGGGAGTGGCGCCTTCAACTGTGGATAGAGCTTAAAAACGAGCTGGACTGTCGACTTACCAGAAATGGTGACTCCAAATCGCGACGATAAACAAAACACGTCGGCCAAAGCACGATCGCGAAAGTTGTACACGACGATGCTGACGAAGTTTGCTTGCGTGGTACAGGACGATGAAACTTACCTCAAGGCAGACTTTAAACAGCTTCCTGGACAGGAATTTTATACGGCAACCGGACGGAGAACGGTGACAGATGTTTTCCAGCACATTAAACTGATTAAACTGTCAAAGTTCACAAAGAAATCTCTGGTGTGGCAGGTCATCTGTACCTGTGGCTTGAAGAGCAACGTTTACATTGCGAATGGAACCGTCAACCAGGAAATTTATCTGAGCGAGTGCCTACAAAAACGTCTACCGCCTTTCCTGAAGCGACACAATTGTTCCGTTCTATTTTGGCCGGATGTGGCATCTTGCCATCACGGAAAAAAAAACCATGGAATGGTATGCTGCCAACAACGTTCAAGTGGTGCCCAAGGACAAGAACCCTCGAACAATTGGGCCATCGTCAAGCGGAACCATAAGAAGACTCGAAAACCTGCTGTGAGCGAGAAATAATTCAAAGCAAACTGTCGTTCTGCGGCGAATAAAGTGAACAAGGAGACTGTACAACATCTTATGGCAGGTGTTAAACGCAAGTTCCGGCAAATCGTATTCGGTTAAAAGGAAGCATAGCTGAATATTTTTCCTGAATTCTGTATTAACTGAACTTGAAAAAGAAAAATAATTTGACTTATAAATAATAACTATGATCGATTCACAAACATTACTGTTTGACCAAATTTTGAACGGAACACCCTTTATTTATCCAGAAGACCCAATGTAAGGGACATATTTTTTCTGTATTCCCAACTATGTCCTGTTGTCTGGATAACTTAGTTAACATGTTATTGTTGGTAAAATTTTCAATGGAAATGAATTAGTTTCGATTGTATGTACTCTAAATGGCTCATATAAACACAAACAAAGGAACAAAACTTGTACATAGTGAATTATTATGTTTTCATTATGAAAGGACCAATCATATGTTAAAATCTATGTTTGGTAAAGCAAATAAAGCTGGCATACCTTAAATCGTAAAATCAGGAAGAAACCCGTATGAAGAATAGTGCAACTAGTTACATATCGCTTACAGCTGAAAAACTTAAAGAGTTGTTGCAATTAAAAGTTGTGCAATTTTTTTCATATAAGGCTGAGTTAAGGAGCACATACTCTATTTAGCTAATTCTTGAAATAAACTCTGTTATCGAGCATATAATGAGATTTTAGGTGAAGTTCTACAAGCTTTACATGATGTAAACGATAAGCGAAGGAGAAATATGTTTTAGTTGGTTTGCTTCAAGAAGATTTAATAATTATTTTAATTAATTATTTGATTCAATTAATTGATTTTCAAACTACAGGGTGTCTCAGAAAGTATAACCACAATTTGAACACGAAACATCATGAAACCGGAAGACAGATGATTTTCACTTTGTATTTGTAGAAGGAGATGTTCGCTCATCACCATGAGGCACCAAGAGTGAACAACAATGTTTTTGGCTAGAATGAAAGATGTGAAGAGAAAGTGTTGAAAGGTCCGTCAGGAGTGCGGCAGGTAGGAAAATTAACAGATGTTTTTTGAAAATTGAGCGAAAGGGCATGTATCCAATGGTACTCGAACCATGGACGTCAATCTTTGCCTAACATCCCACTGCGGGTAGGGTTGTAGCGACGGAACAAGTCCGCCACTTCAACAGGCAAAAAATTGACGCATGGAAAGACGCTCATGTACCACTGTGGCTTGTATAGTTTATTCTTAGCGATCTATTGTCACTACATTTTGAGAAATAAAAATGTTTTTAAACTCTTTTTATTGGCCCGTTTGAAACGGATATAAACCAACAAAAGGATGCTGTTGGCGCCATACACAAAGTGTGAAGGTGGTGTACTACATTGGGAAAGCAAACATGTTTTTTAACTCAGAGTATTGGCCAATTTGAACCATTTTAAACCAACAGTAGTGATGCTGTTGGGCCATCCTCAAAATACAATGGTGGTTAACATTATTTGGAAATCAATCAAATTCTTAAACTAAACTTGAGAGTCTAGTTGAACTGATTCAAACCAACATTAGGTATGCAGTTTTATAAGGAATGTGGCTTTTGAGTGAACAAGGATGCTGCAAAACAATATATAACTATTTCTGTTAAGTTCGGAGCGTTTCCTAAATCTCATGCTACGAATGATGAGGGCAGAACCCTGAACACCAGCTGTTCCTTTAGTACACCACAACGAAAAAAAACTTTATTTTGGCTCTGTATGCAAAAGACTTTTTGTATTCTTCAATCAACTCTACGGAAAACTCCTTCGTAGCCGTTTCATTCGTCTTAATAACGAGAATTGACAGAAATTGATGTTCCCTCCTATGATTTTCTGGGAATGAGAAACTACTAATAAGTTATGATTTTAAACATTTGTTTTATTCAATTACCAGTTTCCTAGACTACTCGACTCGAACTCGAAGTCGAGTATTAGTACACGACACAGAGGAAGTCTGCAAATTTTAGACGAAGTACGCGTATCTGTCAAGATAAGCAGTAAAAGTGGTTGGAATTAAATGGAAATTACAAATCTTTCTTTTCATTTTCTAATAACAGGTATTTCACTAACGAGATCGCACTAACCAGGATTTATTTTTAAGCATACAATGTTCTAGACAGTTTTGAAGACTATCATAACCCTCGTTTATGTTGAAATCTTTCCTCGAAAAATTATAGCAAATTTCATCTTTAATTTTCCATAACTTTGTCTACTTTTAAGGGAGAGTGGGAAAAATAAAGACATATAAACTGCTCGTTTAACTGAACCTTAACCCATGTCTCATAAAGTTTTGAAGGTTTCACTTCGTCTCCTCTTCCCATTTTTTTTTAGTTCAAATGTTTTGAAAGCAGAAATGAAAATAAATTTTCATTTTTGGGAAATCTCT
Source organism: Aedes japonicus (assembly GCA_034211315.2). NCBI lineage: Eukaryota > Metazoa > Arthropoda > Insecta > Diptera > Culicidae > Aedes > Aedes japonicus. The sequence goes on along the minus strand of JASCZW010002051.1, from coordinate 85,775 downwards.
TTATTGCTCAGAATAGTCTCCCATGAGATCAATACACTTGGTCCAACGATCTTCCAACTTTGTTGTCTCATCACCGAAGTGACTTTCTGGAAGACCTGCGAAATACTCCTCTAGGACGGCAATAACCTCTTCGTTTGCTGAAAAATGCTTTCCACGAAGATTTTTTTTTTTTGAGGTGTGAGAACAGCCAAAAGTCAGAGGGAGCTAAATTTGGCGAATGGGGGGTTGCTGCAACGATTCGTATCTCAATGCACTGATTTTCGCGATGTTTTTTTGAGTCGTGTGAGCAGGTGCATTGTCTTGATGATAATTTTTTTTTGAGCGATAGACTCAGACAGATTCAACCGCACAGATGACCGAAGCATTGGGATTCCGCTTAAACGCTTTCGAGACACGTTTGTGATCCTGATTATTAATAAAACATCCATTCTGACCGCATTTCTCCTTCCGTTCGATGCTCAGAGTTTCGTAGTAGCCTTTATTCACACGACTTTCCGTTGACTGCACAATTCCAAGTTGTTCTCCGATGTCCTGATGACAGAGTTGAAGATTTTCCAGGTGCTTGCGCAAAATCATTTCGCGAAGTTGCTTTTCGGAGAGCTACTTGTTTTTCCAATTTTTGACAAACTAACAGCGATAAAAATACAATAACAAAAACTACTCTGGACTACTTCTATCCAAATTTTCAAGCGGCAATACCCAATGGGAAATTTCCTACATCGTTTTTTCGTGATTCAATTTGATGTAGGACACCCTTTACGGCCCTTGCGAATAATTTCGTTTCAAAGATTTATTACTTATGATCAACACAGAAGTCATAATGCTTCATCTATTTCTTCTCTTTCATATTTATTTGGAAAAGTCAGTTCCACCGCAGTGGAATTAGTTATTTGGAAGAGTCCTGTGGTTTATGTTGTAAGCTCTTTAAAACTCATATTATGAAATATGCTTCTAAATTTTCCAAATGAATCTAGAAAGTTATTTTGGTTTTTTGTGTTACTTGTTTCAATTGACTGCTAGGCACAACCCACTACTGGCATTCTAATCCGACACTTCAACCTCAAACAGCTTTCACGGTTATCAAGTTTACTTTGACCTCAGCCAAATTATACGCTAATCCACCCGAACATAATCGTTAAACAATTAAAACCTCCGTAGATTTTCCTCACGCTCAATTATAAGCCAGCCACTTTGAGGGGGACGACAATTAGTACTCAACACTCAACCGAACGATCAAACAGAGAACAATTTTTGCATTTCGCATTGAAGAATATCCTACAACTTCCGGCTGCAACTATCGGCAGGCAGGTGACGGGTGAGCTGCCCTAGCGTCGCTAAATGCGTCCGGTCGGCTCACCACTGTTCAGGAGTGCCATAGATGTGTACTTCAATATCATCGGTCACACTCGACGAAGTGTAAAGTACAGCTCACGCACGCATGGATCTTGTTTTGACAGCAATTAAGCGTAATTTTTCTCTTAAACGTTATTAAATAATTTGCAGGTCTTGAAGTTTAAATATTTACCCCCGCTGGTTCGGCACAGGGAAGAGGTGTCGAGGTTTTCGCGGGGGAAATCCCTCAACATAAAGGGGTGATCATTTTGAACGGGGCTTTGAAACGAGAGGTTGGTGGTATGGATTTCAGGTAACCCGTGTTCTATTCATTTGAACTCTGTGCGATGCAATGTTGTTTATTTTATTAGTTAGATCAGAAGAACATGGGATAGAATCGCTTCTAGCTATCCATAATTGGTGGGTTGTTAAATGTTAGTGGCTCTGTTGATTGACCGTACAATTATTCAAGTATTCGAAAGCAAATAGAACAAAGAGGTTTAAGTTTTGAAGTAGTTGAAAGCTTGCTTCATGCTTAGTTTCAACTCAATGACACTCACCATGTTCACGATCATGCTTAATAAAAATATGGTCTATTAACCTGATTGCATTTTAAATCACCATTACAATTTGGTTTCAATCACCCTGTACCGATATCCCGCCTATCTAAATGTCAGATTTATTGCACAATAAATCTTCCATCAATATTCTTAAATCCAATTATCCTCTCAACGTGCTTGATCACGCATAAATGTAAATCAGCCAGGCCTGACCACACTACATTGGCTGTTGATCGACAGACGTGTGCTTTGCATTATCATCGAGATCAGATGGACCGTGTGATTTGAACCGGCGCGACGCGTGGTTCTTTTGGTCACGTTCACCCGATCTCGGTTACTTGCTTTAGATGCCAAGTGGAAAGTTGTTTGCCTGCTGCCCTCTAGTTCACCGATAACGCTCCAAAGGTGGTGCAATATGTATCGACTTACTCAACGGTCGAATTTAAAAAAAAGATTGGCGCTCACAGGAAAAGGTGACCGGCAACCAGTTGACGATGGCTGCGTGCGTGATTGGGGAGAAGAAGAAGAAAAAACGGACTACAAAACACAGTCATTAGTTGGCATGATTATCATTCTGATCTTGCCAGTCGCTTGCTTGGTCTTGTTTGCTAGGTTCCATGGCTTAGCACACGCAAGGAAAGGCACGGTACACTGAAAACTAAAAAGCATGTTTAATATTTGAACAGTTACTTTGATCAACGAATACCTTTGTTGCATTTTCTATGACATTTATACGCATATGTTTTTGAATATGAATTTGATTCCAGTATTGTTTCAAATCAGAGACTATTGGTTTAAAAAAGCAATTTTTGGGACTATAATTTTTTTTTAAAATGGCCATATAATACTTAAAAACTACGAAGCGTGCCTTAGCGTAAACCTTTACACTACTCTTTCCAACGTTATACGAAATCATTTTTGTGCAACCTAACTTTCACTATCAACCCTCGTGCTTTTTCATCAAAGCTTCAAATGTACAAAGTGTCTTGAAAATTCCTGTAAAAGTACTGTAGCAAGCTACAATGTTTCTACAGCCGCAGAAATGCAGTCCACCTCGTACGAAAACTTCGTATTTAAAAAAACACCCTATTTTGACGAAACAAGCGAACGACAATTGTCGACAAACTATTCCCAGTGTAGGTTAGCTCGCAAAAATCAGCTAAGAATATGGTCTGCGTAGGGAGCACACTGCTGCTGGTGACTCGAGCAAAGGCATGAGTCGATTAGCACGTAGTTGTATCCGGACACGCTCAAGTGCGTTCGGCTTTAATTATAAAACCATCGAAATAACACATGTGCGTGGTGGGAGCTGTGGTAGCTGGGCTGCTGATGGCTCGACCAGATGATATGCAGTGTCCGTCAATTGGATTATGTTCAAATATCAATCGGTTGCGTCCACTTTCGTGCGCTGCATGGGCTACATAATCTTCAGTCTTTGCGTGTGGGTTGGAAGTAACATTGTATTCATTTGTAAAATGTAATCAGAGCATATGTGTGAATCAATCATTCGCCTGACCACCTAGTCACTTGTCACTGCTGGAAATGCATCGCTGATAAAATGCATCGCTGAGATCCTTGACTTAATTACAAACAGGACTTTATAACCATGTCAAGAAAACTAGAGCTTGCCATATATTCTAACACATCTAATTTATCATATTAAGAAAGAAAGTTTTCAGGTTATATCAATGAAAATGTATCTAGAATGGTGACTAAGGAGTGTATCGAATATAAGCTATCCACACGTTTGCGTTGTACGCATGTATTTGTGATGGTTTTTATGCTCTGAACACTGCATGCTGTGCGTTTGACTGTCAGCTTGCTTTTGTTTACTTGTTTGTGCGGTTCAAATTCTGCGTTTTCAAAATGTCGCGTATTGAAAAGGAAGTGAAAATCAAGGTTCTGGACACATGGCTAAGTGAGAAGAAGGTATTACTATGCGAAAATTGGCGAAGCGGTTTCGGAATTCATCATGCGAGTGCTAAAACTATCATTAATAAGTTTGAGGAACACTATTCTTTGGATGAGCTACCAGGAAGAGGCAGAAAACTCCGGTTCTTCCAACCCGAATGAAACTGGTAGCTCAAATGAAGAACAAATCAATGTCAATACGTGATTTGGCCAAAAAAGCAGGAACGAGTGTCGGAATGATCCAGCGTATCAAGAGGCGAAACTCACCTGAAGACCTACAAGAAGCAGAAAATCTCAGAAGCAAAGTGCAGAACAGAAGAAGCAGACAGCAACGGGCCCGGAAATTGTATTCGCGTCTTTTGCAGCGTCCGGATGCATGCGTTTTGATGGACGATGAGACCTATGTAAAGGAGGACTCAAAAACCCTTCCAGGTCCTGATAATACTTTACTGCCGTCGTTGGAAGGGATGTGAGCGATGCGGAGCAGGTCTATTCAAGTGGAGAAATTCGGTCGAAAGGTACTAGTATGGCAAGCAATATGTTCCTGTGCTTTGAAGTCAACCATTTTTCACACTACCGGAACTATAAATGCGGAAATCTATCGATCTGAGTGTCTCCAGAAGAGATTGTTGCCTTTATATAAGAAGCATAGTACACCTCCACTGTTTTGGCCGGATTTAGCGTCGGCTATGCCAAAACCACTCTCAATTGGCTTGCGGAAAAGGGTATAGATTTCGTTGAGAAAAATATCAATCCACCAAATTGCCCTCAGCTTCGACCCATCGAACGTTACTGGGAAATCGTGAAGAGGGTCTTCAAGAAAACTGGTAAGGCAGCTGAGAACATGCAGGAGTTCAAAAAGTTTGGGCTCAAGCGTCCAAAAATGCGATGCAACACTTGTCCGGAACTTGATGAAGAGCATTCGAACCAAAGTTCGAAAATTCGTGAAGGAATAACTTAAATTTCATGCGGTCTTCATTATGTTAAAGTTTAACCTCGTACAAAAAAAGATCAATTTTTGTATGAATAAAATATCAGTTTTCAACATAATTTGAAAGAAAGTTTGTGGATAGCTTATTTTCGATACACTCCTTAGCATATGGCAAATTTTAACACTCCCAACCAGAAACCGAAATTTTCGCCTACTAGAGAAGAAAAGCGTCCTTTTCACCCGCTTGGAGAAACAGATGAGAATGTAAGAAGCTCAAAGCAGTTTTCGAGAGAAAAGCAACGGCGATTTATAATTTCCGGAGACCATGCGTAGCTGATAAATTGTTTCCATTTCAGTGAATCCTAGATGCCGATAATTATTTTTTACTTACTTGTTGATTGAAAATGCACCAGTCTTCTTGCTTGTTTTATTCTGACATCATCATTCAATAAAAAGACATTTTTTCTTCATGCTGTGAGCAAACAACAACGTGTATATTTGAAGCAAACTAAATAGAAGATACTTCTGGTTCATAATGATAATGATGATGATGATGATGATGATGATGATGGTCCCGCCACTTACCCCTTCAAAGGTTTGAGTTAGACGGTTTATCTATTAGATAATTTAATTAAAAGCAATTCAAACCAGTCATGCAAAAAAAAACTAACTGATTTCATCTGATATAAAACTTGGCTCTGTAAATTTAATTCGATTGCGTCTGTAAAAATAAATGATTAGTAAAGAAAAAAATCTACAGATATAAACTTCTTCAAAAACTGTTAATTTGTCAACCACAAAAGTTCGTAAGTATCCCCAGTGATCAGGAAATACTATTACAATTCAAATCACACATAGTGAGCCCGAAAAATTTTAATTTGGGTTTGGTCAAGGGGGTCAGGGGAGTCAAGGAAGAGTCAATGGTGGTCAAGGGGTCAATGATGGCCAAAGGGGGTCAGGGTGCAAGTGGCAGTTATGAGCGGTTAAGGGGTCATCCATAACTTATGTAAGGGATTAAGGAGGAAGGGGGTGGATTTCAACATTTCTTACAAGGGGATTTTCCTATATGAAATTCAATTGTTAGATTACTGTTTTTACTTAGTAAGGTTTTAGTGGGGAGGGTGTTATCTGCAAATCTTATAGCGTCTTACAAAGCGCGAGGGGGGGGGGGAATAAAAATCACTAACAAATCGTAATAATTTGTGGATAGCCCCATGAGATGCAAAAACGATAAAAAGTACGAATTAAAAAAATAACATATACAATGTTTATTAAAGATTATAACAGCCTTGGTAAATCATACAATTTTAAAGAAAGTGTTATAAAAAATTAAGTAATGTGAATTTTTTTATATTTTTCAGTTTTTTTTTCTAACTCTTAGAGCGACTCAATCCTGGACTTGATCCAATGACTCTGAACAAGATCTTTGTTTAGTCTTATCTTCAGAATGTTTTCCAAGTTAGTTATACTTCAGATCTTAGTGAAAACTAGATTGAGCTGACTGATATCTCGCTCAACACTGTATTGTGTAACCGGTGCTCCCAGTATTACATTTATCAATTTCCAAAGTTCTGGGTCATAATAGCGCTGTTTGGCCCAGAAATCAATTATATCGAATCCGTTTTGGTCAGCGAACCTGGGGTCGATATATAAGGCAGCTTGCATCGCATAATTGTTCAGAAGGGACGATTCCCGTCGTTGCATGGCTTCCAATATACCAGTTTGAAACATATTGAACTGAATGGATGCCACTTGTCCAAACGCTGTCATCCAGTATCCAAAAAAGTCGCTAAGAGTGCAGTTTAGGCTTTGAATTGAAATGGTGCAATCGTCAAGTGCTCTGAACTGTCACGACTCCCAGACCGAGGAGTTGGTACTCCATGGGATGTTGGGTTTGGATATGCCGCTTGAAATTGCCCATGACAAGCTTTACTTGCGTGTACAGGCATTCTGGATCAACCACACATTCTCCGGTAGGCAGCAAAGCTTTCACCCTGTTGATGATTTCCGCTACACTACGCCGCATTTTCGGGTTCGAAAGGTTCGACGTACCAGTGTCTTCTGCCATTCTGGATTATCCTCGAGATCTTCAAATTTTGCCGGCACAGTCACTTTTAAACAACGAATATCGCACGTAAACAACCAGTGGAAATGAAAACCAAAACAAGTATAATGATTTGAATCGCAGTAGGCAGAAATGAAGGGCTGCACCGCACAGTGTTTTTATTTTATTGAAGGATCGGTCATAAATCGTTTTTGGTAATATTCATCTGCAATATTTTCGATATATCATATGTCATATATCATTGGTAATCATTGGTAATCAATATTATCAGCAACATCTTCATTCGGGGCATGGGGAACGACACATCGGGGGATGCATTTTATTTCAGAAGTTTCTCATTTATGGTCTATGGCGGTACCAGTGTGCACCGGCTGGCCTTATTTTTGGTTTTTGCTCCTCGTATACGATCTAGGGTAGGGAACGGCTTAAGCACCCCAAGACCCTATTCCAAACACGGGGTAAACATTAACCTAAAACGCTCATTTTTTGAAAAGGGTGTATTCGATAAAAATGGCACACACATATATACTCATCAAAATTAAACTGATTATCGGATTTTCTTAAAATTTTCAGGGAATGAAGAGCTACTAATGAGTTTTGATTTACAACATTTGTTTTATTCAATTTCGTCTCCCATCCCGAATGCCCGCTCCTTCCTTTCCACTCCACCCATCAAATTTTGAACAACCGATTTCCCAGTGTTTTTGTTGTTTTACCCAAATTTTCTTCAATTCTAGCTCTGTTTTTATAGTTTTGGGATGTTTGCGAAGTTCCGTTTTCATAATTGCCCAGAATTTTTCAATTGGACGAAGTTCCGGTGAATTTGGTGGGTTTATATCCTTTGGCACAAAATTGACTGCGTTGGCTCGGTACCACTCCAATACGTTTCGAGCGTAGTGGCAGGATGCTAGATCAGGCAAAAACAGAGTTGATCCTTTGTGCTTCTTAATGAATGGCAAGAGACGCTTCTTAAGGCACTCTTCCGTGTAAATCGCACCGTTTATTGTTCCGGAAGTGATGAAGGGAGCACTTATTTCACCATATCCGCAAATCGCCTGCCAGATTAGAAACTTCTTTGCAAATTTCGATAGTTTCTTCTTTCAAACATCCTCCGCAACATCGAACTTCGACTTGGCAACGAAATATTCTTGCCCAGGAAGTTGACGGAAGTCGGCCTTGACGTATGTTTCGTCATCCATCACGATGCAACCGGATTTGGTGAGCAGCTTCGTGTAATGTTTCCGGGCGCGGGTTTTCGCAGTGATGTTTTGTTTTTCATTCCGGTTTGGGGCTTTTTGCACTTTGTAAACATATAACCCAGCACGCTTCATGGTTTTCTGCACAAAACCGACTGACACCTTAGACTTTTCAGCGACATCTCGAATTGACATGTTTGGACGGTTCTTGAATTGTTGTACGACTTTCCTGGCCATTTTAATGTCCATTGGACCACTTTTACGACCACTCCCTTCCTTCCTTTGGACACTCAGACGCTCTTTGAATGTTCTTATTACACGAAACACAGTTGTATTTGCAATTCCAAGCCCTTCAGCAATCCACCGGTGGGACGCCCCTGGATTTTGATTGTGAGTGCACAAAATTTTCTCACGGACAATTTCTTGTTTCGACGACATGACTGGAACTACTGAATGTATAACTATGAAACTTGGCAAATGTAAATAATACACTATGGATAAGATCTACTCAAATTTCTAGGTTTTTTACTCATACGATTCAAAAGTTACAGAAGATTTTTTGTGTGCCATTTTTATCGAATACACCCTTTAGTATGGTGCTCCATGTGGTGAAGCACCATACTGCAAAAAATGAGCGTTGTAGGTTAACGTTTATCCCTTGCTTTGAATAGGGTCTTGGGGTGCTTAAGCCGTTCCCTACCCTAGGTAGCATGTTTTCAGTGAAAAATATTTTCGCTGAATTTTGGAGAAAGATATTTTCACCTACATAGCCAGCCGTTTCAACTCAGCTTTGAGTTTTTGACTCACTTTCGTCATTAGTGGAGTCACTCAAATTTGAGTAAATGTTACTGGCATTGACAAGTCGACAAATAAAAAAAATAGACTCAAATCAGATGGATGTTTTTGATTTGTCGACATGTCAATGCCAGCTACATTTACACAAATTTGAGTGACGCCACTTTTGATTAAGAACGATTTATAATTATTTGTATTATTAATGTACTAGTTTATTTGTGGACGCGGTAGCGCCCGTGGCAAGTGTTTCTTTGTGGCATCACGAATTAAACTTTTCATCCGTGGGTCTTTCAGCGATAAAATTTTTGGATTGACAAAATTTACATATTACGTTCATTGGGTCACAGGTATGAGGAACTTCTGTATCTACATCTGTTACATTTCGCTGCCGTGTCGATCGAACAGAGGCAGCAACCGCTGTAAGACGCACTTGCGTTTGCTCCGGTGTTTCGCTTGCTCTACGATTCCGGTGAGCCTGTGCATCTCTCCGCCGTATCTCGCTTCGAACTGCCTCACCCTGACGCGATCGCCATTTCTGCTTTTGCAGCCTTGCTGATCGCCGCCCCTTCTCGGCGGGAGACTCACTGGAATCCATCACAAAAAAAACTTTTTTTCCCCGGGAGCACTATGTCACTCAACAAAAACTAAACAGAAACTTTTAACTTCTGAGTAACGCGTTTTTTGCGAGCGGCAATGACCACCAAAGGTACTAACTTGAGGACTGTTTGTTTTTGAATTTTGACGTTTCGTGGAGATTACCAGCCAACTTCGCTCCGATACATGGAACCATAATTCTACCTAAATTTGAGCTATTTTCACCCACCACTATAGTTGAGTGAAGTGAACATAGTCGTGCTGGGTAGTTTACATTTGAGAGCCGTGAAAAATACTTCTCACCCGATTGTAAAATTTTCCCAAAGCTGAGGATAGTTGAGTAGTGATAATGCGAAATCCAGAATGTATAAAATTTTACTCAAAATTGAGTTATTGCATTGAAATACCACGTTGTGTTGGTTTTACACAGAAAAAACAATACAAAAAATATACATTTTTTTTTAATTATAAACACCGAAAATTGAGCAAGCGTTTGAAATGTGTACTCAAATTTTGGGTAGTTTTCTCTCTTTTCTTCACGAAATATTGACAAAAAATAGAGCAAGCCGCACTCAACCCACCGGGATGTTTGGCGCAATGACTCAAATTTTAGTAAAATTATACACTCTCGATTTTGCGTTCAAAATTTGTTTTAGTTTTGGGTAAAGTTTACTACCGAGAGGGTAAACATTTTTCACGAGGTGTAAATGTGAACTACCCAGCGCGATGTTCACTTTACTCATATTGGCCTACAACCAAACCCAAACCAAATTTGGGATTTATGGTTCCGTTTAAAGAGTATCGGAGTGAAGTTGGCTGCGATGAGGATGGTGACCGACACGAAATGTCAAAATTTAACAACAAAGCATCCTCCAAGTCAGCTCGATCTTCTCGTCACAGACAAACAGATATGACACTCAATACAGTTTCCATCGTTTACTGATTTTAGTGGTTGAATTAAAAATCAATAGATTGACGATAGGCCATGGCGGCGCTCATGTCGTATTTGACATGTGGGCCCGCTTGTCGAACGACGGCGTTTTTTATTGTTGTCTGTGTTATTTCCAGCAACTGCTGCATTCGGTTGTCTAAGAGTGATAGATTCTTTTCTGCATTAAAAAAAATCAAAATTTTCAACGTCTATTGTCTGTGATTTTTTCCATCAAATGCTGTGTCTGGTTGTCGAAGGTTGTCACTGGTTTTGTTTTCTGCATCTGATAGTAAAAAAGAATTGAAATGTCAAATTTTTTTTTTTTTCTGAGAATTTCCCCGCGTGCTGCGTCTGGTTGGCTAGTCACCGGACAGACAAACAGGGCTATTATATTTATGATGAATGATTATGAACTTATTGTAAAACATGTCAAGTTTGGAGCGGTTTGCAACTCTCGTATCTAGAAATTAGAAGAAGAATTAGTATCTTCCATTTAATTCCAACTACCTTTGGTTATCTTCGACAGATACGCGTATTTCGTCTACAATGTGCGAGACTTCTTCAGTGTCTCGATACTAATAACTCGAGTTATTAGTACGAGACACTGAAGAGTCTGCATTGTAGAACTAAATATGCGTATCTGTCGAGATAAGCAAAGGTAGTTGGAATTAAATGGAAGATACTAATTCTTCTTCTAATTTCTAGTTACAGGTATTCCACTAAACAGCTCAAAACCCTCTAGGATTCAACTCTCGTATTCTATATATCACTCTGACAAACGGTCGAGCTAAAAATACTTTTTTAACTGCTGCAAGTGGTTAATACTTTTTTATTGTTCTTAAAAACATGGTTACATACATTTATAATACATAAACAGGACAAGATTTTGTGGGCAGTTTTATATGCTGTTGCAATTACATCACAACAACCATGTTTTGCTAAACGTGTTCTTTTTTCTCATAACGATGAATTTGTTGAACAAGACGGGAAGAATAGATACTCAGAGTTAACTTTCAGCAATCTGAGTTGGCTTAGCAAAAGAGGTACAAAGCTATCACGCCGAGGACTAGTGTTCAAATCCCACGCTTAGTGATGTTATAGTTTTGGATGAGGAAATTTTTTTTCCATTTTATGTTTTATAATGCACTTTTTGCACTTTTTGCGTCATATTAAAGTATGAAATAAAGTATTATACACCTAAATTTATATCCTGTTTTTGTCATTTAACAGTACTTTCAACTTGTTTAATACAAGCTGTGTTGCTTGGGTACAACATTTCTTGCATTTCAGGATCAACCGAAAGAAGATCATATATAATAGGTACGAATTCTTGGTGTATTTTTCATTTACATAAATGTAAACACTATAATATAAATATTTCATGGGAATCAGAGGGTTTTTTGACGGATCGGACAGAACCCACTATACCGGTTCCCCATCTGATCCAAAGCCAACAAGCCTTTTTTAGTAAAAGGTGGCATCGAGCTGGCACTGGTTAACAATTGCGCAATATATACATAGGTTTTCGCACTGTAAGATTATATTAGAGATAACAAAAAATCACGTTTAAAATAACTATGCTTCGAAGAGCAAAGATAACTACCGAGAACTGTTTTCTAACTTCCCAAAATTCCTCTGCATAAATGCATAAAAATACTTCTAAATTAAAAGAGCAGTAGTTTTGTAGAAATCACTGCAAGAAATTCTGCCAAAATTTGAGAAACAACCTCTTGGGGAACATTGAAACAAACACTTCTACAGCGGAATACCTAAAAAAATACTATCTGAAGAACTATATGTTAGAATCCTTGCAGATATCCTAGACATAATTTGGATAATAATTCTAGAAAAAAAAATGCAGATTTTTTCCAAAGTTAAGAATTATATATATGAGATTATAAAATTCATGCAACAAAATTTGTAAGATATCTCCAGTATATCAGGATTTTATTCAAGAATTACTTTAGGAATAACCGTATAGTTTTTCTGTACTTCTTTCAGGTGTCCTCGGGGGATTCCTTTAAAATCACAAAACTTCACAAGATCAGGGCTTCCTCCAAACATTTCATCACAAGAAAGTTTGGAAAAACTGCCGATGCAATGCCAGAAGAAACTCATGAAAGAATCCCTGGAGGATTGCCTACAAAAGTCTGAAGAAAACCTATACAAACGCCAGAAGTAATGTCAAAGAATCTCTGAGAAATTCTATATCATTTTCTTCAAAAATTATCTAACATAAATTATGGAGGAAACTGACTTTCAGGCTGTCATCTGTCACTGTAGTGTCAGTGTGAATTGTTTTATTTTGCTTCTTAGTCCTAAAACAGCAAACCGAAAGTAGTATTGATAAAAATTTGGATCCTAAACTGTACTAAAATTGGAAGTTTTAAAGTGGACAAGCCATTACCAAAAATCTTAAGAATCTTGGTTTATCTCAAAAATCTGTAATCTATACATAAAGATATCTGTATAAAAAAAATGAAAAAAAATCTGCGTCAATGTAGATAAATCTGTACATGTGGCAACCCTGGTTGTGAGCATTCAACTCATCGTCTTACGCAACGCGTTTCCAGGGATGCCAGATATTTTTATCAAACATCTGCGATAAAAATTTGAAATGTATGGGAATGTCTCAAAAAGTCTGTAAGTTTTTTAAGTCTGTAATTTGCTCAGTATCTTCATTTAAGACGCAATGAATCGATCATTTGTATAAATGTTTACAAAACCAAACCAACCATGTTTACAATGTTTACAAAACCAAATCAAACACTTACATTATATCTAAAGTAATTTTCTATCATTATGAGCTTTGAACATATATTACAATTTTGGAAAGTAAAATGAAGTTTAATGATCGGGTTTACAATAAATAAGTAGCCACCGTTTTATTTCTTCCGTCTACCGGACAATGAGCGTAAATAGTTTTCTCTGGAATTGCTTCGTCAGCTCTGTCTTTAGCCAACTTATCACCCATCCGCTTATTTGACATTATATTTCCTAGAGGGTTTGAGCTGTTTAGTGGAATACCGTATTTCGTCTACAATGTTCAGACTTCTTCAGTGCCTCGTACTAATAACTCGACTGGACTGCTAGAGGGCCACAAATCCTTCGGCCAAAACTTCATGTTATCGTTCAACCATTGTTGAACCCGATTGAAGTAGTCTGAATGGGGAGAGCGGAAATGCCCCCTTTGCTAACAGTTTGTGAATAGAGGGTGGGCTCTTCGTCCCGGGGGCATCCTCAGGTTGGGTGGCTTACTTTTTTGACCAATTGCTCAATCTTGTTGTTGGAAGGAGATTCTTTACATCCATGTCGAGAGTGATGTTGCCTATCGATCCACCGAACCTGTTTTAACCCTTCATATAATGGCTTGATTAGGATAATCAGTGGTTATTAAAGCATGATCAAGTCTAACAGAGAAGAACCCATTGCTGTCGGACTTAGTTTCCGTGCTACAATGGGTGGTAGTACATATAATTCATCAAACATATCAATAATCTAATGCAATCGGTTTTGTTGCCTCAAACCAAGATTTTCTCGACACCTTTGGGATGATAGAATATTGCCATTGCCCTAAATATCCTTAGCTCGATTTAAACTGCCGGTTGACGGCTATAGGGTTTTATTTTTATTTTGTTGTTTGTTTACTTAACTGCGTTGTTTAAGTGCTTCCATCATCAAATATATTCATCTTAAAAAAAAAACTATTCTCCAGTATATATTTTCCATTTCTTCAAATACCTGTCGGTTATGTAACTTATATTGCTATTTGGTTAGAATTGCTGTGCTTCAATTGTTTGAGAGCCCCCATAGAACCACCATAGAAAAAAAATCTGCCTCTAAAAACTAAACACATTTCAAATTTGGTTCCATTTGCTTGATTAGTTCTCGAGTTATTAGTTCATGCAGAAATTTGTGTTTCATTTGTAAGTGAATCCCAGTAGTTTTCGAGTCTAGAAGGTTCAGACAGACAGACAGATAGACAGAAATTCATTTATATGTATTTATAGATATCGAATATGCTTACATAATAAACCATTTCGAAAAAGAAATAAGAAAAGTGTTAAATTTTCCCCAAAAATTACGGCGTTAAGGAAACTATTACTACCTGAAATTCCGCAATCTACTTTTCTGGGCTTTGAATATTTTTAATTTTAAAATACTTCGACACATAAGAAATTTCATGGATGAATACGTTCCAGTAGCAAACATGGGGAATTTTTTCCCCAAAATCAATATATTTGTAAAGTGTTTGTTGTTTAACCAAACACGGTCTTTATAAAATATTGCAGCAACCTTTGCATTTTCCGATTACATAGGAATATGCTTCAGAACCAAACGTAAAATTATGTATTTTTGAATCAATGGTTTTCCATCGAGATACTGAAACGCGATGATCTACACGGATGAGGGTAAATAACTATTCAAACTCGGTCATGTAACTAGACAATTTCCATTTAATTCCAACTATCTTTAATGCTTATCTTGACAGATACGAGTATTTCGTCTACAATGTGACTTCGTCGGCGACGTGTACTAATATTCGACTGGTCATGTGGTTTCTAAATAGATTCTAGTAACTTATAATTTCCCTTTGAGTTTCTAGAAAGATTCGTTATTTCCCGGTCAGTTGAACGATTATCAACCATATTGGTCAGCAACCACTGAACATCGATTATCCTTGACAGATAGCAAACGCACCGTCCTTGCTGCCCGGCTCATAATTACTCGGAATAAATTTGTCGTACTAACAGAGATAATCGTTGTGCACACTCGACGACGGGTCATGCGTCTTAAGATGGTAGCTGCCCAATAACTCGACAGCCGCCAGCTACCAACCAACCTAGCTAGAATGTCCTATGCCCAAATCCGTCGATTGGTACAACCTTTCCTAGGAAAAAAACAAAACCCATAGAACATGGAAGCCATATGCGTCTCTTGCGACACGCCACCGTATGATTGCTCGCAAAAGGTCGCGCTGGAATTCTACCAGTTCAATTTTATCAGACTCGGTCGCGGTACCGCACAATATTAAAACCACCGCAATCCGCAGCTTACGGCCAAACTTGAGACAGATTTATTGCGGTCGGCGATATTTATGGTATTTTGCGTGTGTTTTTGTTTTGAGATCAACAGATCAAAGCCGGATCAAACGAGGATATATCCCGTACGTATGTTGTTGCTGATTCTTTAAGAGAGATTAACTCCATTTTGCAAAACAACGATCAATCTTAGAAGGAGCCTCCGAGATATGCACTTTTGAGCAGTTCTTCACCCCGAAGAATTCCACGCCCTCGTTAGTCGTCAGTGGAAATTCCACGTGTCGCAAGCGAACTCGCATTTTGCCTTGCCCTCCAATATGTGCCAATAACTATTTTTTTTTTCGCTTTCAGATCTACCCATTCTATTGAACCGGTCGGGGTGCACGCGAAACCCTTCAGCAGCGCACTTGAGTGTAAGACCTACAGCTAAGCTACCAGCAGCGAAGGCTCAAGCCAGATACCACCCCGGTCAAATGAAAGAACACGCATTGATCCGGTGCAGTGTAACTTTGTGTTGTAATCGGGTGACAGCAGCCAGACCAGGCCCCGTTCCTCCGGCACCCAAGGGGCCGCTGCAAATCGCACACACGGTTAACGATGCCCTAAAAACTCGAAACCAGGTTTCGAGTGGGTTATGAGGTTGTTGTTTTATTTTTCTTTACATTATCCATAACCAAGGGGTTTTGTGTCCGGTTATGTATGAAGCTTGGTTATGATTTTGCTTCACATCAATTGAATGTTTAAGCTTAGAATTGTGTAAATTATGACCATCCAATCATCATTGCGATGCTTCAAATCCACGATGCCTCCAATTCATCGCTATTTAAGATAAATACACCTGTTGACAAAAAACATAAACGCATTAATCGTCTGTTAGCTGCCACCAAAGCAAGAAAATAGTTTAGTTCTACTTAGTGGACCACGCGCATTCGCTTAGGCTGTTATGAAACGATACGATAGATATGATTAATGACCGCTGTTGGCTCCGCAGTGTTCACTGTCTGTTGCGTGTTGCCTCATTCTATCTGAGCGATGAGATCTGGATGTTTGTTTCCTTTAGATTCGTGGGAGCAAAACTGTATACAGCATTGCAAACGTTGGAGGTGGTCGCGCGACTCAGTTGTAGAACAATACAGATTTTGGTTTTGATATACTGAGGTACAGAGACTATTTTGGCATTGGTTGTCACGTCCGATCTAGCGCCTTTACAGGCGCGGAAACCCGACTCGAATCAATTACCGTCCACCAGGTGAAACTGGATTAGTCAAACTGTGGTGATTTACCGACAATCGTCACCCGGCATGAGGTGCTTGGGCGATTGTGAGAACTGCCTGCAACTCCAAGATAGCAAGTGCGATAGTTTTACGAAATGGAGTGACAGCAAGTGTCGGATTAATTTGGTCTGATTTCAAACTAGCCGTTCGTTTGCTAGTTCCATCAACACGCATGCGAGTTTCAAATGATCTAATCTCTCGACGATTGTACACTTAACGAAACTTAACGACTGAAATAGATCGAATGGAAATGGGACACATCTGGAGAACACATTAGCGAAACGAAAGCGATGATGCCAAAAGATGCTTCCAGTTGACCGATCTTGGATGGGTGTCTTCGTCGTTCTTCCCGCGACCAATTAAACCGAGTCAAGCGCAATGCTGTTTCAGAGTTCAAAGTCGCACTTGAGAACCGCCGACCCGAAAAAAAAACTAATCATTCTTCTAGAGAAAATGTGTTTCGGATGAACATATTGCGTACGCATATGGTTTGATTATTTGATTCCGGGATGCTTTGGAAGATATTTTTTGAAGTTCTAGATCAGATCGTCAGTTCGAAATAGTGCTTCGGTTCGGTAACATCATCGCTTCGAGTGAAAGTCGGTCGCTCTACAAAGGAATAACCAGTTAGCTATGCTCGCTGCCCAAGGGTAGTGGCGGTAATTTAGATAGTGACAATGAGGTGCGTTTAACAGTGGATTATAAGTTGGGAATGAATACACGTATATCACTAATATGGTAACGAAAATAGTCTTAACAGTGTATCAAATCGTTGACAGAATGTTCCACAGCCATAAGTGAAGAGGTTATGTTGGTTAACCGCATTTCTAAATTCGCAAGTTTTTATGAACCCAGTTGCCATTAAGAAATAAACGATTTTAGTAATTTGGTTGAAGGACAAAAGGTCAAATGATACAAAGTTGAATGAAAAAAAACATCTAATGATAAAAGTTCGTAAGGACAAAAGGACAAACGTCGGATTCAGAGTAGAGGGACAAAAGGTTAATTGGACATAACATCGATAGTACAAAACGGCAAATAAAAAAATGTCGAATAATACGAAAAAAGTCAAAAGTATGAATACCTTAAGGTGACCGTTTCAGCGGGGCGAAATCATAAGTCTTTAAATTATTTGATAGGGAAAATCTGCGAAAATAAAAATTTCACGCTCGACAGTTTCTAGCTATTATTAATACCTTTCATATGGTGCAAAGAAATTCTCGAAATATTTGTAAATTTCGATTCTTATCAAATTTGGTGACAGGACTTCAGGTTTTTCCTCCCTCTCCAGAATAAGAGCAAATATAATCTTAGCTCACTTAGTGAATTGCTTTCAAAATCAGCGTTATGCATCCAAATATTGAAAATAAAAAAAAACAATTTTAGTTTGATCATCTTTGAGAACCATGCTGAGAATCAACTGGCTCTCCAGAAGATCCGGAACATCCGTAAAAGCGGCCAGTTCTTGGAAGTAGCCCTGAAAGGACATTTTTTTTGCAATCAACATTTAGTTTATGAAAGTGAAATGAACTTCAATTTGTGGTCTGAAGATATCCCTTCAGGGCACAAACGGTGGCCACCGGAAGATCCAGAACATCCGTAAAAATGGCCAGTTCTTGGAATTAGTTCCAAAAGGACGATATTTTTTTGCAATAAACATTTCGTTTACGAAAGTAGAATGAAATTCAATTCGTGGTCTCAAGATATCCTTTCAGTGGTTATATGGTGACCACCCGGAAGATCCGGAACATCCGTGAAAATTGCCAGTTCTTGGAATTAGTTTCAAAAGGACGATTTTTTTTTGTAATCAACATTTAGTTTACGAAAGTAGAAGGAACTTCAATTTGTGGTCTCAAGATATCCCTTCAGTGGTCATATGGTGGCCACCCGGAAGATCCGGAACATCCGTAATAGTGACCAGTTCCTATTTTTTTGCAATCAACATTTAGTTTGTGAAAGTAGAATGCAAAGAATTCAGATATTCGAATGAATAAGTACCGAGGAGAACATTTGCAAAAACAGCTTTTATAACAATATTAATCCGTAATCTGTATGCTTCCTTCTTTCCTCTACTGCTCGATCTTTCTTGTAACCATTTAATAGTTGAATGCTGACAAATATCATTCACATTTGAAGGCTTACCGCTGAATTAATAGGTTTTTTTTCATTATTGAAAATTGATGAGCTTGAATTATAAACTCTTTCCATAATTTCGAAGACATTGGAAGTAGAAAAAGCATTATAAATTTTCCTTCTTCTTCTTCACATCACACCTCATTTTAAATACAGCAAAAATGAATTGCTAAATGTGATGAATGAGCCATTCTCGTTCAACTGTTCAATGGTTACGAGAAATAACGAGCACGATAGAAAAAAAAAATAACAACAGATTCTCAATACCCACTGCACAGTGGTCCAGAATGTGTATTTAGCTGAAAAGATACATTTTCAGCCTACGTTTGAAGTTTTGGAGCAAAAGTGTCTTGTACAAAGTTGTTTCTAATATCAAGGCGCTTCTTTTGGTGTGAATTGGTATGAATAAAAACTAAGGTGGTCCTTATTTTCAGATAAATCGAAAATCCACCTATTTTATTTGCAGAAAAAAGGGCATACATTCTTCGAAAAAGATGTAGATTAAATAATTTTAAGCAACTTTTATTATATAAATTATTGTGCACCTTTTGATATGATCAAATTAGAACATTTTTTTCTTAGGTAGCTTAGGGTTGCCCTATGCAAATCAGTAATTTAGCTGTAATTTTTTTATTTCAAATTTTATAGCCAAGTTATCTTCCCATTCATTCTAGAGCAATAAAAGTCGAAGCAAAAAAGGTTTACTATATAAATTTCTGGCAATATGGGACATCATAATAAATCCTACAATTTCATCAGGTATGCACATAAAACCGTCTGTGGTAAGTGTTGTGCTTCAGGATCTGATTGATCATACTACAAAGCGCCTAATTGAGTACAACAAGTATTGTTGATTGGTGCTTATGTTCGTTGAAATCTAAAACCTACTATTTTATTGCTAGAATGAAGTAACTTGGTTGTAAATTGTAACCAAGCAAATTTCATGCAACGTTGTCAACAAAACTCTTTTGTAGGTTGTGAATAAACTATTTTTAAATCAATTTTTTCTAGATAACATAGGAAGTCCCTACAAAAAAAAAACAGTTTTTTACTCTAACTTTTTTTTTTCAAATTTGTCAACAAAGTTGAATTTAAAAAATTTTAAAACATAAGAAGAAAAATGTTTGACGTATAAATCATGCCGATATCTCTTATAATTAGCAAGTAATTAACAATTTTCATATAAAATTACGCCCTTTTCAAATGTGTGTTTCACGCAATTTGAAAATGATAACCTGATCTCCAGTATTCATATGCGATGTAACAGTAACAAGAACCATCCTTTCAAAATGCTGCGAAAAAAATACGTTTATTCGGTTTGTCCCTAACTAGAAAAAAACAACTATGTCGCAGGCCTATGTTTTTACCAACAAAAAAATTAAAACTTTTGTTTGACATACGATAGAGACAATTTCACCACTCCAAAAGTAGTAACTTTTATAGTTCTAGTATCCATGCGAAAACAACTTTGCTATAAAATTTTAAATTAAAAAGTTACAGCCAAATTACTGAGTTTTTTGTTTTATGTCTCTGCACCCTTAGCTGCGAAGGAAAAAATGCTCTAATTCGCTCATATCAAATGACACAGAAAAATTTATTCCATCAAGGTTGCTTAACATTATTTAATCTCTTCAATCTCTTTTTCAATGAATGCATGCTTTTATTTCTGCAAATAAAAAGTTAGATTAACGATTTCTCTGAAAATAAGGACCAACCTTGGGTTTCCATTTACACTGTTCAACAGAAGCGCCTTGTTATTAGAAACAACGTTGTAGAAGACAATTTTTGCTCCAAAATTTCAAGCTTAGGCAAAAATGTATCGTAGCAGCTAAATCCACATTCTGACCACTGTGCACTGTTATAAAATCTTTTTGGCACGAAAAAAAACATATAAAGTTTCTCTAGAGATCTGATTTCAAAATGGCTTCTCTTTGTTCGTCGCAATATTCGTTCATTTGAATTATTCGAGCTTCAATTTTCTTCGGGTTATTCGGCTATTGGTTCATTCGAAATTATATCTAGTCGCCGCTATGTCCCGTCAACATTTTTCCCATTCGATAATGTGCCCCCTTATCTCCATTCGCTCCTTTGCCCCTTTGATCTCTTTGTACTTACGACCTCTCTTGTAGCTTTAAGTTTTTGTCCTTGCAACCTTTTCTCAGTGGACGTACAATCGTTATGATGGTACGGCATTTGGAAATTTGCAATTTTTCATGTACCCTACACCTTTAGAAATTATGAATTTTACACGAGACGTTATTCATGTTTATAAGAAGTCGGGGAACGTAAAAAAAGATTTCGAGTAAAATTGTGTCTCCTGAAGCTGACACATACGTAACTAGACAAGAGATGTATTTGATCGAATTTAAAGGGTGTCCACGATGAAATTGCCACACACAAAATTGATTCGCAAAATTCGAGTTTTCATCCGATTGCCATCAAATTTTCAGGGATTGAGAAATAACTATTAAACTTCATTTTACCATTTTACTCGTATTTTATTTACAGTCCATACGCAAATGCCCGCACCTTGGCCTTAACCCCGGCCATAAGATTCTGCACAACCTGTGAATCAACCGTTTTTGCATGTAAACCCATACTTTCTTCAGTTCCTCGACTGTCTTCACTACCTTAGGTCGTTTAAGAAGGTGCTGCTTCATAATCGCCCAGTACTTCTCGATGGGGCGGAGCTCCGGAGTGTTGGGAGGGTTGAACATTTTCGGCACGAAATTGACCTTATTGTCCGCATACCACTTCAGCACGTCCTTGGAGTAGTGGCATGAGGCCAAATCCGGCCAGAAGATTGTTGGGACGTTGTGGGCCTTCAGGAGAGGAAGCAGCCGCTTCTGAGGCACTCTTTATGTACACCTGTCCGTTCATCGTGTCCTGGGTCACGAAAGGTGCACTCCGCTTCCTGCACGTGCAGATGTGCTTGCCAAACCAGGAATTTCTTCGCAAATTTGGACATCTTCTGAGTGCGGACATGCTCCGGAACGCTGAACTTATCCTTGGCCGTGAAAAACAGGTTGCCGGGGATCTGTTTGAAGTCGGCCTTCACATATGTTTCGTCGTCCATGATGCAGCATTCAACTTTCGTCAGCATGTTGAGGTACAACTTCCTGGCACGGGTTTTGGCGGACTTGTTCTGCTTCTCGTCGCGATTAGGGGCCTTTTGTACCTTGAACGTTCGAAGCCCAGCCTTAGTTTTGGCCTTCTGGACAAAACTTCGGCTTAGGTGCAGCTTTAGCTACATCCCGAACGGAGGCGTTCGGATTTCGGTTGAAGGCCCCAACTACGCGGTTGTGATTTTTGGTGTTGTACGGAATACTTTTTCCTTCACTTCTGGGCTTCCGATCGGTGGTCAACCGTTCCTAGAACCGCTTAATCACTCGCGACACCGTGGAATTCGCGATTCCCAACGTTTTAGCGATGGAACGATGCGAGAGATCCTTGTTCTCGTGATGAATGCGCAAGATTTTATCACGCACGAGCTGTTCTTTCGACTCCATTTCCGCGAGTTGTGATCACAGGACTTTAAAACTTGCAGGATGTAAATAATGCACTATGAACTAAATCCACCCAAATTTTCATTAAATTCTACCCAACGGTTAAAAAGTTTGAGCAATTTCATAGTGTGGCAATTTCATCGTGGACACCCTTTATTTTCGCATCTCTTTCAACTCATTCTTATGTGTTGATCTTTGATAGTGTGTAGATTGAGAAAACAACGATAGTATGAAATTGGTTTTAGAACAAAAGGTCGATTGAAAAACTGTCGAATGATAAAAGGTCTAGAAGACAAAAAAAAAACCGTAGGAACAAAAGGACAAAAGGTCAAACAGACAAAAGATCGCATGAAGGGAGCAACATGTCGAATGCACATAATGTCAGCAGATAAAATAAGGAAAATTAACGAAAGGTAAAATAGGGAAAAAGAACCAAGTAGTAATCCTACTGCCATTTGCTTTTGTTCTAATTTATGAGCATTTTATTACAGCAATAGACATGCTATCTTGATTAAAAGCAGCTCTCAGTGATGCAAAAGATGTGTAAATATTTTTTTTTACTTTTGGGTGTTTTTTCTAGCAGGACGTTATGTTGACTTAACAGTATCCATAAAACCATTCAGTAGTTCTTTATAGCTCCTTCACGTTTCCATAACAACATTATACAACGTTAACGTTTGCATTTAAAAAAAAAATGGACTTTTTGGATGGTGATAAAAGACAGATAATTGCTTTTGATAAATTTCCCATGGACTATTTCAGTGATTATTTAAGTTAACTTACAAAAAAAATTAATGCCCTTGCGATCGGCCTTGCGGCAGTTAACCGGAACATTCGCTATAGCTGACAAAAACATGCGTGTAGGTATGTTTTTAGTTCTTTCCTCGTTTTATTTATCAATTCCCCCTCAGTTTTCTCGTTAAGACGCAGCTTAGGGACGCTGGCGGGTTCGCCGACTCCAACGATCGCTTCGAGTAGTGGGCCGACGCCAGATCCGGTCAGAATACCGCGTCTTCGCCCTTATGGTATTTCTTGATGAACGACGCAACTTCCGGCAGGCATTTCTTACTATAAATTTCTCCGTTCACGTACAAAAACCATCATTAGGCCTGTTGTGAAGCAACTAAAGATTGGTTCCGTAGTAATAATCGATTTATTTCCAAATTTCAGTGATGGATAGAGCAGGGTAAAAAAAAACTCCAATCGATAACAATTCCTCCAACAACTTTTGAATACAAGATAACATCGCCATGGGTCGATAAGAGTTGTGGCAGTTATTCTCACCCATCTCCAATCATCCGGTACAATGTTGAGTTCCAGAAACTGATTAAACAAGTTCAACATTCACCTCTTAACGACGTCTGGGGGTTTTTTAAGACCCTATCCTAACACACGAAAGGAGTGCAAGAGTGAGTTCTACAATTGTACAATTGTTGGCCAATCACATCTATCGAGATGCTCGTTTCGCACAAAATCTGGATCAAACTTTTTCGCGCGAACTTGAGGATCCGTTGGTCCGGGTACTACACGCTTTTCTTTGTTCATACTGCGGTTACGCAGTCTTCGCGCGGTATTCCAAAAAAGTGTTCATTGACGTTTCAAGCGATAGCCCGTTCAACCGCATGTCCTGGCTTCCTTAGGCTCTTAAGTTTCCGTTCGAGAGCCGTGTATGCTTCGAAGTGCTCAAGTGTACTACGCCTAAGGAAAACTTTTAAACGCTTTGAACTTTTACGGTTAACCTCGTTGCATTGCTGATCCCATCAAGGAGAAGGAAGTTTCATGTGAGATAACGTTTCTTGAACTGGTCTGAGCTTGAGCTTGAGCGCGCTGTCTAAGATCAGGTTGGAGAGTAAGTTATACAGTTATACAGTTATACCGTCGTTACAGCAACACCTACGGCTGTCATAAACTTTGTCCAATCGATATTCCAGTTTAGATCACTCGCGACGTTGATGGATTCCGATAGATTGAACCAGGTGGCAATCGAAATTTTTATGGGCAAGTGATCACTACTGTGGGGATCTTGAATCACATTCCATGTGCAATCCAACGATAATGAATTCGAACAAACTGTGAGGTATAATCTACTGCCAATTTAGGATGGACCAGCCAAACGTGTAACTTCTCCGTTGATAAGATAAATCAAAGAGGATTTGTTGTCACCGTACAGTTCTCCGTAGCCTGTACTGTAAGATTTGAAATATCCCATGACCAACCACAGAGCAAGAAGGACCGAACAAATATCGGAAAGTTGTTTTCGGTTAATGGAGGCTCTAAGAGGAATAGACTCAGAAGCAACGCAAATGCTTTTGTTTTTTATTGCAACCTGACATGCGAAAATTTCAATACCTAGACTGCCGTTCTACGCATAACTGTCCCATGTTGCAAAAGTTGTAATTGAGAAAAAAGCGTTTTAAATTTTGCGTCACTTTTGTGTACGGCTGGTAAGATTCGTGGTAAAACCCACAAATTTATGAGTGGCATTTAAAGATGTAGCTGAGTTTCGATGGAATCTGTGGTATTACAAACAATAAGATTATTTTTGTATGCAAAATACGAGGTAAAATATTCAGTGGGACTGATATGCGTAGAATCTTGCCTTGCAGCAGAAAAATTCTAGGCACATCAGTCGCTACCATGATGTATTGATGGATCGTTGGCGATAGAATTTGCGTTTTCAAATACACATGCCATGTGCATTATTGTTTATGCTCTTACCATGATTATGATTATTTTTTATCACCATATCATCATTAAAAACACAGTTCTATCAAATACAAATGGTGGCTTATACAGACAATTTAATGTCAATTTTTTCATGTCAAAGTCATTGTTCAAGTTTATATATAAGCCCCTTATCAATGCTGAGTGTCGAGTAGTTCCTACAAAGAATGTTGTAAACTTAAATCTAATTTTGTTTTCTAAGATCTCTTAAGAAATGTCGTAGTGGGACTTTTATGCCTAGAATTTCAACATGGGACAATCAAACTTGATGTTTTTTTGATACAAACTCAGAACAAAGTATATTATTTTTTGTTTGTATCCAATAGTATAGTTAAAAAATTAAGCATATAATTGAAAAAGGTGCAATTTGACCAAAAGCCACATGGGACAGTTATGCGTAGAACGGCCAGTAGAGTTGGAGGAAAATTCACTCTATAGAAGGAGTAGCTCTTCGTGATCCCCAAAAGTACTCCTCCTCCACGCAAATCTCTCACGATCAAGACGAATAATATTGAAATCATGACACGAAAGATCGATTTTGGAAGAGAGCCATATTTCCAATGTACGAATGCATCACAACCGGTATTGTGAGCTAAATATTTGGGACGCATTGCTGGAACAATGCTTTTTTTCTCCCTTCAATTAGAGCAGTGTGCTTCATTGCTGCAATGGAAGGTCGTATGTCACATCTGCTAGCAGATAATGACCCGAACTACGAACATTCACACATGTAGTCGAAGTTTTCCCAACTCGCGTATTGAGGGGGAGGGCTGAATCAGAGAAAGTCACACGAAACGGATCTGAAGAAGTAAACTTCTTTTCACCCTTACCCCTACCAGCGCACTTGTTGCAAATTAGTTGAAGTAACTTGAGATGTAACTCAATCAAGTCGCAATCAAGTTACGATAACTAATTATATCAGTTTTGTGTTGCTTTGGGTAGTGATTTAGTACTCTCACTGGAGTAAGCAGAGGGATTGCTTCAGTACAATCTTAGGGGTCAAACGCGCGTCGGTGACCATACCTTCGATTTCAATATCCCGAGCTAGGATATACACTCTTTACTCGAGTATAAAAAACTGAGAGACAGAATTCTTGCTAGCTTGTCTCGATTGGACGCAATGACCGAAAGTGTATTGGGTCTTATCTTAATAATTTCAGTCACGGCCGAGAATCGCGTTTTGTCAGATCATCAATGATCTGATATACGTTCAGATCTTCGTTTTGGGCTGAAAATAGACAACCCATAGACCAGCTGAATCAGCTGAATAGGTCTCGTGACCAAGAACTTTATAAGACACCTCATTGTTGGCGTCAATTATGAATCGTCTTCTGACAAATCATCCATGTTGCACCCTTAGGAGCTATGACGCTTAACCACTGAGGCAATTACAAAAACAATAAAATACTTTAGTGACCGATAAACCGTTACAGCCAATAAAATGAGCGGTTGGCCTCAATCATTAGATGAACTGCTGGTGTGCGAAGACCTGCAGCTTTCTAGTATTCTCCGCTGATATGCACCACGTCTAGCTGCCGTATAGCAGCACAAATTTCACGTTTGAAATTTCGGTATTGGGGCGTTGACTTATTTGATTTGACCTCCATATATTTCTTAAGGGGACCATCCCCTGGATTTGGGCAAAAATTAGGCAAAGTTTGTATTTTTTTTTGTGAGAAAATGAAAAGGCGCACGAACTTCCGGTTTTGACGATTGAATTTGATGATTATTCAAAATTTCAACAAGATAAAAAAATTGTTAAAATTCAAAATGGCGGCTACAAAGTGGCGATTTCTCGAAACCATGTTTTTCAATCTAACTTCAAGCCCCTGGCTTGAACTATTAATTCGATTCCCTCCTTCAAATAACTGTTTGAAAAATTATAATTTTTTGTACGGCTTGAACTAAAAATTGGCATTAATTATTAATTATTCATAATTTTTAAACACGGTTGAAGTGAAAAAAGTAGCGCAAAATCAAACTTTTCAGTTCAAATGATCACTTTGCAATGAGTGTAAGCTTAAATTTTCTGAAATTTAATTCTACTATCTTTCAGATATGATAACTAGATTTGATATTTGTCCACTTCAAGAGGCTGCAGGCTTGAAGTTGTCACCCCATGTTTTTGCGCGCAGAGGCTTACGGAAATCGCCATTTTGTAGCCGCCATTTTGAATTTTACAATTTTTCTATTTCTTTGAAATTTTGAATAATAATCAAAATTAGTCGTCAAAACCGGAAGTTCGTACGCCTTTTCATTCTGCCACAAAAAAAATACAAACTTTGCCTTATTTTTGCCCAAATTCAGGGGAGGGTCCTCTTAAACTCGCAAAAGCTTTTGCCTTCTTGATTAGTGCACCTATGTCGCTCTTGGCTCCACCGTCTAAAGCTATCTGGCTGCCAAGATATTTGAAGCTATCGACTTTCTCCACTGCTTGCCCCGCTACCGTAAATTTGGAAGGATTGTCCGTGTTGACATCCAACGACTTAGTCTTGTTGACATTAATGGTGAGACCCACCGCAGATGAGCTTTCGGCGATCGTTATCATTGGCGGTAGAGCATAATTTCGAGAAAGAAAACTTAATTTTGGACTAACGAAATGAGAGAAACTATTATCTAATTTCAATAAAAACTTAAAAAAGCACAGTTATTGATCTTGCACCGGTTTCTGTATTAAGATCTGTATGCGCAATACTCTGAACAGACAAAAGCTGAAGTATAAAATGATGCTTTATTCCTAATGTAATCCTTATCAAACAAAAAACATCGTTATTCTGTATCGACATAAAAATCTCGAACTTGGCGTTTCACTTCTGCCTTAAGGGTTTTTATGGACTCTTAAGTGACCTTGCTGGCAGTTCTAATTTAGATTTTTGGAATATATTCGGCAATTTCAACCTTCTGCTTCGTCCGGAAAGCGTCCATAATGAAAGCCCCATATCTTTTGATTAGGCGTAACTCAAATCTTATGGGAGGATCAGCAGGTTTCGGTAGGATGGTTTTATTATAGTGACACGATTCCAAATCGAGCCAAACAAAACGCTATCGTCGTGACTTCTAACAAAAGGCAGCAATCGTTCTTGCAGTCACTCTGTTTTGGTATATTTTCAAGAATAGTTCGCCAAACAATCACAATATAGTTTTCGAGCATGTGGTTTTGCTTGTCAAATTCTGTTTATCATTGCTTTTGTGACTTAGTACGACTGCAATTCGCAACACAGCTTTAACTTTTGGACAAATCCTCGTGAAATTTCTATTTTCCAACCCACAGTTCGAGTACAGAGGCTGTCTTCATCACATTCTTGCATGGTCGTTATTTTTGTCACTTCTTGGTTTTCTTTTGATAGTCAAACAATTAGAAACGGTTTGCAATGCACTGTGGACTGTAGATTTTGTAAAATACAATTATTTCGAAAGGTCAAGATTTTTCATTTTGACTGTTCAGGATCCGGTCACGCACGATTCGAACATTCATCGCCATTTTGAACACTGCTTATGAAGTGTCAGAATCGAAGTAATTTTAATTTTTAATTTTACTATCTCGGGCTTGTTTTGACGAAATAAAAGAAATATAAATAAAATAAAGCGTGTTTCGATCAAAATTTGGTCGACATAGGCTTGACGCATTTCCTTTCATCGTGCATTAAAACATTTTGCACACTTCTCATTTTGAAGATGTAAAGGGCAAACACGAAATTATTGCGACACATTCAACAGGGCATAACTTTTTTACCATTGGGTAAAAATCAACCAAATTTTGCAAACTTTCTCATTGATGTGTATTGTTTACATGCTGTCAAACTCGAAGTCGTGTTTTTCGATTCAACGAAAATGGAGGTGAACCAACGCGAGCCGAGAGAACAAATTCTTTCCAAACACCTGGAATTTCCTGACCTGTCGCACCGGCAATTGGGAAAAATGTTGAACATTCACCATTCAACCGTCTCCAGAGTGTTGAAGCGGTTCCAGGAGCGGTTGACATTGGACCACGGCAAAGAAGCTGGAAGAAACCCGGGACCGGAGAACAAAAAGACGGAGGAAAGGTGAAGCGGGTGATTAAAGCAAATCCCAACGTCTCAAGCCGTGATTTGGCTAAAAAGATCGGCATGTCGCAGAGCTACGTCCAGAATGCAAAGAAGAGAGCTGGACTACATACATACAAGGTACAGAACTTCCCAAACCGCGATGAGCGGCAACAACCGACGGCTAAAACTCGGGCTCGGTAGCTCTACGAGAAGATGCTGACAAAATATGGCTGCTGTGTGATGGACGACAGAAACGTATATAAAAGCCGATTTGAAGCAAATTCCGGGGTTGGAGTTTTTCACCGGCAAGAGCAAGTTCTATGTGGACGACAAATTTAAGAAGAAGAAAATGTCGAAGTTCGCCTCCAAATATCTCATTTGGCAGGCCATCTGCTCTTACGAACTGAGGAATGAGCCTTTCGTGACAAAGGGCACAGTAAATGGCGAGATCTACAAATCTGAGTGCCTCGAGAAGCGCCTTTTGCCGTTCTTGCAGCAGCACGACGAAGCTCCGCTATTTTGGCCAGATTTGGCATCATGCCACTATTCAAAAAGTGTCCTGTAGTAGTATGAGGCCAATTCTGTCCAGTTTATTCCAAAGGACATGAATCTGCCAAACTGTCCGGAGCTGCGCCCGGTGGAGCAGTACTGGGCAATGATGAAGCGGGAACTTCGGAAGAGCAAGAAGACAGTCAAAGACGAGAAGGACATGTTAAGAAAATGGAAAAAAAAACTGAGAAACTGGTACCGGATGACACTGTAAAGACTTTGATGGAGGGCATCAAGCGAAAATGCGTTCAATTTTACTCTCATCGATTAACTTTTCTTTTGATTTTTGAAGTAATATATATGTGTTACGTTTGTCATCTTGTTTACGTCCGTTTCGTCCAATCGAAAAATATTGGGCCATCGTCCAGCGGAACCTTAAGAAGATTTAAAAAGCTGTTGTGAGCGAGAAACAGTTCAAGGCATTTTTGTGTCATAATCTTAATGAATCGTAACCAAACATTCCAAACTGAAAAAAGAAAGATTCTCGAACAATGTGCTGTCTAAACATTTGACTAACCAACACTAGGAGCGCTGTTAAAAAGGCAGTGCGTCAAGATTTTAAGAGAATCGAGCCTTAACACGAGATTACCACTATTGCGTCAATTGATTCAATGATGAGTTGAGTGAGGAGTGTAGTTTTCATTACTTGTAAATCGCACTTTTTATAATAATTTCCTAAACTCAAATACCTAACGGGGACTAACACTTGTTTACCAGATTACCCTAAACCTAATTGCCACTCAAAATTAGCATCTTTCATCTTTTAACGTAACCCGCAGAAGGAAGCTGTTTCTAGTAATACAGCTGCGCCTAGCAGTTGCTTTGGCACGTAAGTTGCTCCACGCTTTCAATCCATACAGTAATAAACTACTAACACACCAATCTCAACAGAGGATATTTTTGGCTTCGGAGAATACGACGAGGGTCCATGTGGTCGCTGGAAGCCGGGTGACGTCGATCTCCGATCGTTCGATCTGATTCGAGAGTTCCAACTGGATCGCTTGGAAGCCAGTAGCCGTCATGTGTACAGCGTCGAGGGAACCAACGTGCTTCAAACGGCTTACCGGTTGGAAAACGAGGCCAATCTGACGATGCGAGCGATGGATGCATTCCCCTTGGGGCTCCCCCATCGATTCTCACTGGAGTGTACCTATAGGACGGAAAGCGAACCGGTATCGGCGTGGCACCTGTTTGAAGTCACGAACGAGCATCACGAGAGTCAACTGGCCGTGACGATGAATCCTGGAAGGCAAACGCTGGAGATAGGACTTCCCGGATTGGAGGGAGATCTGCAGGTCGTTGAGTATCATCATTCTGGGGTGAGTTTTAAATGTCTTTCTAAGGCAATTATTAAGTCAGTAAGCCTTGACTGATTGCAGCTTTTTGATCAACGCTGGCATAAAATCATGCTGGGAGTGACGAACGAGTATCTGAATCTCTGGGTTGATTGCCAACCGGTTCGGGACGTGGAGGGTAACCTGAATGCTCCGCTTGAGACTCGAGGTCGCTTCGATACCAACAATGGATACGTTTCCGTTTCTCGGTATGCGGAAACGTCTGTCATGGAGCCGGAGTCGCCGGTCGTGGATCTGCAATGGATGGTGATGAATTGTGATCCAACGCGACCGGCTCGTGGGACATGTGACGAGCTGCCTTTGTACGATGTCGCACACGTAGGAAGTCGTTTACCCATTGGAGAGGAGCCAAAAGCCGACTGCAATGCGGTTTGTCCACCCGGATACAATGGGACTGATGTGAGTGTTTGATTTTTGTTGGGGATACTGTATTTGAAAACGATTCTTTCTAGGGCTCGCCAGGTTTACCGGGTACTCCGGGGCTTCCGGGGGTTAAGGGAGAACCTGGTACTAATGGTAGAGACGAGGTCCTCCTGGTCCTCGTGGACTGGAAGGTCCCTCAGGAGTGTCAGTTAGAGGTGAAAAAGGTGAAATGGGGCAGAAAGGAGAATCTGGTTCATCTGCGGCAGCCGGGGTAGCTGTCATAGGACCACCAGGCCTACCAGGACCTCAAGGTCCCCCCGGTGCTGGCATCAAAGGGCAGAAGGTTTGATTGCAAATTTTTGTTCAAGGACACTTAAAACACATTCCATTTATAGGGTGATCAAGGTGAGATTGGACCACCGGGTCTGAGAGGTGAATCTATTCGAGGGGAAGACGGACTACCCGGGCAACCAGGATTGAGAGGACTGCCAGGAATTGGAGTCAGAGGCGAAAAGGTTTGTGTGATAAACTACGATGCCATGTCTTATTAAATGAAAGCAATTGTTTAGGGTGATCAAGGAAACACAGGGCTTCCCGGTCGACCAGGGGATTCATCACCCGGACTTACTGGTAGAAAAGGAGATAAAGGAGAACCGGTGAGTACTTATGTTCAAGTTTTCGGAGGTTCAAATAGTCTGATAGCAAAAATATCATTCAAAGGGTGAAGTGACTGCAGGTTCTGGGTCACTTGGTGAAAAAGGAGACAAAGGAGACTCCGGACCACGAGGACCAACCGGTATTCAGGGACTTCCAGGAGCCCCAGGCTCTATGGGACCTCCGGGTATGCCAGGAGCTCCAGCTGTCGAGAGCAGTTATGCTACAGGAAACATCGGATTGGCCATTCCGGGACCACGAGGTGCGCCGGGTCAACCAGGATCTCCAGGTCAACCGGGTCCTCCAGGACCGCCAGGTCCTTCAGGGGACGTATCGTCATCAGGTAATTAGAAAATTATAATTTTTAAACTTTCTGTAGCTCAAATACTTGGCAGGTAGTGGTAGATATTTCGAAAATTTTATGTCCTATGGCCATCGTGGACCTGTGGGCTATACGGGACTTCCAGGAGAGCGAGGTGCTGGTGGCGACCGAGGCCCAGAAGGTGGATTGGGTTTACCAGGAATTCCAGGACAAGACGGTGCTCCTGGCATGCAAGGATCCCCAGGAGTGCCAGGGCAACCAGGTTCAACAGGTAAGTTAGAGGTGTTTAAATTGACCAAACGATTGATTATATTTTGACTGTAATTGTAGGTGCCCCTGGATTACCAGGAAGGAGCTACACGGAATCTGAGGTGCGGGATATATGTGCTGCAGTTTTGAGGGATCATCTAGCGGAGTTGACTGAAGGTTTAATAGGACCACCTGGTCCTCCTGGCGTATCAAAGACTGGCAAGCCGGGTGTGCCCGGAAAGCCAGGACAAAAAGGCGAACGTGGCTATCCAGGATCACCAGGTATGAGTGATTTTTGGTTGTGATAGGATATCGGTAATAATCCATCCCCTTTTTTAGGAGATCGTGGTTATCCTGGAGAGCAGGGTAATCCTGGTCTGCCAGGATCTCCCGGAGATCGAGGTGAGCCTGGACTGGAGGGCAGACCAGGACACGATGGTTTTGGTAGGGATGGTTCTCCAGGACCAGTTGGACCTGCAGGTCCACCAGGTCGAGAGGTTCAAGGGCCACCAGGACGACAGGGAGAAACAGGTGAAACGGGAAAACCTGGAGTCCCCGGTCTCCGTGGTGCTCAAGGTGTTCCCGGTGTGTGCCCTAATGATTGCTTCCTTGCCGCTGCTGCAGCTGCACAAAGCCTTCGCACCAATCAGCAAACCAAAGGCCCATCGTACTAGTAGTGCATGAACGGTAATAATTATCAGGCCGCTAATTGAAAGTGGAAAATAAAGTTAATTACTCATTCCAGTAGATCACTTTCCCTTTGATTCAAATAAATAACCCCTCCAACCAGGTCTCCAATAATCTTGTTATTAAAATCGCCCCGAACAGGTGCAAACTATTAGTAGGAATTACACGGCACGCCGTAAGAACGAGTTCCGTCTGTGACTAATAAAGCCATTAGAGGTGAATAACTGCGGAAACATATCACTTAATCTCTAGTCTCCCTTAGTTTAATGAAGACGAAGGACACATCGATTTGTGGTTATTGAGAAACCTTTTAATTAAGTGTTGTACTAGACAGCCTCATTATCGTTCGAGCCCTTTGCTTTGGCGAGTTTGATTTCCTGACTTTGAACCGTTGAAAAATCTCGAGCACGATGAGAGAAGAAACAATTGTTTACGTTTTCCACCGTCCATAAACGGTTCAAGATCAAAATTTATGATATTGACTTTTGACTTTGCCATGTGCTCAAAGTCATGTTCCATGCTGCTGCAGACAGTTTACCTACACATACCTTACCCGCAACTCGGCAAAACCCAGAAATTTATGGAGTTGAAACACATTATTTTCTTCGAACCAACAGTTGATAGCCGTTAATTCGTCCGTTCGTGGCGAGAGTTGTAAAAGGGCACGACGCCTTTGCTGCCGCTAGTAGCTGGTTACATTTGTCGCCTCTTGACTTGAATTCCGAAAAAGGCCAAACGGTGCACACTCTCGCTCACAAACCTCATGTGCAGGACAAGGGCAGTTTGATACAATTACACAGCCCCGGGTTGCTCTCAGCATAACAACGCCTTGCATTCAAAGGCATGTTTTCATAGCATTATAGTACTTGTTGTTGTTGTTGTTGTTTTTGTAATTGTTGTTATTGCGTGCAGTTAAGTGCCATACCAATCTGGATGGCTTTTAATCAGATTGTACATACATGACACATCAATAAGCTGGTGGAGAATCGGAGGGAATGGATGGAACCAGCAAAATTACAACGAAATGGTATTGTTTATGAGACTGATCGTTACTCAATGTGTTAAATGGTTAATCTGTAATGATGAAATGTGGCTTTCAAGAATTTCAACCGAATTGCATGATGATAAGTTGATGGTCGATGCCTTTCTACACAGCACATGGTGACTTATACGGATGCGGGGAGAATAATCTGATTGAAATTCTAAGTTGCTGCAAAGTGAATTATGAAACAAGCACCCTTCTCATGTTCAAGTTCATTTATTTGTAAGGCTCAATTGCGTTAGCTTAACGGAGACTATGAATCATTGTTTTAGTTTTATAATGTATGACTTAATTAGAATGACTAGGGTTAGCAGGACCGTTTACTCGCAGTTTACCCGAGGTTAAAATAGGTGACATTATTTGGGGATGGCTTGAACAGAATAACGTTACCGCCAGCACCTAGCATTGTGCGATATGGTAAGGACTCCCAATTTATGCTCGGCCGGTTGTGGTTACCATTGGGCGACAAAATGACTCCTCAGGTGTCGGAACA
Organism: Aedes japonicus; assembly: GCA_034211315.2. Lineage (NCBI taxonomy): Eukaryota > Metazoa > Arthropoda > Insecta > Diptera > Culicidae > Aedes > Aedes japonicus. Next base: position 51,042 of record JASCZW010002051.1, on the reverse strand, counting down.
AATCAAACATAAACTAATAAATTAAGAAGAATACACAAAAACACAAGCAGATCTTAATACTATGTGGGATTTGTCACGAGAAAATTAAAAAAAACCTACACGAGATTTAAAACTCAAATGTATTTCGACCTGCTCGTATAAAGGTATGGACTGTAATGGTATATTTCGCTCACTGCGCTACGCGCTCTTCCTTTTTTCGTTTTGCTGCTTAAGCTTTTGAGGGACAAAGCGACGATCGTTTTACTAAACATAGTAGGCCGTTTAACTCAACATTAAGACGTCAAAAACTTCAGTCGTAAGACTGAACATCCACAGTCAGTTGATTCCGACGTTTTTTTTTCGCTCTCAGTAATTTTTCAGTTTTCCAGTGTTTCATTAATTTCGCGATTTTTTTGTGTTTTCGCGTGTTGGTATGGGCAAACCTGGCCCAAGTGGTGGTTGTGGACCGAAACCCAGCGGCAAGCGGCCGGCTGACAGCAGCAACCCTTTTTCGCTACTCGAAGGCAGGACCGATACCGTTGCCTTGGCCCAGGGCAACAAGAAGAAAAAGAAGCAGCAGAACCAATTCGATGGTTCCAGTGGCTGTACCACTCGAAGCGTGGGCCCCCGTGGTGGCGGCACAGCTATGAACACCAGCGACGCCGGTGATTTTAGCGAAAATTTAAATGCTGCTGTTCCTACAGCAACAGTGAAGCTACCACCGGTGGTGGTGAAAAAGATCGCTCTCGGCGACCTGGTGGCCCATTTTCAAGCGGCCGGCATTGCACGACCAGATTGTAAAGCTTCTGAAGGATTCCAGTTCGGAATTCTTCACGCATGACATCCCCGGGGCCAAACCTTTCAAGGCCGTCATCAGACCAAACCTCGATCCGGTACAAATCTTATCGGAAATCAGGAACCGGTACATACCTGGTGCATTTCCAAAAGGAAACGGTGACGCTCAACGCGCTGAAAGCGATCCGCTCCCTCTATTCCATCATCGTCGCCTGGAAGCCGTACCGTGGTGGACACCGTGATGTGACGCAGTGCCAGCAGTGCCTGGACCTTGGTCACGGCACCCTAAACTGCAACGTCAATGCTCTCTGCAACAACTGCGCCCAAAATCACACCACATCCAACTGTCCCATCAAAGGAACCGTGGCGTGCTAAGTGCGCCAACTGTGGTGGTGCCCACCAGGGATCGGATCGTTCTATGCCCGAAACGCGAAGCCGTCAAGCAAATCCGAAAGCAAGCCTCCACCGCCAACCAATCTGGACGGAAGACGAAAAGGCTCCCGAGTTTCACAGCGTAAGACTTTCCGCAACTTCGTGGTAATCTTCAACGAAATATGTGGGAGCAAGGTACAACCCCTCAAGCAAGTCCCGGCCCTTCTGGTGGACAGCATTCTTCTCCCCCCCTGGATTTTAATGTCAACCAGAAACCAACAACAATTCCGAACTGTTCTCTGCTTACGAACTGATGGCGATTTTCGTCAACATGATCGGTGCGCTTCGCCAGTGCCGCAGCAAGCCCGAGCAGATCCAAGTGCTCGGTAAATTCATCATCCAGTATGGCGTCTAAATTACTAACCGTCGTCACCTGGAACGCTTGCTCAATCCGAGCATAAAACATCCAGCTTGCCGACTTCTTCCGCAAGCACAACATCAACGTAGGCCTTCTAACCAAGAACCAGGCGACAGCTTCTGGTTTCCCGACCACAACATCTTTCGGCTTGATCGCACCGACTCCAGGGGTGGTGGTGTAGTGATTATCGTGAAGAAAGGATTAAAGTGCAACATTCTACCCCACATCCGCACTTCCATCATCGAGGCCCTTAGTGTGGAGCATTGGCGGAGCTAGACAATTAGTCTGGAGGGGGCCTGGAGGGGGCCTACCCAAAGAATTGTTCCGTTTATAGGAATATTGCAAAGAGCGACGAAAGTAGCGTAATTGTTGGGGACATGTTATTTTATTTGTTACATCAAAACAAGTTTTATCGAATAATTAGGTCTATTCTGCGCCTCGATGAGTCAAGATGCACACTACCAAAATCTCGTGTGAATTTCTGTCCCTGAGACCAACACATGTAAGCGTCCTTTAGCGCATAAGAATGTGTTGAAAGAGATGAGAAAATAAATTCAACCGAACACATCTTTTGTCGAATTGCGTATGTGTCAGTTTCAAGAGACATAATTTTACACGAAATCCTTCTTTACGTTCCCCGACTTTACGTTCCCGGACTATTTTCAAACATGGATTAGGTATCGTGTAAAATTCATAATTTCTAAGTGTGTGCATTAAGAGAATCGAGTGGAGTGAATATATACCTCGTATTGTTCCGTGTGGATCAAATGGAGAATGGATTCACACGAGGTTACTGTAGTCACTTTACTCGATTCTCTTAAGGCATCTCGACTAACCGAGGCGCAGAACAGACCTGATTCTATATAGAGTCAAGTTTGAACTAAATATCTTAAAACTTCAAAGACCAACATCGAGTCAATGAACATTTTTAATTTACATCAAAATTTAGATTGGTTTGGATAACGCGTTATAAATCTACAAAATTGTGTTCCTTCAGCTTCTTAACGTATTCTCTATTCTGTTGCTTTTGTTCTTCAATAACCATTAAAAGCTTTACGTGGAAATTTCTAGAAGACAAAGATTGCTTGTGAAGAAAATATTTTTCGAAACATTCCTTATGCAATGTAGTATTGTCATGAGCTTTTATTTTCTCGCCTAGTTTTCTTCAATTATTCAAAATAGTGCAAATAAACTTTTCATTTTGTTTTCGCAAAGCCTTTGCGCAAAACTTACGGCAAACATAACAGAACACTTTATCATTGCTACGACTGTATTCCAACGTAGATGAGAACGACCGTTTTCGGAAAAAGAATGCGTGGTTGGACCGGTCCAGATACAAGTGTACCAAGATCAGACAGTTCTATCTTATTTGTCTTACTATCGTTTTCCGATGAGGTTAATGGAGTTGCTAGTTGAGGAAGAAAACTAGCGTTGCTCTCAATTGTTTCTGAATTATCAACGTTAAATGTATGGAATCGAAATTCTCAGTGTTCTGAAAGAACAGTAGAGAAGTAAATATGTTGTCAATATAATATCAATCCTTTGGTTTTCGTATGATAAGTGATACTTTAAGCGAATTAAGCGTTTTAATATGCAGCGATTAGCTTAAAGTAGCTCCTTGCAGAAAAGTCTGAAAATACCTGTGGCATGGTGTCCCTAATAACCCGTGGTCAGGAGTTCTAATATTGATTTTTAAAATAATTATCAAAATGAACTAAACAAAATGGAAAAACCTGAAACCTGTTCCACGACTATGTTTTCTTGAAAAAAAAAATCAAATATTTGAAGTATAAGGATATACCTACCTATCTTTTAATTTTTCATATTTCATTTTGTTCATTTGTCCAGATTGTACGAAATTCTGAAAATGCAATCTTTCTAAACATAGCAATTTTAATTCAAATTAAGCAAACTGAATTTATCTTCAGTCAAAATAGCACTGAATAAAAAAAGTAATTTCAAAATTCAGATTTTTTTCAACCATTCAATGAAATCGATTTATGTTTCTGATTAAATAACTCTTTGAAAGTTCTGTTCGCAAATCATCAACGAAGGTTGCTCTAAAGTGAAATACTATGAAAAATACAATGACAATTTTTAAGTTTAGCTCCCTATAAAGAGAGTTTTTAAGTTTTAGAGTTTAATAATTTCTAAAGAGAGTTCAAAAAATTTGAAGGAGATTTACGAGGATTTCATCAAAATCCTATTGAGAACTTCACAGCAGTTCGAAAGAAAGATCTACGGGTAATTTGAGGTTATACTTAATAGTATTCCAGGGCATCGAAATTCCATGAAAAAATTTCAAAAACTTTGTGAAGGTATGGCAAAAGAATGTTATCAACTACAGTATAAGTGAAATTAACAAATGCACTGTTTTGAATTTTAAAATTTTTCGGCACAGTCTTCAAAAATTAGACATTGTATTTTGTTAGAAGTTTGGCAAAATTTTTGATTTCAAATAATTTAAAATTGAAAAGCTCTACAAGAATGAATTTTTGGCAAAATAGTTTATTCTTATGAAATAAACTATTTTTGTAAAAGAAAATAAATGTTTTTTAAAATTTTATAAGATGGTGGCTCGGATCTAATTTTGAAGACTTTGAAGCACAGTTTATAAATTCAACACAGTTTGAAATTCAGGGTACTTCTGTTGTCTAGACATAGAGAATGTCAAATATGAAGATTTATTTTATATTTTCCACCACTGTATACTAGGAACTATTCCAGCCAAAAATAGAACCTTTTGATTGAAAATCAAATCCTTAAAGAAATCTAAGTCTAACTGTAGGACAACAATTGTTATAATAAATGCGAAGTGAATTTTGATAAAATCTCACATACAGGCCCATTATGCAGTCTATATCGATAAAAAGTGGTACTGAAGTCAACCCCAACAAATGTTATGATTACAGGATTGAATTATTTGAATTCAGAAATATTTAAGACTAAGGCGTTGGGCTTTGATAAGCAGTATTTCGAAGCAACGCTATAAAAACATAATTATATATTTATTTAAAATGGGGATTCTGTCAAAACATGCTGTTAAGAGGATCAGTATACAATACCTACTGCTTCTTTAGAGGTTGTTATAAACAACGACGAGAAACACATTATTGGTAAAATGAGAAGTTGTGTTTTCAAAACCTCTAATTGGAACTTAGTTTCCATCACAAGTGGTCTTTAGAGTGTTAAAAAGAGATTTCACATCACAAGAACCATTCTGTGCTTTTGACGATATTTGAGCATTTGTCAAGCACGTTTGCTTGGAAATAATGGTTTAATAAAAAGCCCTACGCTCAATTTCAAACTAATTCTATTCAATTTCATAACCAGCCGAGCGGATTGGGACCTATCGATACTGTCTCTTCACATCTTTGGTTCTAGCAAAAAATTGTTTTCACTAGTAGGATCCCATGATGTTGGGAAAATATTTCCAATTTCAAAACATTTTAACAGACGCAAACTCTTCAGCGAAGCGATGTAATGTTGATATGTCGGAATTCTCGTGGATCTAATTGTCGTTAACTATGGTTTTCTTGATATATGTACCGAATTTTCATCATATAAGGTACAGTGGGGTAAGTGGGAAAAGTGTGGGTAAGAGGGTATGTTAATTTTAATCCTTCAGAAATAGTTACTCGTTCAGACTATTCTGAGGGAGCTAAGTACAAAACAAATTATTAATTGGGAAAACCCTACAATTCCAGGTAGAGATTATGAATAGTTTTTCATTCAAATTAGAAATATATTAGGAAAAAATCCTGGGGGGGGCCTACAGAATTCTGGAGGGGGCCTGGCCCCCTAGGCGCCCCCAGTAGTTACGCCAATGGTGTGGAGGTAGAATCGACATCCGGACGCATCCGGCTCATCGCTGTCTACTGTCCTAAGCAGTGCACCGCCAACAACGGGATGGCAACAAACTTTACCAACGATCTCACCACCATCACGCGGTCAAATTCCCGCTTCGTCATCGGAGGCGATTTGAATGCCTGTCATGAAGATTGGAGGAACTATCGGCAAAACCAAAACAGAAGACTGCATTTCAACAACGCCCAGCATAGACTGTACACCATACACTTCCCGGACGAACCGACGTTCATCTCACCGCCTGGAAATCCCTCTACCCTGGACTTTTTCCTATTGGACATCTCGCTAACGAAGCCAGAGGCGCTCCACATCCACCCGCCAGCAAAGAATCGAAGCTCAAGAATCGATTGGAAGAGGTGAAATTTTGGAGATAGAGCGCTAGAACACTGAATCAGTTGTCTTCAAATCTACTAATCTCCTGGGTGAGGACCAGTAATTACAGCTAGCTTCCAAGCTTGCGGTGGCAAATTTTCATCTTGTAGCAGCACAACCATTCCTTCCTTCACGTTCGAAGACCGAGTGGTCCACTTTCCTCGGAACTGGAGCTGGGTGAGGTACTCAGCCGACCATCGCTTGCAGAAATAGTCTCTGATGATTTGCAGGTGCTTCCAACGACTTGATGCGTTTCGACTGTCTTCGTACAACGGCGTTATGGCCGAAGGTTCCGTTGGATCACTACTATTGGCAAATAATGGCCGAGAATTAAGAATGGCCTCTATCTGCGTTAGGACCTTGGCATATTCTTCGAAGTTGAGCGGTGTCTTCCCTAGCACTCGTTTGAGGGGAGTTTTTAGATTTTTAACTCCTGCCTCCCAGCCTCCAAAATGTGAAGTTGATCTCACGAGGCTCAAAAAACTAATTCATCTTTTTCAGAGTCTGCTGATCCTTGAAAAGTCTAACCAGCTCCTTCAAGTTTTTGTTTGCCCCTACGAAATTCAATCCGTTGTCAGACAACATTCGGTGGGAATATCCTCGGCGACTAGTAAACCGACGAAGTGCGGCTATGAAAGTCTCCGCAGTCAAGTCGGACAATTAATTCGAGATGAATGGCTCGAGTACTCATGCAAATAAAAACTGCGATGTATGCCTTTACGACAGTGTGGTCGTCTTAGTTCCATACTTGATGTACATCGGGCCGACAAAGTATACTCCTGAGTTTTCGAATCGAGCCGTTTTGATGACTTGGATCTGAAACATGTCACGCATCTACGCGTAATCTTTCGAGCGGCGGATGTTCCATTAACTATTCAGAAACGTTGACAGATGACTGCAAGAAATCCCGAAGGACCCACGTGAAGATGTTCCTGGTGAAGCGATCGAATCAGATTATTTACAACAGGATGCTTGTACGGAAATATCATTGGTCTCGAATGCTAATCTTGAATTTTGTATCCTTCCACCTACCCTCAAAACTCCATCGTCATTGAATGGGTTGAGCGATTGAAACTGTTTACATGGCTCTCCTCTTACTACTCGATCGAAGTCACTACTCATGGAGCTCGACGCTGCGTTGAGCTAATCAGATTGTAAAATTCTAAACACGATTGTCCTTGCGCCTACAGTTATATGCAAAGCGAAGCACATAGCCAAACACTCTTCAAATTTTCCGGAAGCTGTAAATATTGGTACACAGAAAAAAATCTTGTAGTAAAAACTAACATTTTACCCGACTACGCCTATCTTTAAAACTACCATGAAATTTCAGTCAAGTTTACTATGTTTATGATAAAACCTTCAACGTTTGTGGTATATTTGACAGACCTCATGTTGATATCAACTGCACCATGGTTGATCTAATCGCAGGCATGGTAAAATAGAACGCATTTATAGTCAGGTGAAAATTGTTGGTGATTGCGCTCAATTTAACCCTCGAAATGGTAGTTTCTACTGCGGTTTTTCTTTGCGTGTAAGAATAGGAAAATCTTCCATATTTATTCTCACAAGTGGTGCACTGACTACGACGTTTCTAAGATCAGGTATCTCATCATCTTGCAATTCCGAAGGATTCTCAAAGTGATGCTGACGAAGGAAATCAGGGCCATGCCACCAGATATTGTTGCTCAAAAGCTCTCCAGCTTTCCTTCCTCGGACGCTAGATCTACTGGATTCTCTTTTGACTTGACATATTTTCACGTGGACCCACTGGTTCCAGTAACAATTTCTGTGACGCGATTTCAAACGAAGATCTCCAATTGGTTCAGATTCTTTTCAATCACGCTAAAACAATCTGACTATCTGACCAGAGCACAACATCGGCAAAATCCATCTTTAAAGCTTCTATCACCTTCAGAATTAATTGAGTCAACAATTGGGCAGCACACAACTCCAAACGTGGTATGCTGAGTTCTGGTTTGGGCGTGTTTCGGGGTTTGCTACATAAGACATTCACCGTTACAGTGCCATCGGAATTGATATATCACAAATATACACAGGCTCCATATGCTCGCATAGACGCATCGGAGAAGCCGTGCAGATCCGCACGCACAAGCAAAGGGCTGGACACATTTCTCGGTATAGTGATTTCTGGTGCCAGACATATTGAACTCTAGATTCGACCCACCACCCACAAATCCTGAATGAGTAATTTTCCAACTACAATTACAGGAGAAATCAAACCAAGAGGATCGAAAATTCTTGCAATCGTCGATAGAACCAAGCAATTCGTAGGTATGAGTTCATCCGACGAAGGATCCTGTTTCGTACAGAAAAGGAATTGGTCGGATTTGGGCAGCCACCGTTCACCGTTTGGGTGGTGCTACATTCGATGCTAAGGCCACCCTGGTAACCAATAAGCAGTTTCAAAACGTCTTTACGGCAGCCTATCAAGATTTAAGTTGCCTTACATGCAACAGTAATGCCACATTTGACCCAATAATGCTTGTATGCATCTCAAATGCAGATTTAGGGTTGATTCACTGTAAATGCTAATGCTTATTGGTTACCTGGGCAGTATGACGTAATTTAGGATCTCACTGGCTTTGATCCTAATGTACCTGTTGGCACTACTGGTTGGGGTGGGCGCTGGGGAATCCGAGCTCGTTAACTCGCAGAGGGGGGAGGTTGTAAAGCCCCTGGATGCGTCCTCGCAGTCCCTGCTGCCCCCTGTGCGTGTGTGTATGTGTGTGTGTGTGGGGGAAGAATGAATAACCTCACGTTTTTCGCCAACCGATTGACCAAACTGGACGGTACAACCACCAATTGTATCAAAAAGGGTAGTACTTACCAGAAACTGAAAATTCTAGACTAACATTTGAAAAGGGCGGAAGAGCCAAAATGTAAACAAATCATATTGTATTATACTTTGATTGAACAATTTCAGAACAACTCATTTATCTTGACAATGACATTAAAATCAATTTGGCACCTCCTTAAACAAGAAAAGTAATTAATGCCGTTCTTCCGGATCACACATTGCTCTAGTTATTCACCTGTTCCACCTTTTTTTTCAGTTAGCTTCAAATTCTGGCAAATAGTTTAATATTTCAAGCAAACACTATTCTAATAATCATACACATCCATCGACTTGAGCTTGAAGCATATATTTACGCATTTTATGCGTAAATATAATTTTTATTTTATCAAAACTTGGAAATAACTATTACACCCTAATCACTAAGCAGAAGTAATTTCACCGCATATTGTCGCCCATTAAAATGTCAAATTGGAATTACGCCGTGGACATAATGTTGTTGATTTCCATTGATTGTTGTTACGCCGTCGATAGGTTGCTAAGGATAATCATCGAGATTGATTTTGCCCCGCGTTGGAGAAAACAAATTCCAATCGGAAAATGTCAAAAAGTGCCAAGAATTTATCAAATCAGTAGCTGTTTACAGTATGTTAGTATGCTCTTATCACGATAATAATTTTAAGAAGCGACAACGGATACAGCTGGTTTTATCGACGGGACAGAATTCAGCTTGAGTGCACATAAAGTTATATATGGAACCCTCATATTCTTTCAACTCCTTCACATGCAGGTCCCACAGATTTTGAATTTAATTTGTCCGGCAGTTGCACCCATCTTAACTACATAAGGCAAATTTCCTGTACGGATCTGAAAGGAAAGAACATTCAATACAAACCGATCCATTCCTTAAGATTTGTTTCTCAAAACCTCCCCCGATAGAATTCCTTTATACCAGTGCCAATGGTGTTAGTTTATCACCAAGATCTTGCCGTGCAGTTCAGAGAAGAATTCATTCGTCTACAGATTCAGCATTTGTTCCTACCAATTCAGGATTTGTGATAACGATACCATAAACAATGAACCGTTGCCGTTTTTACATCCACTGGAATCTGAACCTATTCCGCTGCCGTATGAAAAACTGATGGATCTTTAGAAACAAATGCCCTTCGTTGGGAATAAGATGTATTATGAGGCGATTCTGAAGACCCTGGTTGTTCCGAAGCGTGGTGCGGAAGCGGAAGATGAAAACTGCGATCGAAGATGCAAATTTCGATGATGATCTGGATTATGAAAATTCCTAATATACGAGTTGACGTAGCAGCTATAGAGAAAAGGAATACGTTTGCTATGAATTTAAGATAAATATACTTCGCTTCTGATTGTTTAATACATTTAAAATCATTTAATTATTAGGTACATTTGAAAAGTCCTTTACTGTATGGTATCCATTTTTACGAGCTTTACTGAGTTTTAGAGGTATTATTTAATGTTATTTCATGCAATTGAATTTTAATACAGTTAGGATTGAAAACGAAAATATACGCAGAACATTATATATATATATACAAAAGTATTATCTATTGAGTTGAATACCGTAATCGTCGACTAGCGACATTCGAATTTATTCCCGATCTGTACGTTAAACCGAACGTCGTTGCTAGTAATGCGCTGTATAAAGGGTGTAACCGATAAAAATGGCACACAGAAAATCTTCTGTAACTTTTGAATCGTATGAGTAAAAAACCTAGAAATTTGAGTAGATCTTATCCATAGTGTATTATTTATATCTGCCAAGTTTCATAGTTATACATTCAGTAGTTCCAGTCATGTCGTCGAAACAAGAAATTGTCCGTGAGAAAATTTTTGTTCACTCACAATCAAAATCCAGGGGCGTCCCACCGGTGGATTGCTAAAAGGCTTGGAATTCCAAATACAACTGTGTCTCGTGTAATAAGAACCTTCAAGAAGCGTCTGAGTGTCCAAAGGAAAGAAGGGAGTGGTCGTAAAAGTGGTCCAATGAACAGTAAAATGGCCAGGAAACTCGTACAACAATTCAAGAACCGTCCAAACATGTCAATTCGAGATGTCGCTAAAAAGTCTAAGGTGTCAGTCGGTTTTGTGCAGAAAACCATGAAGCGTGCTGAGTTCCATGTTTACAAAGTGCAAAAAGCCTCAAACCGGAATGAAAAACAAAACATCACTGCGAAAACCCGCGGCCGGAAACTTTACACGAAGCTGCTCACCAAATCCGGTTCCATCGTGATGGATGACGAAACATACATCAAGGCCGACTTCCGTCAACTTCCTGGGCAAGAATATTTCGTTGCCAAGTCGAAGTTCGATGTTCCGGAGGATGTTCGAAAGAAAAAACTATCGAAATTTGCAAAGAAGTTTCTAATCTGGCAGGCGATTTGCGGATGTGGTGAAATAAGTGCTCCCTTCATCACTTCCGGAACAATAAACTGTGCGATTTACACGGAAGAGTGCCTTAAGAAGCGTCTCTTGCCATTCATTAAGAAGCACAAAGGATCAACTCTGTTTTGGCCTGATCTAGCATCCTGCCACTACGCTCGAAACGTATTGGAGTGGTACCGAGCCAACGGAGTCAATTTTGTGCCAAAGGATATGAACCCACCAAATTCACCGGAACTTCGTCCAATTGAAAAATTCTGGGCAATTATGAAAACGGAACTTCACAAACATTCCAAAACTTTAAAAACAGAGCTAGAATTGAAGAAAATTTGGGTAAAAACAACAAAAACACTGGGAAAATCGGTTGTACAAAATTTGATGGGTGGAGTGAAAAGGAAGGTGCGCGCATTCGGGATGGGAGACGAAATTGAATAAAACAAATGTTGTAAATCAAAACTCATTAGTACATCTTCATTCCCTGAAAATTTCAAGAAAATCCGATAATCAGTTTAATCTTGATGAGTATATATGTGTGTGCCATTTTTATCGAATACACCCTTTAGTGCATCACATCCGCTATACATTGCACTACTAGCGACGTTATGTTCAACGCACAGAACAGGTATAAAATCCTCCATGATCATCTAAACCAAAATGCATCCAGCACTCAGGTCTCCTCATTCGATGTCGCATCTTTGATTCCATCGCGTTATCTATGTCCATGACTGTGAAAACATGAATAAGAATCCGCAATACAAATAGTACAGTAAGAACAATGTTCGTTCGATAGAATCACTTACCTTTTATTTTCCTAGTCGTACATAGACTCATCTAATTAGTAAAATTAACTGTTTTGGTATGGTAACACTGGGTCGTAATTCCTCGCCACTTGATTAATGTGGCTGAAGAGCGTAGGCGTAAAAACATACAAGATGCCAGAATGTCATAATTTAACGGCGTATTTCCAGTGCCAGCAGTTTAGCAGGCGAAAAAACTAAGGCGTAAGTGCAATCTAAAAATAACCAGGGCGTATTTTGGGTTTTATCAATTTTTAGCTGAATAAAACATACTTCTGCATATATTGTGTGAAAAGGTTAAGCACTGCATTATTATACAAGATATGAGCATATCTATGGAAAATAGGATTTCTATGGAAAATAGGATTTGATTTTCGTTTTCCAATCTTTGCCTTCAGTCTTCTCGGTTTCGTGATTATGGAATACCGTCCTTTTCAAATGTTAGTCTAGAATTGGGACACTAATAAGCATTTTGACGGCAACGACCCTAAACATCTTACTCGTACCTCATTTTTAACAGCCCTTCGGAAATGTCAAAAAATAGGTTCGATGCAGGAACGTAATTTCCTATGATTTAAGAAAATTCAAGAAATTTCAAACGTCTAGATGCTTATTCTAGAAAGTTATAGCATTTAAAAAATCCTTTCCGGGTCATATTGACTCCTTAAGAAGGTTACTTAAGTAACAATTTTAGTTTTATTCCAGTCGTATAGCACTCCTCCCAGCTTTGTTGATAAAACTTCATTCTCGTTTAAAGCCAAAATTTGTACAAAGGGGCCCACTCTATAGATGGTTGTGAAAACAATATTATAAAACCTATATAAAACCATAACGATTTTAAAAATGTTCTAGTGATAGATGCCATGATCACTTAAGAGCCTTCATAAAACCTATTGGCTGCCATGAAAACCAGCAAACAGCCAAATGGCCACAGCTGTCCATCTTCACGGTGATATCGTGGTTGGTTTTTGTGGTTGGCTTTATTGGCTTTGTTCGATTCTCTGCTCTTCTGATTCATTTAGCAGTAAATAATATCTAAGAAAATAGTTATAGTGTTGCGGGATATTTTGTTTGATAGCCAAATATCCAAAACAAATTGAGTTTTTGAAAGCATATCATTCTGCAAATCATATGTGCATTTAGTTTTATGGTGAATATTGACACGATAAGAGCCGAAAACTAATGCGCCTCGGAAATTATGCGAGTTTACAACAACGAAAACAAAATTAAAACAAATATATTCGATAATTAATCATGAATTCCTTGAAAATTTGATGGATTTCAATAAGGTTATCAGAGAAAAGGCCGAGATTGGTCTCCGATCAACTATTCATTTGCATTACATTCTAAATTTGATGCGTTCATTTTTACACATTTCTATTATTTCTTATATTTCAATATGGCGATTAAAAAAAATCACAATTCTGCCAAAAAGCCAAATTATCTTCACAATGACTACTTTAAAACTATTAAGTTATTTGGTGCTTTCTTTCAATGAGAATTTGCCGTTTAATACATTTAGTGAAGGCAAAATGGTTTTAAAATGCTTTTTCAACTGACCATAATAAGATGATATGAATGGGTCCTAAAACGGCATTTCGAAACAGGATTTTATGAATTCATAAAGTCGAAATAAAACCTTTGATAGGGGTAAAAATACTTTGAAAAAACGAGGTTTTAAGATCGCTGTGTAGGTTTTCACAACCTGACTAAAATATAAAACCTCTTGGCACCTCTTGGAGTCATAGTAAAACCAAATTGATTTCTAGTGGCTTTCATAAAACCATAAAAAAAACTTATTAGAGCAGGATGGTTTTGGCAATGCTAAGGTCTGTATTTGCAACAATCCAGACACCTCTAAACATGAATAAAACATAAATCTTGCATTATATTTCCGTCGTAGTCGTTTATTTCAGATTCATGGGATGTGTTTTAACAATTCGTGAAGACAAAACATAGTTATTCGGTATTTGCATAAAATTTTCGAACTTTGCATTTAACTCCGTCCATTAGGGTTTGTACAGACTCTTCAGAAATCGTAGAAGCCGTCTTTGTCCAAATTTTCTAGAAATGTTTGATGTCTTTGAATCCTTGCTTCTTTCCAGAAAGCTTCCGCCTCATCAGAGGCCAATATCTCTCGTTCGGTCGTAGCTCTCGGCAATTTGGTTTGAGGTTTTTGATACAATGTTCACTTGATTTGATTGGTACCACTCCATGACAGTTTTAACATAGTGGCATGGTGCCAAATCGGGTTAGAACAAAGGTTTTTCTTTGTTACTTTTGATGAAGGGTAGCAATCGCTTCTGCAAACACTCTTTCTGATAGATCTCCTTGTTGATTATGCCTGTAGTGACGAAATTTTTACTCTTTTTGCCACACGTGCAAATTGCTTGCCACACAAGGTATTTTTTGGAAAATTTCGATGCCTTCTTCGTTCTGAAATGCTTAGTTGTAGCATTTCTGGCCATAGCCGAATAAAAAGCCAGCCCTGGAAGCTGCTTGAAATTCTCCAGGACATAAGTTTCATTGTCCATAAGAAGGCATGAAAACTTCGTCAAATATTCGCAGTACAAACGTCGAGCCCGTGATTTTCTGCCAAGTTCTGTTCGTCATTGCGATTTAGAACTGTTTTTACTTTATACGACTTATGTTCCAAACGTTGTTTTGAGTTTTGGACAAAACCAGGCGACATCCCTATTTTACGAGCCACCGTTAGAATGGAGAGATTTGGGTTTTTCGTTAATATCCTTTTCACCTTTTGGTTCATGACAGGATCAGCGCGTCCAATATTTTTGTCACTTCTCGGTTTCCTCTCCAACGTCAAACGTTCCGAAAATGATTTGAGCACATCGTGCACAGTGGATTTAGGCACATCCAATGTTTTTGCAAGGTCCCGTATTGACAACTCAGGATTTGCCATACAACCGTACAAAATTCGCTCGCGCACTTGTTTTTCTTTCATCGCCATCTTGAATACTAAACATGAAATGTAAACATCAATCATAGTCTTTTTCATCATAGACTCTCAGCTATACAATAGTGAAATTTCCTACGTGCAATATTTCAAAAGTTACAATGATTTGAAGGTGTCCGGATTAATGTGGATACAGATCTCACTTGAGTTAGTTGTATTGAAAGATCTCTCATTTGATGGATAAATCCTAAAAGTCGGTTAAGTAGTTTGGAAGGATTGAGTATTTGAAAAAAGGCATTTTTGAAAATAAATAGCTTTTTTCGGACCACTCTAACGGGGAATTTTTGGACTACCCTAACATGGAAAAAGTCGAAATGAAAGAATAAAACCAAATATGAGTCTAATATTTTTATAAAGAACTACAGGTATACCTCGATAGTACGTACATATATCATAAACAATCACATAACATACTATTAATGAAATCTATATACAAAGATAGATAATTCTATCTTTGGTGTATAGATTTCAGATACAATGATAAATTTACTGATTGAATCTGAAATCTGGTGTTATTAAATTTCAGATAAATACAATAAGTAGTTTTTATGTTCATAATTCTGATTAATTTCAGTGTTATTTGCAAATGAAAACAAACACTAAAATTGTAGAGCTATCCCGAGCAAAGAATTGATAACAAGTTGTAATGCTAGGTTAGCGAAAGGTCCATTAATTTTGTCGCGCAGTAAGGGAGGAAGGGGGTGTTTGGGAAAACGTGGCGATCCATACAAAACAATTTCAAGGTCCATACAAAAAACGTGAAATGGTGGGAGGGTATGGAAAGTCAATTTTTGCGTGACATAATTAATGGACGTTCCCTTATAATTTTTTGATCACTGAACATGTTATCATTGAAGCTGAATAAACAACCAAAATAACAGAATGAATATCAAAAAAATACTCGTTGAATATCATAATAATAACTTATTTTGTTATCACCGCAAACAACTTGATAACAAATCCTGTATTGTAAGCAAATTTATTGAAATAGATTCAAATTATGTTATCAATTTGAAATCAAATTCTCATGCTGAAAGTGCTAAAAAAATATTTGGATTAAAAGCAAAATTTCTTGTTCAAATTTGCTGAAAATGTTCATAGTTTTACAATTCAACTTATAACGTTCATAATCAATAGTGTGTTCAAAATGATAACATATGATAACAAAATTTAATGGTGATAACTAAATTTGTTATGCGATAACAGAAAAAAATCAAAACGATAGCTGGGATAACAGAAGTTGTTACTTATATGATATCAGCTTGTTAATTCCCTATGCTAGGGATGCCCTCACGATGCTGGATGCAAAATTCATCAATTGACTGAAGTGGAACTGAATCGATATTTTGACCTCTCTTACTGTGTTTGTGCTTAGAACTAGAATTTAGTAGAATCAAATACGGAAAGAATAATATCTTTTGCATAGAGGAATATCAAAGTAGGCGAACTGTTCATATATCAGATTGTATTGCAGTTTCATAATAAAAATTATACAACAGGGATAAAAGCTATTTACAAAAGAATGTCTGCCAAAGTGGGACAGCCACTAAGAGCGCAGGATAGAATTGGCCTAATGATCGTCGCCTCGGCACTATAGGATTCCGGTTATCACTTCAGGATAGGTACATGGTACACAGGACTATCACTACTTGCTTCCTAAGTAGATTGATTTACAGCACGTAGCTAGCTGGCAGACCGGAGTACGGGCTGAAGGCAGGCAGGGCTGGGTTGAAGGCAGAATAGGCAGAGTAAGCAAACGGACCGGGAGCAGCAAGGAGTTTAGCAGCCGGAGCCACAACCGGAGCGGCGGCCACGTAGGGCGCAGCGATGGCATGGTTCACGGTGTGTGCATTGTACGAGGTGGCATACGGAGCGACGACTCCAGTGGCCAGTGGGGCGGCAAATGGCAGGACTCCGGCGGAAACAGTGCTCAGGGCGCAGATGGCCAGGCAGATCTGCGAAAAGTAGAACAAATGGTTAAAATAGAATTCTGCTACCAGAATCTTTGAACTTACCACAATTTTGGCAGACATAATGCTTATGGGGGGTTGGTTTGGGGAATTCAAGTGAATTAAACTGACGATGGTACGTTACTGATGTTTTGATGGGAAATCGGATTCGTTTTTATACTGTTGAAACAATTAATCGAGCGATGTACACGCGCATTCCGATATGGGACGAGCTTGAAATGTGTGATTATTACGTTGTCAGTTGAGCTTCCTTCCATAATGAAATAGTGAAGAGATATTCAATGAAACGGTGTGATCGCACGCGTCCTGCATGACAATTAGGGGGAAGAAATCAAACCAAAGCGAATTAGTATGAACATCGTTGTTGCGCTAGGGATGATCATTTTTTCTAGTTCCAAGAGAAGATTCAATTTCAGGAGAATTTCTACAAAAAAAAAAATACAATCAGCATTACAAAAAAATGAATATTGACAACATATTGTTGAAAAATGATCATCCCTATGGCTACACATTATTTTTCACCTGTCGATACTCCTACATAAGCAGACCTTTGGGCAAAAGGCACTTAGCGAGTACTTAATAAACTTGAGGGTTGTCGCTACCGATCAGCTGGTACTTTGAAAGCGTGTCGCTTGGTGGTATGCAAATTTCGGTCTCGATTTTAATCATTGCATAATCAAATTTATTATGGAGGGACCGAAATTGACCTTGGCGAGGACGTACGAGCTTGACGGCTTCGGAATCCTTGAGCTGTCGTCTGGAGTCAATCACTCTTCTTCAAAACGATGTTTACTGATTTGAATTTTGTTTTTCAATTCATCTAGATAGGATGGATCGTCGCTAGAATTTGCCAGCAAGGACTCGATTGAAATGGTGGGTGATGGCTCACCTAGAAGGGTATAAAAAGCGAATGTATTGCTTGAGGAAGACACAGTTTATCACCCTAGCGGTAATCCAATCACAACAGAACCAAAATGTTCGCTAAAATCGTAAGTTCAGAGCATCATCTGTGAGTTGACAATTTGATAAACCAGAAGGAATTTTCTCAACAGATCTTTTTCTGCGCCCTGGCCATCGCATGCATCTGCGCCAAGCCGTTGGTTCCGGTTGCCTACTCGGCACCTCTTGTGGCCAGCAGCCCATCGTTTGCCTTTGCTGCATCTCCATATGCGACCGCTTACAGTGCACCAGTAGCTGCTGCCTACACTGCTGCTTCCCCGCTGACTGCCGCCTACACCGCTGCCTATCCAACTGCCTATTCAGCTGCCTACAACACGCTTCCATATGCTGCCTACACTTCGGTTGTATTGTAAATACCTTCCAGGCATTGGATAATCTGTATCGAAAGTTCACTAGGGAATGATTTGGATAAATTGATTGGATACACGCTAGGAGATCATTAAATATAATAAAGGCACCGTTTAACTAACATTGGTTTTCATTTAACTTATTTCGACAAGAGATTTTCGATGGAATAACACAGCTGATGACTTACCACTTTCATTCTGAATAGTATCCTTGATGAATTTACAATTTCCATGAGATACCATGTTTTGAGACACACAAAAGTGGTCGCCAAAATTTTATTTTTGGTCGAATTTTTAGTTCAGTTCAACAAGGTTTTTCAGAGAAGTTCTGCAGCGAACTTCAGGGAAGTCTTCAAAGAACTTCAGGGAAGTTCTTCAGAGAACTTCAGAAAAGTTCTCCAGAGAACTTCAGGGAAGTTCTTCAAAGAACTTCAGGGAAGTTCAGCAGAAAATTTCAGGAATGTTTTTCAGATAAATTCAGAAATGTTCTTCAGAAAACTTCAGAGAACTAGCAAAGAACTTCGGGGTAGTACTGCAATAAGCTTCAGAGAAATTCAGCAAAGAACTTCAGGGAAGTACTGCTGAGAACTTCATGGAAAATTATTAAAGAACTTCAGGGAAGTTTTAGAGAGAACTTAAGGAAAGTTCTGCTGCTAACTTCAGGATGTTTTTTCAGAGAACTTCAGGGAATATCTTCAGAGAACCTCAGAGAAGTTCTTCAGAAAAATTCGGGCAAGTCCTTCAGAGAACTCCAGGGAAGTTTTCCAGAGAACTTCAGAGAACTGGCAAAAAACATCAGGGTAATACAGCAAAAAACTTCAGAGAAGTTCTGCAAGGAACTTCAGGGAAGTACTGCAGAGAACTTCAGATAAGTTTTGTAGAGAACTTTATGGAAAATTTTCAGAGAACTTCAGGAAAATTCAGGGATGCTCTGCAAGAGAACATCAGTGAAATTCTCCAAAGAACATTTGAGAAAGATCTTAAGAGAACATCAAGGAAGCTCTCTGCAGATCATCCCTGAAGTTCTCTGAAAAACTTTCCTTAAGTTCCATTGTTCAGGAGTAACATCACCCTGCCCTCGCTACGCCACTGCCGAATGAGAGAATTTCTCTGCAACGATCTTCTGCCGAATCGAGATGCCTTCTCTGCCACTTCGACCGATAGCGACAGCGATCGTTATCGGTGACGTCACCGCTTGTTGGATGCTTGGTGTTCAATAGTCGTATCAACTTTGACTCTCTTTGACATGATTCCTAGGACACCACAACAGATCATCCAGTATCCAACAAGCAGAAGATCCCATGCGGTGACGTCACCGATATTGATCGCTGTCGGTCGAAGTGGTAGAGCGAAAGCATCTCAATTCGGTGGAAGATTCGGCTGATTACCCCAATGTGGGTATTTTTAATACATTCTTGTGACATCTTCGGGTTAGTTCTTCAGAGAAGTTGTTCACAAAACTTTGATTAAGTCCTTCAGAGAACTTCAAGGAAATTCTGCATAATACTTCAAGGAAGTTCTTCAGTAAACTTCATGAAAGTGCTGCTGTGAACATCAGGGAAATTCTTCAGAGAACATTAAAGAAATTCTGCAGAACACTTCAGAGAAGTCTTACAGAGAACTTCACGGAAGTTTTGCAAAGATCTTTATTGAAGAACTTTCGGGTACGTTCTTCTTGGAAGTTCTTCAGAGAACTTCACCGAAGTTTTACTGAGAACTTCAGGGAAGTTCTGCAGAGAACGCCAGAGAAGTCTTTCAGAGAACTTCAGGGAAGTTCTTAAGAAAACTCCAGAGATGTTTTCCAGAGAAACTTCAGGGAAATTTATGAGAAAACTTCAGGGAAGTTCTGCAGAGAACTTCATGCAGGTTCTTCGGAAAATTTCAGGAAAATTCTTCAGAGAACTTCAGAGCAGTTCTTCACAAAACGTCGGATAAGTTCTTTAGTGAACTTCGTGGAAGTACATCGGAGAACCTTAGGAAAGTTCTGAGGAGAACTTCAAGGAAGTTCTTCAATGAACTTCATGGAAGTTCTGCAGAGAACACAACTAACTTACAACCTCGGGTGAGTTCTTCAGAGAAATTTTTCACAAAACTTCGGGTAAGTCCTTCACAAAACTTCGTGGAAGTTCTGCAAAGAACTTTTTGAAAGTTCCTCAAAGAACTTACTCCTCAGAGAACACAACTAACTAACAACCTCGAATGAGTCCTTCAGAGAAGTTCTTAACAAAACTTCGGGTAAGTCCTTCAGAGAACTTCATGGAAGTTCATCGGAGAACTTTAGGAAAGTTCTTCAGAGAACTTCAGGGAAGTTCTTCAATGAACTTCACGAAAGTTCTGCAGAGAACACAACTAATTAACAACCTCGAGTGAGTCCTTCAGAGAAGTCCTTCACAAAACGTCGGGTAAGTCCTTCACAAAACTTCGTGGAAGTTCTGCAGAGAACTTCTAGAAAGTTCCTCAAAGAACTGTATGAAGATGGAGAACTTTCGGGCAAATCCTTCATGGAAGTTCTTCAGAGAACTTCACTGAAGTTTTTCAGAAAACTTCGGGGAAGTTCTGCAGAGAACGTCTAGGAAGTCTTTCAGAGAACTTCAGGGAAGTTTTTCAGAAAACTCCAGGGATGTTTTTTAGAGAAATTTATGGGAGTTCTTCAGAGAACTTCAGGGAAATTTTGAAGAGAATTTCAGGGTAGTTCTGCAAAGAACTTCAAGCAGGTTCTTCGGAGAACTTCAATGAAATAGACTTTCCTGAAGTTCTGTGCAGAACAGCCCTGAATTTCCCTGAAGTTCTCTGAAGATTGTCCATGAAATTCACTACAAAACATGTATGAAGTTCTCTGCAGTACTTCCGTGAAGTTCCTCAAAGAGCTTCATGGAAAACCTTCAGAGAACTTGTAACCTACGATTTGGGTTTCAATTACAAATATAAATATATGTAAATATTAAAATACAAAAGCATGGAATAAGTTCAAAAATAAGCCAATTTTCATTAAAAAAAATAAATAAAATAATCTACTGTATTAAATTTGTTCATAATTTGTAATATTTTCATTAAATCAAACGAAATATACACATTGAAATTTAAATAAAATTATATCCCAATTTGAATTCAAAATGTTAAAAAAAACGCATAGGTTTGTACCACAGTAGACCTACACAATGCACAACTGACACGTTGAGGAGATAAAGAAGTTGCTCGGCAAGGAGGCTACTGGCAATCTTTAATTGGGCGACTCGTTCACTTTTGCGCAAACCAGAGGCCTCAACAGTTCCCACCTAAAGTGTTCCCTTAGCTATGAAGTTCACGTTGTCGAGAGGAAGCTAACCGTGTAATTTGTATTCCTAAAGTGAATCCGCAGTGCAATAAAGCGTGTTGTGAACGGAGTCTACTCCAGAACTCCGATCGCAGTGAGACAGCCGTGTCACTGCGGATTTATTAGAAATAGGATAACGCCTTTTCCTAGAGCTCCACACCGCCTGAAAATTATGTGGATTATCCTACCTCACCCCAGAGTCGTGTTGAAACGTAAGATGAGAGAGTAGCAGATCGGCCGCACCATATATCTATAGAGAACTTCAGGGAAGTCCTTCAGAGAATTTTAGGGAAGTTCTTCAGAGAACTGCAGGGAAGTTCTCCAGAGAACTTCAAGAAAGTTTTCCAGAGAATTTCAGGCAAGTTCTTCAAAGAACTTCAGGGAAGTTCACATAGAACTTCAGGATTGTTTTTCAGAGAAATTCAGGGAAGTTCCTCAGAAAACTTCAGCGAACTAGCAAAGAACTTCAGGGTAGTAGTGCAATAAGCTTCAGAGAAGTTCTGCAAAGAACTTCAGAGAAGTACTGCAGACAACTTCATGGAAAATTATTAAAGAACTTCAGGGAAGTTTTTGAGAGAACTTTAGGAAAGTGCTGCTGCGAACTTCAGGATTTTTTTTTCAGAGAACCTCAGGGAAGATCTTCAGAGAACCTCAGAGAAGTTCTTCAGAAAACTTTGGTTAAGTCCTTCAGAGAACTCCAGGGAAGTTTTTCAGAGAACTTCAGAGAACTAGCAAAGAACTTTTGGGTAGCACTGCAAAAAACTTCATAGAAGTTCTGCAAAAAACTTCAGGGAAGTACTGCAGAGAACTTCAGATAAGTTTTGTAGAGAACTTTATGAGAAATTTTCAGAGAACTTCAGGAAAATTCAGGGATGTTCTGCAGAGAACATCAGGGAAATTCTGCAAAGAACTTTTAGAAAGTTCTTCAGAGAACTTCAAGGAAGTTCTCTGCAGAACATCCCTAAAGTTCTCTGAAAAACTTCCCTTAAGTTCCTATGTTCAGGCGTAACATCACCCTGCCCTCGCTTCGCCACTGCCGAATGAGAGAATTTCTCTGCAACGATCTTACGCCGAATCGAGATTTTCTCTCTACCACTTCAACCGAGAGCGACAGCGATCGTTATCGGTGACGTCACCGCTTGGGATCTTCTGCTTGTTGGATAGTGGATGATCTGTTGTGGTGTTCAATAGTCGTGTCGACTCTGACCCTCTTTGGCATGACATACCTAGAACACCACAACAGATCAACCACTATCCAACAAGCAGAAGATCCCAAGCGGTGACTTCACCGATAACGATAGCTGTCACTATCGATCGAAGTGGTAGAGAGAAAGCATATTGATTCGGTGGAAGATCCGGCTAATGACCCCAATGTGGGTATTTTTAGTACGTTCTTCTGACATCCTCGGATAAGTCCTTTAGAGAAGTTCATCACAAAACTTCGGGGGAGTCCTTCAAAGAACTTCATGAATGTTCTGCAGAAAACATCAGGGAAATTCTTCAAAGAACTTAAAATAAATTCTGCAGAAAACTTCAGAGAAGTCTTGCAGAGAACTCCAGGGAAGTTTTGCAGAGAACTTTATTGAAGAACTTTCGCGAAGGTCCTTCATGTATGTTCTTCAGAGAACTTTACCAAAGCTTTTCAGAGAACTTCGGGGAAGTCCTGCAGAGAACGTCTAGGAAGTCTTTCGGAGAACTTCAGGGAAGTTCTTCATAAAACTCCAGGGATGTTTTTCAGAGAAATTATGGAAGTTCTTCAAAAAACTTCAGAGAAATTTTGAAGAGAATTTCAGGGTTGTTCTGCAGAGAACTTGAAGCAGGTTCTTTGGAGAACTTCAAGAAAATTCTTCCGAGAACTTCAGAAAAGTTATTCACAAAATTTCGGGTAAGTCCTTCAGAGAACTTCATGGAAGTTCATCGGGGAACTTTAGGAAAGTTCTGCAGAGAACTTCTTGAAAGTTCCTCAAAGAACTTCATGGAAAATCTGCAGAGAACCTACAGAAAAGTTCTTCAGAGAACTCCTGCAGAAAACTTCGGAGAAATTCTTCAGAGAACTTCAGGGCAGTTTTGCAGAGAACTTCAGGGAAATTCTTCAGAGAACTTCAGAGAAATTCTGCAGAGAACTTCAGAAAAGTCTTTCAGAGAACTTCAAGGAAGTTTTTCAGAGAACTTCATGGAAGTTCTTCAGTGAACTCTGGAAAGCTCTTCAGTGAAATTCAAGGAAGTTTTTCAAAGAACTTCAAGGGAAGTTCAGCAGAGAACTTCAGGAATGCTTTCAGAAAACTCCAGTGAAGTTCTTCAGAGAACTTTTGAGAAGTTCTTTACCAAACTTCGGGTAAGTCCTTCACAGAACTTCATGGAACAAGATCCAACAAAGTTCTTCCAGAGAACTTCAGGGATGTTCTTCAATGAACTTCACGGAAGTTCTGCAGAGAACACAACTAACTAACAACCTCGAGTGAGTCCTTCAGAGATGTTCTTAACAAAACTTCGGGTAAGTCCTTCAGAGCTTCATGGAAGTTCATCGGAGAACTTTAGGAAAGTTCTTCAGAGAACTTCAGGAATGCTTTCAGAAAACTCCAGCGAAGTTCTTCAGAGAACTTTTGGAAGTTCTTTACCAAACTTCGGGTAAGTCCTTCACAGAACTTCATGGAACAAGATCCAACAAAGTTCTTCAGAGAACTTCAGGGATGTTCTTCAATGAACTTCACGGAAGTTCTGCAGAGAACACAACTAACTAACAACCTCGAGTGAGTCCTTCAGAGAAGTCCTTCTCAAAACTTCGGGTAAGTCCTTCTAAGAAATTCGTAGAAGTTCTTCAGAGAACTTCTACAAGTTCCTCAAAGAGCTGTATGAAGATGGAGAACTTTCGGGCAAATCCTTCATGGAAGTTCTTCAGAGAACTTCACTAAAGTTTTTCGGAAACTTCGGGGAAATTCTGCAGAGAACGTCTATGAAGTCTTTCAGAGAACTTCAGGAAAGTTTTTCAGAAAACTCCAGGGATGTTTTTTAGAGAAATTTATGGCATTTCTTCAAAGAACTTCTGGGAAATTTTGAAGAGATTTTCAGGGTAGTCGTGCTAAGAACTTCAAGCAGGTTCTTCGGAGAACTTCAATGAAATTTTTTGTAGACTTTCCTGAAGTTCTGTGCAGAACAGCCCTGAATTTCCCTGAAGTTCTCTGAAGATTGCCCATGAAATTCTCTACAAAACATATCTGAAGTTCTCTACAATACTTCCGTGAAGTTCCTCAAAGAACTTCATGGAAAATCTGCAGAGAACTACAGAAAAATTCTTCAGAAAACTTCTGCAGAAAACTTCAGAGAAATTTTTCAGAGAATTTCAGCGCAGTTTTGCAGAGAACGTCTAGGAAGTCTTTCAGAGAACTTCAGGGAAGTTCTTCAGAAAAATCCAGGGATGTTTTTCAGAGAAATTTATGGAAGTTCTGCAGAGAACTTCAGGGAAATTCTTCAGAGAATTTCAGAGAAATTCTTCAGGGAAATTCAGGAAAGTCTTTCAGAGAACTTCAGAGAAATTCTGCAGTGAGTTTCAGGAAAGTCTTTCAGAGTACTTCAGTGAAGTTCTTCAGAGAACTTCAGGAAGTTCTTCAGTGAACTTCAGGGAAGATTTTTAAAGAACTTCAGGAATGCTTTCAGAAAACTCCAGCGAAGGTTTTCAGAGAACTTTTGAGAAGTTCTTTACCAAACTTCGGGTAAGTCCTTCAAAGAACTTCATGGAACAAAGTTCAACAAAGTTCTTCAGAGAAGTTCTGCAGAGAACTTCAGGAAAGTCACTAAAGAATTTTAGCAGAGAATTTCAGGGAAGTTCTATAGAGAACTTTGTTCGGTAGTTCAATGAATCCACTCATAATTTAATTATTTATAAAATGAAGTGTGCTTAAATTAAATTGCACTAAAACTAGAACACTTTGTACCTTATTTGTCTTAAAAATAATGAAAGTGATCTAAAATCTACTACAATAGTTTATCTATGCAATACAATACAGACAGAATTATGTACACCACAATCACTCTATTGAGATCCCGAACACATGTTTGTAACCAACCCAATTGCCCAACAAAGCAAGCTAGACAAATACTGTAGAGCAAGTTACAAATCACGATCCGAGAAATACACACGTTATCGGAAGAACGAGCCTTTTATTAAACCATCCGAAGGGTTTATTTGCCGTGTTCGATCGAATTCCAGCAAAATTTGCTTGTCTGCAGGTTGGAAGATGTTTCTTAGGGCAATACGTTTTGTGACGAGATTGTTCTAACAACATCGTGAAGACGATCGATCGTTTCTCGGCCGTATACGTTAGGAGGGAAAGGGCGAGTCTAAACCACAGTGAACGGTTCTGGGCTTATTAGTGCCACCTGCGTGAAATTGAACAACGTCGTTCAATTTTACACCGATCAGTCGGTTGTTGGCTAATTTGGTTGTTTCTTCTGGACCCATAGGCCAACAGAACCGTTTAATAAAATCATCGTATAGGCATTCCGGGCGTACCGCCTGAGCAAACTTGATGGAAGTTTTCAGAGAACTGCAGGAAAGTTCTTCAAAGAACTTCAGGGAAGTTCAGCAGAAAACTTTAGGACTGATTTTCAGAAAAATTCAGAGAATTTTTCAGAGAACTTCAGAGAAGTAATTCACAAAACTTCGGATAAGTCCTTCAGAGAACTTAACGGAAGTGCTTCAGAGAACTTAAGAGAACGAGCAAACAACTTCAGGGTAGTACTGCAATAAACTTCAGAAAAGTTCTGCAAAGAACTTCAGAGAAGTACAGCAGAGAACTTTAGATAAGTTTTGTAGAGAACTTCTTTTTAGCTTCAAGGAAATTTTGTAGATAACTTCAGCGAAATTCTACAGAAAACTTCAGGAATGTTTTGCAGAGAACATCAGGGAAATTCTGCAGAGAACTTCAGGAAAGCTCTTGGGAGAACTTTAGTTAGTTCTCTGCAGAATATCCCTGAAGTGCTATGCAGAGCCACCCCAAAATTCTCTGAAAAACGTCCCTGAAGTTCCCTGCAGATCTTCCTTGAAGTTCTTTGTGGAACTTTCAAAAAGTTCTTCCACGGAGAGTTTCGCTGAAATTCTCTGAAGCATTTCCTTGTAGTTCTCTGAAGAATCTGCTTGAATTTCTCTGCAGAACTTCCCTGAAAATCTCTTGAAAATTTTCCTGAAGTCAAATTTTCCATGAATTTCTCTGAAGAACATCCCTGGAATTTTCTGAAAAACATCCCTAAAGTTCTCTTAAGATTTTCCCTGTTATTCTCTGGAAGACTTCCCTGCCGTTCTCTGCAGAACTTTCTTAAATTTCTTTGAAGAACTTCCATGAAGGACTTACCCAAAGGTGCTTCAATAAAGTTCTCTGCAAAACTTCCATGAAGTTCTCTAAAGAACATTGATGAAGTTCTCTGAAAGAATTTCCTGCAGTTCTTTGAAGAACCTCCCCGAAGTCCTCTGAAAGACTTCTTTGAAGTTCTCTGCAGAATTTCTCTGAAGTTCTCTGAAGAATATCCCTGATGTTCTCTGCAGAACTTCTCTGAAGTTTACTGAAGAACTTCCATAAAGGTCTCTGAAGAACTTCCATGAAATTCTCTGAATTTCTCTACAGAACATCCATGAAATTCTTTGTGAAGAACTTCTCTGGGTTAGTCAAAGATTTCAGAAGAAACTACCAAAAATACCCATGTTGGGGTAACCAGCCTCTTATGTGCACTAGTGATGAACATTCATTACATAGTTCACAGGCAGACCAGTGCCACGCTGTGACATAATTCTCAACTATGAAGTCCACCGTTTGGAAGACCAAGATTACTTGAATAAATTTCCTGAAAACAATGAATTCGAACGTGATCTTGATATCAAAATAGAGACATTACAAAAAATGACACTAGCGCCACGAAGCTAACGATCTAATGTGATTAAACCATTCGAAAAGTTCTGACCCAACGAATATCTTTTCTGAAGATCTTGCTTCTTCTGCTTCGTCCTGGCTTTGACGCTCTTCAAACGATCTTTTGCCTACTTTTCAACTTAGTGTTCTTATTGCATTTCCACAGTTATTAATTGAGTGCTTTCTATGCCAATACCAATGCATGAATTTGTATATTGGGTGGCAGGCACAATTATACTCTATACCCAGGGAAGTCGAAAAAAATTCCAACTCGAAAAATTCCGCCTTGGTAGACCGTACGCTTACCGACTACGCTATCCGAGGCCCCTATGCCATCTTGCTATGTGTAAATAATATCGAGATCCAGATTATACAGTAAGTTCACATGCACAATAGCTCCACGGAGTGAGATAATTCTGAACTATTGAGTCAAGTGTCTGGAAGTTTATAATTTTGCAACTAAAAAACAGTAAAATTATACACGATCTCAAAATACAGGTGATGCACAAATTAATATGTACACTAGTGCTACGTAGCTAACGAGTTCTGAACTATAGTTAACACTATCCGAAAGTTCTTAATCAACCATCTTTGTCGAAGACACCACCCTAGCAAAGAAAAATAACAAACTGATATCATATAAGTAAAAAGTTCTGTTATCCCAGTTTTCGTTTTAATATCCGCTGTTATCGCTTAACAAATTTAGATATCACTATTGGATAATTTTTTTTATCATATGTTATCATTTTGAACACATTATTTTTAAGAACGTTACAAGTTGAATTGTAAAACTATGAATATTTCAAACATATTTGAACAAGAAATTTTCCTATTAATCAAAATAATTTTTTTCAGTTATTAGCATGAGAATTTGATTTCAAATTGATAACATAATTTGATACTATTTCAATAAATTTGCTGACAATACAGAATTTGTTATCAAATTGTTCACAGTGATAACAAAATAAGTTATTATTATGATATTCAACGAGTATTTTTTGTTATTCATTCTGTTATTTTGGCTGTTTATTCAGCCTGAATGATAACATATTCAGTGATCAAAAAATGATAACCTGGTATTAGAACTTGTTATCAATTTGGTATAATCCTTTGCTCGGGCAACTTGCTATATGTCAAGGATTTCGAGATTCAGGTTAAAAATTAAGTTTACATGCACACTAGCGCCGCTTAGTGAGTTCATTTAGAATTTTTAAGATTACCATCCTAAAGGCCTTGATCTACTGAACAACATTGCTGAAAAAAGTAACTTCCTATATATGAAGGACCACGAGATATTTTCTGATGAAACAAAACATGTCAATGCCCATATAGCATTCGAGACCACCATCAAGGGAACCCACGCATGTCGGGGTGTTTACTGTACTTTGCTGTTTTTTGCTAAAATATGCTGCATTTCAACAGAGATAACTTTTTCCGCAGAAGTCGCATCGAAACACTTTCTTGTACAAAGTTATTTGTTACAGTCGTCTGATGCTTCTGGAGCATTTACATTATAGCTGAGGCAGTTATTTGAGTGGTGCTCAAAATATATCAAAATTTCAATGTATGATGCCTATTTGTGAAGCTGACGGAAACTGGCATGGAGCTTTGGGACTTTTTTAGGATTTAATTATAAAATTACGCCCTTTTCAAATATGATTTACTCAATTTAAAAAATATTCTAACTCCGGTTTTCAGATCTGATATGAGATAGTATAATACCTTTCAAATGCTGTTGATAAATATTTTTTTGGTTTGCCCAACTAGAAAAACCAACATTTGAAAAAGGCCTATTTTGTTTACTAAAACTTTTGTTTGACATACGATAGAGACAATTTCAGCATACCAAAAGTTGTAGGTTTTATTGTTCTAGAGTCAATGGAAAGACAAAACATAGTTAAAAATTTGAAATGAAAAAACTACAGCAAAAAAACTGATTCAAGTAGGGACACCCTAAGCTACGTAGGAAAAAATGCTCTTATTCGGTCATATCAAAAGGTACAGAAAAAATTGCTTGATTTTATTTATTCTACAACTTTTTCCAACAATGTATGCCTTTAGTTCTGCAAATAAAAAAGCTAGATTTTCAATTTCTTTGAAAATAAGGACCACCCTAGTTATCATTCCGACCAAAAATACGCCTTGTTATTAGAAACAACTTTGTGAAAGACAATATTCCTCCAAAACTTAGGCTGAAAATGTATCTTTCTAGCTAAATTCGCATTCTGAACCACTGTGCAGTGTTATCAACCCCCATATTCATGAAAAAAGCATTTATTTTCAGGATATTTAGATACTACATTTCAAGTTGAGTTCGAACCACGTGACTATTTATAGTATTTGGAATAATATTCGCTCTCAACACTTCTTGAACCATGAGTGGATAAACGCATTTAACGGTTTCCAGAGCATAGTTGGTGGTAAATTGAGGTTCTGGCATTCTTATTTGACTCAAAACCGGGGTACCGAAAATCGATGATTTTAAACCCCCTATTTAAGCGATTAGATACTTTTTTTTCCGTCGGCCTATTTCCTCACATTGTAAGAATCACCGACGCAAGGGAGACGACTCCACCACCTGGACCCTACCTAACGACTCATGACTATGAACCGGGACCAACGGCTTTACTTTCCTTCCGAAGGAAGACCTGACAAGATTTTTTCGCCTCAGAAAAACCACCGACGTCGACTGGAATTGAACCCAGAACCACTGGGGTGCAAAGTAGCAGTCACGCTTACCATTAAACCACTGACGCCAGCTAGATGCTTATTTACGGAGATAAGAACTTAAAAATTATTGCAGGAACTCTACTTTTCATCAATATAATCACCGATCCCTGATGGTTGTTTATCAGCAATTCCTTTCGGTATTGCGAATGTGTATTGACATTTGCTTCACTTTTGACATTCAAAATGGGGTGATTTATAGTCATTGTTTTGTTCACTGCATGGTAACTCTTTGATCTATGAGGAAAAAAAAGATCCATGTATATTATTATAGCCCACACTCGGAGGAGCAAGTATGAAAGGGCAGTTCACATTTTACGTAGTTCACTTTTTGAGACTATCTGACCCAATTGTAAATCGTAAAAAAAAAGAATCCTTAATTAAGGTACGGGACGAGTTTTAGGAAGGTTATTCAGCACCTGGGATATTTGATGAACTGACAATTTTTAGACTTACTTCTGCTCTATCGGAACATACCTTCAGAAACGAGAATTACTCTTAAAGAATTTCATAGTCATGGAATAAAGTTCCCAATTGCAGGGACCCATATAAAGCATGCGGATTGCTTTACGGTCATGTTAAAGTTTTCTTCAGCTGAGCAATCTGTACTTACACTAACAATATTGTATGAGTGCGATTCCGTGCATGTGTGCGAAGGCGAAATGAAGTAAGCCAGTTCACGATTTGCTGCAAACATAAATTTCCTCAACTCGCTCCTTCGTTTCACCCTTCCGCTCTCGGAAACAATCAACCAAAACATGTCGATTGCTATGATCGTTTCGATTGAAAACATGTCGATTGCTATAGCTCGTCTACTAGCAGGCTATGAGACTGACGTGCACGATTAAGCTTTTTGTTTGTCATTTATCTTTAGATTGGCAATGAGTATTTCTTTTATCATTTACTCTCACGGAAACGTTAGACAAAACGACTGTGGCGACAAAGGTTCAAAAACAAACAAATCAGGGCCAATATTTGATTTGGGTGAATCTGCTTATGTAAACAAACACTGTCTGCTAATTTATCGGAAGTTGAAAACAATTCCTTCAAATTGAATGGAGATAACGCTCCTCTTCCTTAGAGAGTGCTCAATCTGTATTTGGAACCTTTTTGTTCAAGAAAAAATGCCTACGAAAGTCATTGTTTACAAAAGCAAATTCGCCTTAATCTAATGTTGGCGCTGAAATGTAAGCGACAGCAGGCTTCACGCTACAATACCGGTGCGCTATATCCATGATTAACAAAGAAGAGATGGAACATGGGCCCTCTCAACAGCAACAGTGATGCCATAACTGCCACTCACCAGCGAAGCGTTATTTATCGTTGAGTACTGTTAGACAGCTCCGAAGCATATTTTCTTCATTGCATATGATAGTGCCAGATGATAATCATAAGCATAGATTAACCTCAGGACAGGAAGAAACATGAAATAAATAGTGATTTCAGATCATCTAACTATGAAATAAATTTAACCAAATGTTCAAGATCACATTCTGGCAACAAGCCTAGATGTGAAAAGGAGCTGATGAAGACATTCTCTCCGGTATACGTGAAAAAATGCAAAATTCACAAAGGCGACATTTAAGCAGACTTCTTCAGCAGATAGGAAACCGATGGTTTTCTAGATGATGTATTTTAAATCTTCAAAATGACAGTAATAAATTGGTAATCAATCATGATTTAAACATTGAATCATTAACCCTATAGGTCGAGCTTCTGTTCGTATCATTAAAAGTGAGATAATTTGGAAAAAGTAAGAGTTTTAGATCTATTATCCAACAACAGATTAAAGCAGTCACTCCTGATCAACATCAACTTCAGCATTTAAAAAACGTCAAGTAGCTTATGAACGGTCTTTAAGGATACCAATCAATCTTGTCAGCTAACATGTGTGTGTAGCTGAATCGATCCATTGAAAGAAAAACGTAGGTAATCGAACTTTTTTAATGATTTTAATGATTTCAATAATGATTTCAGAACCCCCAAATTACCCTTTTAATCAAAACCGCGATAGTTTATTATTGATTACTTTTTACTTACCCCAAAATCAGCAGATTTTCATAATTTAGAACCACCTGAATATAGTAAAACCAAAATATATTAAAAGTTCTACTTCAAAATCGATTTCGGATGCCAAAATCATCATGACCTGTGATTATTAACCATTTCGGATAACATATGGGGTTTCGTCCGACCTTTGTATGGAGGCCCGCCACTGTGCAACGGCTTCACCTCCCTTCCGAAGTCACTTCGCCTCAGAAAAATCTCACTGCACGGTGGGAAAAAAGTGCCCGAAACGCGAAAGAATTCTATATCTCAGCATGAAGTGGAACGATTCCTGCAAATGTTACCTCTACTTGAAGGATTTTTTTTAAGGAATGGACGTTGTCTCATTGGCCACGTAACTGCTTGGGGAGCAAATAAGCTGATTTTACCCTGGTTCCCCTAATATTTTCTTGTTGTTCAGAAATTTCTTTACTCGGTGTGACTCACGATCAACAAAATGATACTAGTCCAATGTAAAATTTCCAAGACAATCGATTGAAGTAGGTTTCGTTTACCGCACGGCTCTGTGAACGAAGATATGGCTGATTTTACCATGATTCCCCTAAAAGTTTTGTGTTTATCACAATTTTCTTTGCTCGGCAAGACCAATAAAATAATGCTAGTTCTTTATAAAATTTTCTGGAGAGTCGATTGAAATGTTCATTTTAAAATGCTCTTCAAGCTCATCACCCATCCGGTGGGCTTGTTTCTTAACATCTGGATGCGACAGTGCTGGATTGCTGGAAACAGCTTTCGTAGCAGCATTTCTGATCAGGTTTTCCACCTAATTAAGCCGTGAATGAAAGTAAGATGGTCCAACTCATTCATCATCTAAGAGTTCATCGGTAAGAGTTGAAGAGATAACAAGGAAAGGTTCTACCGGTAACTTTGAGCGGTGCCATGTTTACTAATAATGATTTTTTTCTTTATTTCGAAAATGTTGGGGGAATCATGGTAAAATATGCCATATCTTCATTCTAAGAGCCGTGCGGTAATCGAAACCAACACCAATCGATTGTCCAGAAATTTTACATTGGACTAGCATAGTTTTGTTGATCTTGAATCACACAGAGCAAAGCCATATCTGAATAACATAACAATATTAGGGGAATCAGGGTAAAATTAGCCATATCTTCGTTCACAGAGCTGTGCGGTGAACGAAATCAACTCCAATCGATTTTGCAGACAACTTTACATAGCACTAGCCTTACATTTTGATCTTGAGTTACATCGGCCAAAGAAATTTCTGAATTACAAAAAAAATATTAGGGGAATCAGGGTAAAATGTGTCAAATCTTCATTCACAGAGTGGTGAAACTAACTTCAACCAAGTCTCCAGGAAATTTACATAGGACTAACCTTATTTTGTTGCTTTAGAAAAAAACTTTAGAAAGAAAACTTTATATAGGACTAGACTTATTCTGTTGCTGTAGAAACACACCGAGCAAATAAATTTTTGAATCACACAAAAATACTAGGAAAATTAGGGTAAAATCAGCCAGATCTCCATTCACAGAGCCGTGCGGGTAATGAAATCAAATCCAATCAATTTTTCAGGCAATTTTACAAAGCATTATTTTGTTGAGCTTCAGTCAAACCAAACAAAGCAATCTCTGAATAATCCAATTTTTTTTAGCTTTATTAGGGTTTTATGATTTTAACCTCCTGGGCTAGTTTGTCACCTAAGAAAATCCCAAAAATATTAGGGGAATCGGGGCCATATCTTCGTTTACAGAGCTGTACGGTAAACGAAAGCAACACCAATCGATTTCCCAGAAAATGTTACAAAGAACTTGCTTTATTTTATTGATCTTGTGTTGATGATCACACAGAGCAAAGAAAATACAAAAAAAAAACATGAAAATATTCGGGGAATCAGGGTAAAATCAGCCATATCATCATTCATAGAGCCGTGCGGTGAACAAAACTAACTCTAGTCGATTTTCCAGCAAATTTTACAAAGGACTAGTCTTAATTTGTTGATCTTGAGTAACTCCGACTTAAGAAATTTTTGATAAACACCAAACTATTAGGGGAATCAGGGAAAAATCAGCCATATCTACGTTAACAGAGCCGTGCGAAAAACAAAACCAATACCAATCGATTCTCCAAAAAAATTTACAAAGAACTATCATTATTTTTTGATCTTGAAAATATTATGGAAATCAGGGTAAAATCAGCCATATCTTCATTCACAGAGCCGTGCGGTGAACAAAACTAACTTTAGACGATTCTCCAGAAAATTTTACATGGGACTAGCCATACTTTGTTGCTCGTTAATCACATCAAGCGAAGAAATTTCTGAAAACACAACAATATTAGGGGAATCAGGGAAAAATTAGCCATATCTTCATTCACAGAGCCGTGCGATAAAAAAAACCAACACAAATCGATTTCCCAGAAAATTTTACGAAGTACTAGCATTATTTTATTGATCTTGAGTCACTCCGAGCAAAGAAAATAGAGAAAAATATGAAAATATTAGGGGTATCAGGGTAAAATCAGCCATATTTTCATTCACAGAGCTGTCGATGAACACAACTAACTCTAGTCGATTCTTCAACAAATTTTACATGGGACTAGCCAGATTTTGTTGTTCGTTAATCACATCGCGCAAAGAAATTTCTGAAAAACACAACAATACTAGGGGAATCAGGGTAAAATCAGCCATATCTTCATTCACAGAGCCGTGCGGTGAACGAAACCTACTTCAATCGATTCTCTTGGAAATTTTACCTAGGACTAGTATCATTTTGTTGATCTTGAGTCACATCGAGCAAAGAAATGTCTGAACAACAAGGAAATATTAGGGGCACCAGGGTAAAACCAGCTCGTTTGCTCCCCAAGCAATTCCGTGCGGCCAATTAGACCACGTCCATACGATTCCTTGGAGATTTTCCTTCAAGTAAAGGTAACATTTACAGAAATCGTTCCACACACGAGCTGAGATATAGGGTGAATTCTTTCGCGTTTCGGGCACTTTTTTCCCACTGTGCACTGGGTGTGATAAGTGGCAGTCACGATTACCGCAACACCACCGCGTTCGGCACCAAGAATTTTCATTCCACCTCGAAGTTGGGCCCAAGAAAAATACTAACAACTAACTGAATGATTTATCACAATTTGGTATTTTAATGACTTTCATTTTCGTTACGGACTAGTTAGGTACTTCATCATAGAACTATAACTAAGTTTGTTGATCCACCAATCTGCTCGCAGTCACTTCGCATCCCTGTAGCCTAGGCTACAACCGAGCGATAGCGAATGGTCGTCAAGTAGGGAGCTGTTCGCACTGGTGCCACCACCTTGGCCACCGGAGCAGCAGCCACCACCTTGGCAGCGGGTACTACTGCAGCCGGAGTGGCCACGACTGCTGGTGTTGCTGGGACTGCGTGAGCATAAACTGGGTAGGAAAACACTGCCTGGCCAGTATGTGGCACGTAGAATGATGCAAAGGAAGTTGGATAGGAAACGTGAACGGGAACGGGAACGGGAACCGGTGCTGCTGGAACTGGAGCATTCACCACGAACGGCACTATTCCATTGTAGGTCCGAGCAAATACCTGGGAACTGTGTGCTGTGACGTATGCAGGTCCAGCCACCGGAGTTAGAACGTGTGGTTTTCCGCTGACCGCAACCACTAACAGACACGTGGCGATGATGGACTGAAATAAATCAATCAAAATCCAGCAATTAGACTTATCGATCGTGAAAGATCTACAGTTCGATAACTTACCACTTTGGCGAACATTGTGAAACCGACAGTGAGGAGTATTCAAATGGTACCGAAACGGTTAGCAGACAATTAGTGAATAATAACGAAAAAATACCGTTATCGGTATTTATATCGAATGTTGATTAATTCCAGTCCAGGACCGCCTAATAGGTGCCCTTCCATTGTGTGGCGGGTTGAAAAATAGTTATGGCAGTGTGTGCAGTGCGTATGTACTGCATGCTTTTCCATTTGGTCACAGAGCAGGGCGTGCCCCACGACTTTTTGGGTTTTTTGAATAATTTAATTCGATATGACTTTTATTTTGGAACATCGACCTAACTAAGTTATGTCATAGAGTGGTGGTCGTTGGCATTGAAATCAACGTTGCTAAAAATGGACTTCGATTGAGGTGCCATGTTTGAATTATGACCAAAAGAGATGGGACCTCAAATTTGATGACACATATATACCCTATGTAGGAAAATAAGATCACTGAGCCATTCTAATGGTTTCCTGGAAACACACTACCAAAATGTCATGTAAATTTCGGTGCCCTAAGACCGACACATGCAAGCATCCTTTTGCACATAAGAATGAGTTGAAAGAGATGAGAAAATAAATTCAATCAAACACATCCTTTGCCGACTTGCGTATGTGTCAGTTTCGGGACACATGATTTTAAACGAAATCTCTTCATAATTTCTAAATGTGAACGTCATACTGAGATTACCAAAATTCTAGTAGAAGTTAGGTTATCGATTCATAAACTTGAGACCATTTTAGTAAATCACATTGAATCGATAATTAATTCATTCTATGTTTTCTGACCAGTGGCCCTACCGGCGACTGCAAAGCCCTATACGGTAATCATTGGCGTAGCTACCGTTGTGCCTAGGGGGCCAGGCCCACAGGATGTTTCCCTAATATATTTCTCATTTAAAATGAAACACTATTCCTAATCTCAACGGAATTGTACGGTTTTTTTCTCAGTTTTTTTTTTTGTACATTGCTCCCTTCAGAAATAGTTTGAAAGAGTAACTAACGATTTCTGAAGGAGTAAAGTTCGTATACCCTCTTTCCCAAACTTTTCATTTATTCCACTGTACCTCATGGTATGTAAAGTTGGTATAGCGATAAAAACCACTTCGCTCGAAAGTTTGTGTCTGTTAAAAGTTAGTTTTTTTTTTTTCGTGGCTAAATGGTTAAATGTAGTTTATAACTCAATAATTCATTAAGTTAGGATGATAAATATACCCAATCGTCGCATATCATAACTAGACAGTGTCTAGATATGGGCGTAGCCAGGATTTTAATGGGGAGAGGGTTTTTTTTTCACGGTATGGCAACCGGAAGTCGCCATCTTGGATTTCAAAATTGTGTTGGGTATCGATTACCAGTCTATAGACATTATCCAAATTTCAAACTTTTGTAGATTCGTATTTAGTTCCCAGAGGCCAATTCCCGTAATGACTAATTTTCCAAAACGGATCTCTGTCCTCGTTTTTTTCGGAAAATGTATGCTTTCCTGAAATAATTTTCCAGTGGCCATTTCCCAGAGGTCATTTCCCGGGAATCATTTCCCAGGAGCCATTTTCCGGAATGACTAATTTTTCAGAGCGGATACTGTCCTTCTTCTTTCGGGAAATTTATTGTTTTCCGGGAACTATTTTACTGATGCTATTTCCCAGACGCCATTACCAGGAATCTTTTTTCCAGAGGTCATTTCCCGGATTGACCAATTTACCAGAGTAGATCTTCGCGCTTCTTGTTTTCGGGAAATAATCACTTTTCTGAAACCAGCCCATTCAAAAGCCGCCAATTTCCTGAGTTGGTTCTTGTTCCTAATTTTTTTCGGGAAATTTCTGTTTTCCCGTACATTCCAGATTCTATTTCCCAAAGTCCATTTTCCAAAGACTGTTATCCAGAGGCCATTTTCCGAAATGACTATTTTTTTCGGGAGATGATTGCATTTCCGACTCCATTTCACAAGGACTAAATTTGATTGCCCAGTGAGGGTGGCAGTCGCCCGCACCGGCCCTCTTCCTGCACAGATAAAAAGAAACACTGAATTTTCTGCGTTATCTAATACACATAAAGGGAATGCTAGACTTGGCAGAAAATAATGGGATATTTCATGTAAATTTAAGCCGCATAACGCCTAAATCTAGCCAGTTGTATGAAAGATTGCAAACAATATCGTTGTTTACGCTCGTTTGGCTTAAAATTACACGAGGGGAAATTTTACGCGCTTGTTAAAAATTATTATTTTTTTCTGTGTGGCTACGCCCATGAACCTAGATATTGTTCGGGGTACAAAAGTTTGCCAGATCAAAATCGAAATAAGTTTTTAACAGTGTTGAAACTATTATTTATCTTTTATTTTCTACAAATATTTTAATTTATCGTTCATAGTGATGCTGCAATGCAGGACCCGTCGAAAAAAATATTTTTAATTTTCTAAGAATCACATAATTTGAATAAATTTCGAAGGTAAATGTGTGGTACAGACTTACAGCAGTGTCACTTATGCTGAACATTATGCGACACCCCTGCGTACGAGCAGTTATCGTGAGTACCCACTCTGAGAGCTCATCATTCTGGTGTACATTGCTTCTGCCTCTTTCGAAACCCAACCGCCAAGCATTGTAAGACGTGTTAAATGGTATTGCCGAGTGTACCCCTTTGCCGGTGGTATTTAGATATTCACAGTAAATATCCTAAATATACTGCTTGTAAAAACAGTGTGCTCCCATCTGCATTCACTTCGTAGAGACAGAGTTCCGATTATTTTTTAGAAACGCTTCGCAACATTTCCTTGGAAATTGTGTCAAAATCCCCTTCACATTTCTTATAACAGTTGTCTAACATTTAATCTAAAGATTTCTTTAAAGGATTTGATTTTCAATCAAAAAGTTCTATTTTGGCGTTATTGGTATTGGCTATTTTGGGTTATTGATGGCGAAAATATTAAATACACGTACAGTTTTTCATACAAAATTGTCATATATGACATTTTCTATTCCGAAAATTTGACAGTAGCTTAGAAGCAACTTAAATTCTTAATTGTGTTGAGTTGAAACACAGTTTTCAAAATTACATCGGTTCCACCATCTTAAAATAAATGTTTTATTTTCTTTTACAATATATAAAAATTTCAAAGAAATGAATAATTTTGACGAAGAATCCATTCTTGTAGAACTTTTCATTTCTTAATTATTTAAAAACTTATTTTTTGCCAAACTTGGCGATTCTAATGCCATTTTGAAGACTGTAGTTGATTTTTTTTTAATTCAACACAATTCATAGCGGTAGATGCATTTGTTAATTTCGCCCATACTGTAGTTGTTTACATTCTTTTGGCATACCTTCAAAACCTTTCGAAAAATGTCCATGGAATTTTGATGCCCTGGAATACTATCAATCTCAATCCAATTCGTAAGTTTAACCTCAAATTACCCATGGAAGTTTCTTTCGAACTGCCGTGAAGTTCTCAATATGTTTTTGATGAAATAATCCTCGGAATTCTCCTTGAAATGGTTTGAGCTCTCTTTAGAAATTAAGCTCGATATAACTTATAAATTTTCAGA
Source organism: Aedes japonicus (assembly GCA_034211315.2). Lineage (NCBI taxonomy): Eukaryota > Metazoa > Arthropoda > Insecta > Diptera > Culicidae > Aedes > Aedes japonicus. The sequence goes on along the minus strand of JASCZW010002051.1, from coordinate 11,673 downwards.
ATTGTGAAGGAATCAGTATCAATCGACACTGTTTTAAAGATATTGAAACGCGTAATCCAAACAAATCCAATTTTTTATATAAATTTTAAATGACCATTGACTCATTGTTGTTCTTAGTAGCTTTAAGATTTTTTAGTATAATCTTGACTCTATGTTGTTTCAGGTCTATTCTCCACCTCGGATGAGTTGAGACACCTCAAGAGAATCGAATAAGGTAACATTCTCCATTTGATCCATATATATTGGTATATATTCACCACACTCGATTCTCTTAAGGCATCTCGACTCAATGAGGCGCAGAATAGACCTGGTTATACATTTATACCTGCTCTGATTCATCAATAAAAATAATCTGTCCCCAACAATTACGCTACTTTCATCGCTCTTTTCAATATTCACTTAAACGAAAAAAAATCCTTCGGGCAGGACCCCTCTAGGCCCCCCAGACTAATTGTCTAGCTCCGCCAACGACGGTAATTTCACTTTACACTATTATGACTCTTAAGTATGCGCATTCAAAAGTAACTGGAATTACGCCAAAAAGGAGAATATTACTTTAACTCGCTTTTGCGTATACTGATTAAATAAAATGTGCCTAATTTTTATTTCCTTTGGAAAAGTAGAATATACATACTCCTTACTCCTTTTGAAAACATATAAGATGTGTACTTTATACGCATTTTGGAAAATTAATATATTGCTGAAAATGGCTCCATTCCGAAATTCAAATTCGAAAGCGAAAAACTTAGCTTAGCCTGACTGACTGCACGTATCAATGGTTGCTACTCCGTGATTGATCGGAATCAGTGAAATTGCACAATGAATCAAGTGAATGAGGCTGGGAGTAACCGGTCATTTTCACTGTACACGTTTCAATGAAACAATTTCTATAATAATCAACCCCGTCCTTGCAATCACGTGGGAATAGGGAAGGAATGTCAGTGTGACCTACGCTGTTTAGGGAACGTGTTTACCTCTGCACCCCAAGCTAACAGGAAGGAGGTTTTCTATGTTAGTAGGGTAGGGCTCGATGGATCAGGATTCACCTTGATAAGTGATGTGATCAAATAATTCGTTCGCGTTCTGCTTCGTCCAAGGTATTTTAATGATGGCAATCCAAACCCACCATGCTTGCCCCATATGGCATTGCAGGTGAACGAAAATAGCATATCGAACTTAACTCCTCCAACCCATCAGCATGGTTACTACTTCAGAATATTCACGTGCTCCGGCAAATCTTTGATTGAAACTTCCGTAGCCTTTCTTGGCTCTACCAGCTTGCTCCTGTCTAATAATCTATCCGGACACTTCGAATACCCGCTATCCTACCAACACCCAAGTTCGGCAAACTTCTCGTCGTAAACCAGTTCCGCCACGGCCCAGTTCCATTAATGACATGGCATTGCTGTAGATAAAGTTCCAGTAAAGGGTCACACTTGAATTACTCCGATAACAAATGTTTTGTAATATCGGAAAACACAGCGGAAAAAATGCACATCAAACTTGCTATAAACACCGCCTACTCCCAGTACCGAACATTTTTCCACACTTCACATTATCCCGGATCTTCATTCCATATAGTGTGGAGTTAATCACGTCACCGAACAATATGTAACCGAAACAACACTGTGATGAACTTTTTCGACAAAAACTCTTCTTTTCCTGTGATATATGACGCGATTTTCACCAATTTTCCTCCCGAACTAACTTCTTCCGAACTTTCCAAACTCGCGACACTGGGCCTTTTCGGGCGACCAACTAAATAACTGGCAGCGAATTATAAACACGTCCGCTTGCGCTCGAAGCTTGCTTCGATCTCCTTTTTTATCAATCTTGAACACTGCAGATTTGGTTCACTTCACGCTTTGTGCCAATTCTCGTAACGATAACTTTTTGGAAAACCATTTGTGCAGAATTATTCTACCAGTTGATAAGCTAGTCCGACCAGTCGTTTGAAATTACTCACTTTTTTCGACTTTTCAGGTTTGTTGCCATGGTAAACAATGTTTATACACACTGAGCGTCACATAAACTGGTTACCACTTTCTTTAATGAGCTGACCTTATCATGAAACACATGTACCGATTGCAAATGTTCAATTAAATACTGTAGACTGTAGACAATCTGAGTTAATAACGATGATACAGAATGATACAGAAACATACACTCTCGTTTTATTCTACTCAATTTTTGAGTACAATTGTATACTATCTCTTTTGCTCTCACGGAAAAAAATTGAGTTGATCCACTTTTTAACGAAAATTGAGTATCATTTCCGTGTGAGAAAAAGAGATAACTAAAGGGCGATACGGTCGAAATTTGGTCAATATCAACTTGACGTATTTCTTTCAATTTTGAATTTAAAAAACCTGAACACCCCTCATTTTGAAGGTGTGTGTGTGTAGAATGTTGCTCCTATTTTGATTTTGGAATTCACTCTTCAGTTGTCAAAATGCCGTCCAAGCAAGAAGAGCAGCGTATCAAAATTTTGCTCGCGCATCGCGAAAATCCGAGCTACTCGCACGCAAAGTTGGCAAAATCGCTAAAAGTTGCCAAATCAACCGTTACAAATGTAATTAAAGTGTTTGGGGAACGTTTGTCGACAGCCAGGAAGTCTGGATCGGGAGGAAATCGAAAACCGGAAGCCGCTGAGACGACAAAGAGAGTTGCCGGTAGTTTCAAGCGAAACCCTAACCTATCTCTCCGAGATGCCGCAAATAAGCTGGGTGTATCGTCTACAACCGTGCATCGAGCCAAAAAACGAGCCGGACTATCGACTTACAAGAAGGTAGTGACTCCAAATCGCGATGATAAACAAAATACGACGGCCAAAGCGCGATCCCGGAGAGCTGTACACGACGATGCTGACGAAGTTTGACTGCGTGGTAATGGACGACGAAACCTACGTCAAAGCCGACTACAAGCAGCTTCCGGGACAGGAGTTTTATACGGCAAAAGGAAGGGAAAGGTAGCAGATATTTTCAAGCACACGAAACTGTCAAAGTTCGCAAAGAAATATCTGGTTTGGCAAGCCATCTGTACCTGTGGCTTGAAAAGCAGCATTTTCATAGCTTCCGGGACTGTCAACCAAGAAATTTACGTGAAAGAGTGTTTGAATAAACGTCTGCTGCCTTTTATTTATTTATTTATTTATTTATTATTAATCTCCATCTGACACTTTAGTCTTAATGAAGATGGACAGGGAAAAGACAATTTGAGACGGGAGAGGCTCAAATTGGCATAAAAACCCTGTCATATTCTTAAATATAAATAACTTAAGATACAAATCAAACATTGACATGAATACAACAATGAAGGAAGAGCAAAATAACTACAATATACATAGATCACAAGTTACAAAACCAGGTTAAGATGATAAAAAAAAAAAAAGGAAAATCAGTCGTTTTTTCAATTGTCGTTAACATCTAGTAGATCAACAAATCATCTCGGTCCATAAGTCCATCGCATTTTATGTCAGATTCCTTAAATGATGTTGCATAACGGCAGCAGGGACGTGAAAATCAAAATGACTTGAAACGTCGTTGAAGCGAGATGCCATGAAGCGTATTGGGTCGTGTTGGCCGTATCTAGTATTGCGGGTTGCCAAATGCAAAAACTCCGCCGACGAAGGGAGCGTTCTGGTACATATATATTAATATCCGCAAGAATAGCAGGTACATCGATATCTCCAACAAGGACCTTGGCAACAAAAACTGCTTGCATGTCAATCCTTCTTTTCTCCAGGGTTTCAATTCCTATAAGCATACAGCGATGTTCATATGGCGGCAGATTAAGGCGGTCACGCCATGGTAGATGACGAAGAGCTAGGCGCACAAACTTTCGTTGGATCGATTCGATACGGTCAACCCACATAATGTTGAACGGACACCAAACTAATACAGCAGATTCCAGAATCGATCGCACCAGAGCACAGTACAATGATTTCAAACACAGAGGATCAGTGAAACCATCGGTAAGCTTAAATATGAAACCGAGCTGTCTGTTCGCTTTCGAGATCACATCGTCAATATGAATTCGGAAGTTGAGCTGGGAGTCCAAAATCACACCAAGGTCTCTAACCTTTTCCAGCCGTTCTAAAGCATGCCCATTGAGACGGTAGTGAAAAATGATCGGCAGACGTTTTCTAGTAAACGAAATAGTGTTGCACTTCGTTACACACAGCTCCAAGAGGTTCCGTTTACTCCAATCCGCAAATAAATCCAACAGTTTCTGCAGGTAGGTACAGTCCTCGATACACGTGATAACCTTGAAAATCTTCAAATCGTCGGCGTAGAAAACACGAGTTCCAGATGGTAAAATGAACGCAGCGTCATTAATAAACAGCAAAAACAGTAGCGAAGAAACACGGTTGTTCCGTACTGTTTTGGCCGGATTTGGCATCTTGCCATTACGGTAAAAAGGCCATGGAGTGGTACGCCGCCAACAACGTGCAGGTGGTTCCCAAGGACAAGAACCCTCCCAACACGCCAGAGCTCCGCCCAATTAAGAAATACTGGGCTATTGTCAAGCGGAACCTAAAGAAGACCAAAAAAACTGCTAAGGACGAGCAGCAGTTCAAGGGAAACTGGCTTTCTGCGGCGAAGAAGGTGGACAAGGTGGCTGTACAAAATCTGATGGCAGGGGTCAAGCGTAAGGCCCGGCAATTCGGATTTGGAAAAGCGGAAGCCTAACTGAATATTTTTCCTGAATTTTATACTAATTGAACTTGAAAAAGAAATTTAATTTGATTTTTTAAATAAACGATTTCACCGATTTACACGCGTTTTCCCTTGACCAAATTTTGACCGTATCACCCTTTAGCATCCAATTGTACTCAAAAATTGAGTAAAATAAAACGGGAGCGTAGACGAGGCTTACGTCTAACAAGGTTGTTTTTGGGAAACTAAGAGAATTTAAAATTAACACTTCATTTTATCACTTTCTCCTAGTTTTTCCTAGTTCCTAGTCTCATAATTCGCATAGTTTTCCAGTCAAAATCGTTCTAAAGGGCGAGCACGAAATTATTGCGACACATTCCACAGTGCATAACTTTTTTACCATTGGGTAAAAATCAACCAAATTTTGTATACTTTCTCATTGCTGTGTATTGTTTACATGCTGTAAAACTCGAAGTCGTGTTTTCCGATTCAACGAAAATGGAGGTAAACCAACGCGAGTCGAGAGAACAAATTCTTTCCAAACACCTGGAATCTCCTGACCTGTCGCACCGGCAGTTGCGAAAAATGTTGAACATTCACCATTCAACCGTCTCCAGAGTGTTGAAGCGGTTCCAGGAGCGGTTGACGTTGGACCACGGCAAAGGAGCTCGAAGAAAACCTGGACCGGAGAACAAAAAGACGGAGGGAAAGGTGAAGTGGATGATTAAAGCAAATCCCAACGTTTAAAGCCGTGATTTGGCTAAAAAGATCGGCATGTCGCAGAGCTACGTCCATAATGCAAAGAAGAGAGCTGGACTACATACAAACAAGGTACAGAACTTCCCAAACCGCGATGAGCGCCAACAATCGACGGCTAAAACTCGGGCACGGAAGCTCTACGAGAAGATGCTGACAAAATTTGGCTGCTGTGTGATGGACGACGAAACGTATATAAAGGCCGATTTTAAGCAAATTCCGGGGTTGGAGTTTTTCACCGGCAAAAGCAAGTTCTATGTGGACGACAAATTTAAGAAGAAGAAAATGTCGAAGTTCACCTCCAAATATCTCATTTGGCAGGCCATCTGCTCTTGCGAACTGAGGAGTGAGCCTTTCGTGACAAAGGGCACAATAAATGGCGAGATCTACAAATCTGAGTGCCTCGAGAAGCGCCTTTTGCCGTTCTTGCAGCAGCACGACGAAGCTCCGCTTTTTGGCCAGATTTGGCATCATGCCACTATTCTAAATGTGTCCTGGAGTGGTATGAGGCCAATTCTGTCCATTTTGTTCCAAAGGACATGAATCCGCCAAACTGTCCGGAGCTGCGCCCGGTGGAGCAGTACTGGGCAATGATGAAGCGGGAACTTCGGAAGAGCAAGAAGACAGTTAAAGACGAGAAGGACATGTTAAGAAAATGGAAAAAAAACTGAGAAACTGGTACCGGATGACACTGTAAAGACTTTGATGGAGGGCATCAAGCGAAAATGCGTTCAATTTTACACTCAAGGCTCCATCGATTAACTTTTCTTTTGATTTTTGAAGTAAATATATGTATAAAACTACCCTTGGTTTGATTCTAAACATTATAAGAAAATTGGCATGACATTTTCGGTGTCGCAATAATTTCGTGTTCGCCCTTTACTCATACGCTCAAAAAAGTTCTTTAAATAGTGCTATTTAAAAATAAAGTGAAAGTGAAGGTTGTTTTGTCTAATAAATTAGGAAATTTTAGATTCTTAAAGTTGGATTTAATAGGTTTTATAAAAAAAAACTCTACATAACCAGGACTGAAGAATGTCATAACTAGTCCAGGATGATGTTTTCAAGCTTATTTCATCCGATAAAAACGGCCTTCAACTTAATCTTGACGATGCAGTCTTATACGCATTATGAAAAGTCTATTATTTCAACCGATAGTTGCAATGTTTATTACCAAGAGTTAAGTTTTAATTCTGTAAGTCGACAATGTGGAGTTTATGCTATCTTCTACTGTCAAAGCAGAGGTTTGTATTCCGCTCGGTATAATCTCGTTAGCCAGTTGATTCGAATGCCAGGTTTTGGTGAGCTTCCTTAGTACACGGTGTATGGGGACACTCCGTAGTTCGAGTAGGTCAATGGAGTTCCATAGGAGTACGAAGACACTGGGGCAGCATAGGCAGTGACGGCTGGCGCAGCATGGGTGGAATAAGCTGGGGCAGCATAAGCAGAGTAGGCTGGGGCGGAGTAGCTGGTGTATGCAACCGGGAAGCAACTCCGTGATAAGTGCTGGCAACGTACGGACTGCGAGCGGCGACCACTGCTGGGGCGACGGCACTAACCACTGCCGGTGAGCTATAGCTGGTAACGGCCGAATAGCCTGGACGAGCAGCCACGGCAGCGATGGCGAGGGCAACGATGAACTGAATGGAAAAGTAATAAGTGATTATTATCATTTTCGGGATCAGGGTTGAAATAGAACTTACCAGTTTAGCAAACATGTTGATTTGGGGTTTGTTTGAGTGGTTCTGCCGAAGCGCTAGAAGAAGTGGCCAATGTTGCTTGACGGTTGAGTATGATTGAATGTCTATCCCGGTGGTTCCTTTTATACGGAACTGTAACACATTCTTCTTTGCGTGCGATTGGATTCTAACTTGAACCAGGCGTCCAGATTTTTTATTATCCCTCTCATCGAAAATTTTCTACCGGCTTCGAAATACACTGCAGAGAAAACGAACGACACACACAAAAAAATCAATTCGTTTAAACATGTATCAAGTGCCCATCTATTTATAATTGCCACACGCAAAAAATAAGCCATCAATATTCAAACCTACATGGGTGGAACGGATCGGAACGAAAATGCAAAAGTCCGCCAGTAGCCACCAGCCATGCGTTCGATGATGGATTGATTGTGTTCTCAGCTGCCCCGGGGTGGCAGAGGAAAATTTGACATTTTGGCAATACGGACTAGAACCGGTTGGCAGCGACGGCACGCCTATGGCATGAACGGAGAATTCAAGGAATAAGCGGGAGCATGACGAATGGGATGAAAACATGTTGGTACCTATATTAGTCTTACTCTGCTTTGTTTAATTGCTCCACCTGTCCAGTCCAAGTGTTTATGGTGCGATAAATGCTGACATTAGGGTCTCAAGAGATCTGGATCCGGTTCAGTCTCGTGATGTGGAGATTTGCCCAAATGTCAGGCTGCAAAAAGTAATACAAGCAGCGCCGAGACACGGTCACCATTGTGGAGATGTAATTTTTTCATGTGCTACTGCTATTTTTATAATCTTGATGCTTTTTCGTATTTTATCATTTCTTATGTACAAAGATTGAGCCGACCTTTGTTTGTAGGGATTTCTTCTGGATCAATTTGGATGTCTACCATCGTTTAAGAAAAGTTGGTTGAATAAATCATGATATTTGTTTCAGCAAAGAGGGTAGTAAAAAACTGGGATAGTAAGGAAACCAAATTCTGATAAAAATCCGTATAAAAGGAACCACCGGGATAGACATTCAATCATACTCAACCGTCAAGCAACATTAGCCACATCTTCTAGCGCTCCGGCAGAACCACTCAAACAACCCCTAAATCAACATGTTTGCCAAACTGGTAAGTTCTATTTCAACCCTGATCCCGAAAATGATAATAATCACATACATTGCCCTTCAGTTCATCGTTGCCCTCGCCATCGCTGCCGTGGCTGCCCGTCCAGGCATTTCGGCCGTTACCAGCTATAGCTCACCGGCAGTGGTTAGTGCCGTCGCCCCAGCAGTGGTCGCCGCTCGCAGTCCGTACGTGGCCAGCACTTATCACGGAGTTGCTTCCCGGTTGCATACACCAGCTACTCCGCCCCAGCCTACTCTGCTTATGCTGCTCCAGCTTATTCCACCTATGCTGCCCCAGCCGTCACTGCCTATGCTGCTCCAGTGTCTTCGTACTCCTATGGAACTCCATTGACCTACTCGAACTACGGAGTGTCCCCGTACACCGTGTACTAAGGAAGCTTACCAAAACCTGGCATTCGAATCAACTGGTTAATGAAATTATAACGCACCTAATAAAGAGCAAAACTTTTCATTAAAAATATTGTATTTACAATGGCTTGACTTGAAACTGGACTCGTGGAAGTCAACATTGACACAAACCGAAGTTTTTCTTTTTTTTTTGCTTAGAGAGGTATTTTATGGGTAAACTTATTCTAGTTGTGACTTGTGCTGTCAATACTAAGTTTGTTCTAGAAGCTTCTGGATTTGATTTGTTTGATTTGTTCTCAGTAAATAAAACTTAATTTTAACAGGGGCGTAAATTTTCCTCTCGTTTAATTCCAAGCCAGAGCAAGCACAACAGAATTGTTAGCAATTTTCCATACGCCATAGAGCATTGTAGGCAGTCTTCCATACAACAGACCTGATCAAGACAATATCCAGCTTTAATCCACATGAAATATCGCAATTATTTCTGACAAATCTACGTTTCTCTTTATATGTGCTGTTACTAGGGGGTCAGACGGGCCCCCTTTCAATGCCCTCGACCCCTAGTCTAAGCCATTAAAATAATACATTTTTTTAATGCAAATGTTATCCTTAATTATTGGAGTAGGCAATGGTTGTCATTCCTTTGGTGGGTTCTATCGGCTGACCGTATGTTGGAAAAAGCCCGATCTGAGTATGCCTGCTTTTCGGAAAGAAAACAGGCTAGATCCAAGCCGATTCTAATTAGCAGGGATGCCAGATATTTTTTTTCAAATGTCTGTGATAAAAATTTGAAATGTCTGGGAATGTCTTTAAAAATCTGTAATTTTTTGTGTTCAAACATAAGACTTCTTTCAACGCAAAGACGTAATAAGAGAGCGAGTTATGTATTTTATTTGTATGGGAGCCCCCCTCTCAGAGAAGGGAGAGGTCTCTTACTATCATAAAAACTTTTCCCCGCCCTTAAAACTTCTCCATACTTTTTCACGCTGATCGCTTTAGTAGTATTCGAGGTTATTTATATATATATATATATATATATATATATATATATATATATATATATATATATATATATATATATATATATATATATATATATATATATATATACATATATATATAGATTCGGTTCATTTTTATTGATTTAAAGATTCTCTGAACTTTGGAAGCATTCTCGAAAACTTTGTGGATATATTGATAAACTTTTTGAATTTTTTTATGGTCCTCAGCTAAGCTTCAGGGAAATTTTCTTTCTGATCAAATCTTCCAAACAAGTTGAGATGTAAAGTTAGGAATTGTAATTCCTGCATGAGTGTGTGTGCCCTCATAGTATGATGTGAACGGTTGGGCAGATTGTGTGTACCATATTCTAATATGGTGTCATCATCACTCAGGATCATCAATATCATTATAGTCATATGAATGATTTCTGAATAATCTGGTTCTTCGGTTAGTCAGTAATTATCTCTTAAATTTCAGGGAAACTCTCTCTTGATTTTGTGCAGCCTCTTTGCTAAAATTCTGGGAAGTTTTCTCCTGAACTTCAGACAAAATTCCTCGTGAACTTCTTGGCAGTCACTCCTTATTTTCTACAAAATACTCATTTAAGAACCCAACCTTACCTTCCAAAAACATTTGGTAAGTTTTTTCCTGAACATAGTTACTTTCTAAACTTCTGATAAGTCCCACCCTGAACTTTGAGAAAGTACAGTCCAAAATTTCTTGGAAAATCTTCTTAAGTTGTTGGAAGCTTCTGCCTAAACTTCTGAGAAGTTCTTTTCCGAACTGCCGAAATAATCTCTTCTGAACTTCAGGGAAGTATTCTCCTGAACTTCAGGGAAGTTTGTTACTGAATTTCTGAGAAATTCCTGCATAAACCTCTAGAAAGTTCCTCCTATACTTTAGGAAAGTTTATTCCTGATTTTATCAAAAGTATCTACCCTAACTTCTGTAATTTCGTGAACTTCGAAAAGTTCTCATTCTGAAATGCTGGAATTTTCGATTCGGAACTTTAGGGAAGTTCTGCAGCACTTCTCGGTAGTTCCAACAAAACTTTTGGTCTCTTTGCAACCTCTGAGAAGTCCTCTTCTGAACTTCGAAAATTTCCTTAAATTTGTTCTTGAAGTTTCTTCCTGGACTTCTGAGAAGTCCTTTTCTGAATTTTTTGTGAAGTTTTCTTCAGAATTTTAAGGAAGTTTTTTCCGGAACTTTTGGGAAATTCGTGCTCAAATATTCCTGGAAAGTATCATTCGTTTTTCTCTAAAGAATTTTGAAAAATCCATATTCTGAAATGTTAAAATGTTCTCCTCTGAGCTGTGGAAAGGCTGCACTTCTGGGAAGTTCCAACTAACCTTTCTAGATTTTTTTTTCTGAAACTTCAGGGTAGTTATTTCCTGAAGATCGTCATGAGGATTTTTTTTCCTGGTTTTTTTGAGAAATTATAGGAGGTGCCCTTCAAATAAAGCTTCCATCTAAAATTTGGGGGAGTTTTTTTTTTCTTAAGTTCTGGGAAGTTCTATCTTGAATTTCTGGGAAAAACTCCAAAACCTCTGAAAAATTCCAAATTTCAGAGAATTCTTCTCCCTTACACTTCTTCCTGAAGCTCTGATAAGTCATCTCCCGATTCTTGGGGAAGTTCTGTCTTGAAATTCTGATAAGTATGATCTTGACCTTCGGTAATAAATTTTTGAAGGTTCTTCTTGTATGAACTGCTTGCTCCCGATACTTCTGAGAAGTTTCTATCTGACCATAGGAAAAGTTTTTTTTTCGAGGAAGTTTCTAAATTTCTCAAATATGATTTGTATTGTTGTGAACCTTGATTTTCGTTGTGACTTAATAGCAAAGGACCAATATTACCAACGCTTTGACAGTAATTTACGTTTTGTATCCGAACTTCAGAGAATACCTTTATTTGAAATTTTCAAAATATTCCGAATGTCTGTAAAAGTCTGCAACATAAATAAAATGTCTGCTAAATGTCTGCATCGTAAAAAAAGTCTGCAATAAAAATGAAAAGTCTGCAAATGTAAAGACATGTCTGTGAATATGGCATCCCTGC
>JASCZW010002050.1:0-84203 GCA_034211315.2 Aedes japonicus | reverse complement strand
GGTTAACTACTGAAAAAAATTGTCACAGGACAAAGCTAACAATTGTTGCCTACATCTCCCGCTACAAGCTTATTGTAATGTTATGAGACCAAAAGGCGAAAATCAAATAGCGCGAACATCCCGTATTTTTTTTTATTTTGCTTTTTACTATGAGATAGTGTGAGAGGTGTCGTATGAAAGACAAACCATTTATGTTTTCGATTCCTTTTGGTCATATTCTCCTTTCTCTCACCTATATTAATGTAAAAAATGTCATGACGTTTAAAAAAGAAAATGTAGAAGACATTTATTTTAAGTAAACGAACCAACTCGAAACATACGAAAAATCTCTTCACAGCTTTTTTTAACCGTTATGTGTCCAACAGAGAACAAATTCGCCTTTTTCGATTACAAGTCATGAGATTTCATTATATTTTCATAGTAGGATGTTCAAACTCTGTAGGAGGGATATAATGAGTGCAAACCAAGCGTGGGGGGGGGGGTGGTGGAGCTAGCGAGGGTTTCTATTTTATTTTATTACGTGAAAGGCCGACAGAAAACATGTTTAAGGCGGAAACAAAAATGACTATTACTATGCAACTATCCAACCGATAAGAAATCTTTTAGCAACTTTAGATTCAGGAACTCAACCACTTTCTTTAAATTGTCTCATGGACAAGAGACATGGCATGCAGCATACCAAACTTCATGATTCAGCAAATCTAAGTCATCAGAAGGCATTTTCATAATTTTTGTCAATACATATCATATAAAACTTTAAGACTTTGTAAAAACAGGTCTGCGGATGACATTCTTAGGATTCTTGAACATACTGACCACCAAAAAGTGCCCTGCGGGATCCGAGTTCCACCGGAATAGTGGCCATTATCAAATATTACCCAAAACCTGGCTTGCGACATATCTTCATAATTTTACTAAAATTTGTCTTCTAAGGACATTGTGAAAGTGTGTGACCACCATAGGGAGGCCCGGCGGGATCCGAATTCCTCTGGAAAAGTGGCCATATTCAAATCTTTTCCAAAACCGGGCTTGCGACACATCAATGTTCGTGGTTTTGCAAAAAAAAAAAGATCTGTGGCGGATATTCTGTGGATTTACGATATTACTGGCCACTAAAAGAGGCCCTGTGAGACCCAAGTTCCTCCGGAAAAGGGGCCATATTTTTTTTTGGGCGTAGGACCACAGCGTCCACTGAGTTGAGCTTTTGTGGTATACCCCTGTTTACTAGCCATAGAGAAGGGGCCATATTCAAATCGTTACCAAAACCTGGCTTGCGACACATCGAACTTCATGATTTTGCTAAACTTTATCTTTGGAAGACATTTTTATGGTGTCGGACCATACTGGCCACTTGAGGTGGCCCTGCAAAATTTCGAGCTCCTCCGGGAAAGTGGTCATAACCGATTTCTTACCATACCCTAGCTTGCGACATATCAAACTTTACGATTTAGCAAAACTAGGTCTTCGGATCATTGCCCAGTGAACACGCGAACGGTACAGTTCGTTCGGTCCGCTTTCCGTTGTTTTGGAAGCTTTTTACGAGTTGTTTAGTCTTCAGAAAAAGGAATTTCTCAATCGCCAGTGGAATCGTCGCGAGTGAAATCAGTTTTGATTTACTGAAGAAGAGAACATTGTGTGATAAGTGGTGCAACAGCGTCATTAATTGCAATTAGCAATATTGCCACGATCGAGAAGCCATATTGTCCCGCATCTATACGGCACGCATACCAGCAGCCCATCGTGTGAAGCGTGCATTCTTCCATCCACCAACTACCGCCGACCAGCAACATCATCGTCATCGTTCAGCTCCACGCTTAGACGGTACACGCGGTCACTCATCGTCGCTCGGCAGCAGCAGCACACATTCGTCGCCCAGCTGCAGTAGATCCGTGATACATATAAGAGAAGTTTTTTTAGTAGTATATAAGATAAGCGATTTTCATCGTAGTGTGTGTGAGTGTGGAGAGTGATTGATAGTGTGTGTGAGAGTGTATTTAGTTTTAGTTTTTTGTTAAGGTTTAGTTTGTTTATCTGTGATTGATTGTAGATAATTACGTTAGTGGTTGAGCGTGATAAGCTCCCACAAGCGAGCCATGGATGATTTATCGCAAGATGAATCATCTATGGCACGAAATGATGAGGTAGCTCATAGAGTTACCAGATCACGTGCCTATCCAGACAGTTCAACTGGTCCATGGGTTGTTTATTTTCAGCCCAAATCGAAACCTCTGAATGTTTGTCAGATTTCTGATGATCTGACGAAGCGATTCTCGGCTGTGACCGAGATAATAAAAGTAAGACCGAATAAACTTCGGGTCGTTGTGTCCAACCTTAAGCAGGCGAATGAGATTGCTGTCTCTCAGTTTTTTACACTCGAGTATCGAGTATATATCCCAGCTCGGGGTATTGAAATTGAAGGTGTGGTCTCCGAAACGAGTCTGACCCCTGAGATCCTGCTGAAGCGGGGGGTTGGTCGATTTAAGAACCCTCTGCTTCCCCCAGTAAAGATACTTGATGTGCGCCAACTTGGCACAGTGTCGACCAACAAGGGCGAAAAAAAGTTTACACCGTCAGACTCGTTTCGCGTGACCTTCTCTGGCTCAGCCCTCCCTCAATACGTCGAGTTGGGAAAACTTCGGCTACCTGTGCGATTGTTTGTACCTCGGGTCATGATCTGCCAGAAATGCCAGCAGATGGGACATACGACCTCCCATTGCGGCAATAAAGCGCGCTGCTCTAACTGCGGAGAGAAGCATGAGGATGGCGCGTGCGCAGACAGCACACCTAAATGCGCTTTTTGTAAAGGAACTCCTCCTCATGCTCTCTCATCGTGCCCGGCGTACAAACAACGCGGGGAACAATTAGAACGCTCGCTAAAACAGCGTTCCAGGCAATCTTTTGCCGAAATGGTGAAAAAAGCCTCACCATCACCCAGTGCCAATACAAATCCCTTTGCTCCTCTGTCAGATGACGAGTCTGACTTTGATTCGGCTGAAGAGGGAACGTCGTTCACTTTTCCGGAAGGTGCTTCAAGGAAGCGAAGACGCGTCCGCCCACGGAAAGTTGTTGAAAAGAAGCCCGAGACCAGCTTGCCCATTTCAAAAAGAGGTGGAAAAAAGGAAAACACAATTCCTCCTGGTTTCCGTAGTACTAACTACACCCAGGACTTTCCATCTCTCCCGGGGACATCCAAAACCCCTGACGCCCCTATTTTAAGAACAGAAGCCCCTCTTCAAGTGGGCTGTTCTCATTTGATGACATTGCCGAAGGTATCTTCAAGTACCTTGAAATTTCTGACCCTCTCAAAAGCATTGTTTTGGCAATGCTTCCAACAGTGAAGACCTTTTGAAGCAATTGACAATTAAGTGGCCCATCCTTGCAGCTATCATTTCCTTCGATGGATAATTTTCCAAATGAGGTCGGGGATTTGATCACTGTTCTACAGTGGAATTGTCGAAGTTTGATTCCTAAATTGGAATCTTTTAAATTTTTAGCTCACACTACCGGTTGTGATGCATTCGCTCTTTGTGAAACATGGCTCTCTTCCGAAATCAATCTTCCGATTCATGATTTCAATATTATTCGTCTTGATCGTGAGGATTCACGTGGAGGGGGAGTACTTTTGGGGATCAAAAAGTGCTACTCCTTCTATAGAGTGAATTTTCCTCCTATTCCAGGTATTGAAGTTGTCGCATGTCAGGCTGTTATTAAAAATAAAAGCCTTTGCATTGCTTCCGTTTATATTCCTCCTCGAGCCTCCATCAACCGAAAACAACTCTCAGATGTTTGTTCGGTTCTTCCTGCTCCGCGGTTGGTCATGGGAGATTTTAACTCTCACGGTACAGGCTGGGGAGAACTGTACGATGACAACCGGTCTTCCCTGATATATGACCTCTGTGACAACTTCAATATGACAGTTCTTAACAATGGAGAAGTAACACGTTTGGCTGGTACATCCTCAGTTGGCAGTAGATTAGACCTCACACTTTGTTCGAATTCATTATCGTTGGATTGCACATGGAATGTGATTCAAGATCCCCACGGTAGTGATCATTTGCCCATAAAAATTTCGGTTGCCACCGGGTTCAATCCGTCGAAATCTGTTAACGTCACGTATGATCTTACCCGTCACATCGATTGGACAAAGTTTAGGACAGCAGTAGATGAAGCCGTAACGACGGTAGAAAGGCTTTCACCGCTGGAAGAGTATAACTTCCTCTCCAACCTGATCTTAGACAGCGCGCTTCAAGCTCAAACTCGACCAGTTCCAGGGACGTCATCTCGCAGGAAACCTCCTTCTCCATGGTGGGATCAGCAATGCACCGAGGTTTACCGTAAAAAGTCCGACGCGTTTAAAGTTTTCCGTAGACGTGGAACACCTGAGCACTTCGAAGTATACACGGCTCTCGAACGCGAACTTAAGAGCCTCATCAAGGCCAAGAAACGCGGTTACTGGCGAACATTCGTGAACGGGCTGTCGCGCGAAACGTCGATGAGTACTCTTTGGAACACGGCGCGAAGGTTGCGTAACCGAACTACGAACAACGAGAGCGAAGAGTACTCGGACCAATGGATCCTCAAATTCGCGCGAAAAAGTTTGTCCAGATTCTGTGCCGGCACGGATGATTCCTCGCGAAAACACGAATTCGATAGATGAGATTAGCCAACCCTTTTCAATGGTAGAGTTCTCTCTCGCACTCCTTTCGTGTGGCAATACGGCTCCAGGCGCTGATAGGATCAAGTTCAACTTGCTCAAGAACCTCCCAGACGTCGCGAAGAGGCGCATGTTGCACTTGTTTAATCAGTTTCTAGAACTCAACATTGTACCGGATGATTGGAGACGGGTGAGAGTTATTGCCATTCAAAAACCTGGTAAGCCCGCGTCCGACCACAACTCCTATCGACCCATCGCGATGTTATCTTGTATTCGAAAGTTGTTGGAGAAAATGATCCTTTTCCGTCTGGACAAATGGGTTGAGACGAACAACCTGCTTTCAGATACTCAATATGGTTTCCGTAGGGGTAAGGGAACGAACGACTGTCTCGCGTTGCTTTCCACAGATATTCAGTTAGCTTTTGCTAAAAAAGAGCAAATGGCTTCTGTATTCTTGGACATAAAGGGGGCTTTTGATTCAGTATCTGTTGAAGTTCTTTCAGATAAACTCCACGCTTGTGGCTTTTCACCATTAATGAATAATTTTTTGTACAATTTGCTGTCAGAGAAACATATGAGCTTTTCTCATGGAACCTCTACAGCTTCACGATTTAGCTACATGGGTCTCCCCAGGGATCATGTTTAAGCCCCCTTTTGTATAATTTTTATGTCAAAGACATTGACGGTTGTCTAAGTGACAACTGTACGTTGAGACAACTTGCAGATGACGGCGTAGTGTCTGTCACGGGACCCAATGGGGTCGATCTGCAAGGACCCTTACAGGATACCTTGGACAATTTGTCTACTTGGGCTCTAGAGCTAGGTATCGAATTCTCTACGGAGAAAACTGAGTTGGTAGTTTTTTCTAGGAAGCATAACCCAGCGCAACCGAAGCTTCAAATTTGGGGTAAGCCGATAGCTCATTCTATGTCATTTAAATATCTTGGGGTCTGGTTCGATTCTAAGTGCACCTGGAGATCCCATATTGAGTATGTGAAGCGAAAGTGCCAGCCAAGAATCAACTTTCTCTGCACAATTACCGGGACCTGGTTGGGAGCACATCCGCAAGATCTTCTAACGTTGTACCGGACAACGATTTTGTCGGTTATGGAATACGGTAGTTTTTGTTTTCAGTCAGCGGCTCGGTCGCACTTCATTAAACTGGAACGTATTCAGTATCGGTGTCTTCGTATCGCGTTAGGTTGCATGCACTCGACTCACACCATGAGTCTTGAAGTGCTGGCTGGCATGTTGCCACTCTCGGATCGGTTTTCAGAATTATCTCTCCGGCTCCTCACCAGGTGTGAAGTTATGAACCCTCAGGTAATCGAACATTTTGAGAAGCTCCTTGAGTTGAATCCTCAAACCCGCTTCATGACCTTGTACCATTTGTACATAACACAGGATGTCAGCCCTTCGCCGAACATTTCCAATCGTGTTTGCTTCTCCGATTTCGACAATTCGGTTCATTTTGATTTATCCATGAAGCAGGAGCTTCGTGGAATCCCAGAGCATCATCGTCCTATGATTGCTCCGGTGATATTTGCTGCAAAGTTTGGCCAAGTTGATTCCACTAAATCGTTCTTCACTGACGGATCATTGATAGAGGAGTCAGCAGGCTTTGGAATATTTAATGAAATTTATAGCGCCAATCGTAAACTTCAAGCTCCTTGTTCCGTATATGTCGCTGAATTAGCGGCAATACACTTTACGCTAGAAATTGTTGCCTCGTTAACACCGGATCAGTACTTCATTTTCACGGATAGTCTCAGTTCTATAGAGGCTATTCGCTCCTTGAGGCCGGTAAAGCACTCCTCGTATTTTCTCATGAAAATACAGGAGCTTCTAAGTGCTTTATCTTCGCGTTATTTTATCATCACCTTTGTATGGGTCCCTTCTCATTGTTCAATTCCGGGCAATGAGAAAGCGGACTCGCTTGCAAAGGTGGGCGCTATGGAAGGCGATATTTATGATCGACAAATCGCCTTCAACGAATTTTTTACTATTTTTCGTCAACAGTCACTCGTCAGCTGGCAGCATAAATGGAGTAAAGGAGATTTGGGGCGATGGCAACATTCTATCATCCCAAAGGTGTCGAAGAAAACTTGGTTTAGCGGGATGGATGTGGGTCGAGACTTCATTCGTGTCATGTCTCGCCTCATGTCCAATCATTATTCTTTAAACGCTCATTTATACCGGGTTGGGCTGAGCGACAGCAATCTCTGTGAGTGTGGACAAGGCTATCAGGACGCAGATCACGTTATTTGGTCTTGTGCTGAGCATCGTGGTTTCAGATCGAGGCCTTCGTGCTCGAGGTAGACAACCCAATGTGCCAATTCGAGATATTTTGGCTGTACGTGATTTGGAGTACATGAAACTCATTTATGTGTTTTTGACTAACATTAGCCTTAGATTGTAGTTAGTTTAACCTGTATGTTTACTCTAAGTTTTTTTTTATATGTGTATGTGTGTGTTTTTTTTTTCTTTTTCAAAAATTGTTCAAGTCAAAAGAAAACCAAAAGTTGTGTAGTTATAAGTGTTTCAATAATTTAGAATTTAAATTTAATGTGTTATGTACACCATACTTTAAATTCCCACCCTCCTTCCCATCCGTAATTTGTAATTCCTATTAACCTCGAGACGGCCGCGAGTAATCGGCTCTATCCTCCTAACTTTAGTTTTAAGATAAATGATGTATAAAAGTATGAAAATTTGGCTCTGTAAAGTTAATTCGATTGAGCCTGTACAAATAAATGATTATTAAAAAAAAAAAAAAGGTCTTCGGAGGACATCCTGAGGATTTCTGATCATACTGGTTACTTAGAGAGGTCCTGCGAGATCAAAATTTCTCCGAAAAAGTGGCAATATCGAAATCTCTTTCAAAACCTGGCTTGCGACACGATAAACTTCATGATTTTGCAAAACTTTGTCTTCAGAGGACATTCTGAGGGTTTCTGACCATACTGGCCACTCAGAGAGGTCCTGCGGGATCCGAGCTCCTCCAGGAAAGTAGTCATATTGAAATCGTTACCAAAGCCTAGCTTGTAACATATCAAACTGCATGAATTTGCAAAACTTTTTCTTTGGATCAATATGGATCAATATCCTTTTCAACCCAGCAGGCTTGAAGTATCGGTTTTAAAGTCACTCAACATTTTGCAAAAACATAATTCACACAAAAGAACAAAACTGTTGACTGGCTGGGGCCAATGTTGGCCCAACTCACCAAACCAAAATCCTTATTCAAATATCTTAAATATATTTTCACATAAGCTCTATGGTTGCTACGGCTAGGTCTTCTTTGTTCAATCTATCCTACGAGCATAAGCAGTACGATAAAGTTTCCTGGAACATGCTTTGGTTGATCTCTCAAGACAAGGTTTAGCAAAATCATAAAGTTTGATATATTGCAAGCCAGCTTTTGGCAATGATATGAATATGGCCACTTTTCCGGAAGAATGCGGATCCCACAGGACCTCCCTGAGTAATCAGTTTGATCAGACACCCTCACAATTTCCTTTGAAGACAAAATTTTGCAAAATCATTAAGCTTGATGTGTCGAAAGCCTGGTTTTGGAAAATATTTGAATATGGCCACTTTTATGGAGGAACTCGGATCCCGTAGGGCCTTTTTTAGTGGCCAGTATGGTGATAAAGCCACAAAATGTTTTCTGATTACCTCGTTTTGCATAGTTTGATATACTGCATGGGGAACGTCCATTAATTATAACACGCAAAAAGTGGCTATTTATAAGCCCCACCCTCACTGGCACGTTTTTTGTATGGACCTTCAATTTTTAAATAAAGATTAAGATTAGATAAAGCTCCTCTTCCTTAAAGAGTGCATTATTTGTATTTGTTACCTTTCGTTCGCTACGAAAGCTATTTTTTACAAAAGTAGATTCGCCCAAGTCTTAACCTGTCCCCTCTTATACATTTTGCTTCATATTTTTTTTTTACGCCTTTCTTTTTGGGTTATGCTATTCAATAGGTTAAATTATTAATTTTTTACTCAAACAAATACTCTTCAACTGTTAAAGTCAATTGATAGTCCTAAAAAGGACGGTGATAATATAACGCGTTGGAAAATAGTTCATCCGTTAAATATAGGGTTTTTTTTTCATTAGGGCGAATTTAACATTGAGAGACTCTCTTCCAGTACTTTCTCTTTCATTCATATTCAAATCACCTTAACGTTTTTCATTCTACTATTTGTAGAGTATGCTAGTCAGCACTGTTGTGTTTCGATCTGTACTAAATAATCATTCGAAATTTTTACAATGGCGCTGTAATAAATGTAAGAGAGCAAGGCCGGAGAGAATTTCTCAATGTTAGATTCGCCATTATGAAAAAAAACCCGAGATATATCCGGCATTGCTTTGTCTCCCATACCACAACCAGACGGACTGTGGCGGGAGAGCAAAGCCTCATTTGAACCGGCAGCATAAAGCTGCTTGCGAAAACTGAACCAATTTCGTTCGCCCGTGACTATATACTAGCGTTGATAGCATAGCCAAGAAAGAAGGGAGTAACGAAATTGCAGAACGAAGCAAATTTAATAACAGGGGACGGGCCAAAATTGAAAAATCAGACACCGACAACAAAGAAAAGTTATTTTCAAGAAGAAGAAGACATTTGCTACCCGTTTCCTACGACCGTGTTAGGGAAAAACATGGTTCAAGCTGTTGATATGAAAATTTGTATGGCAGCAAAAGTAGGTCATTTTGAATTAAAAAATGGAACTACTTATACTAACGGAACTTCTTCTAAATTTCAATGCGATACATTTGTTAGTTTTTCTGATCAAATAGCGTATGAATGCAGTCATTCTGTATAGTTTAACGAGAGTTATAAGCGTTCAAAAATCTTTCACTTTTGCGTAGCACTCTCATTTTTTAAAATTTTGGAATGCCACCCGGTATAGAAAAGAGAAACGTAGTCATACGTTAAGAAATCGATCAAAAAACTTAAATCTTTTCAAATGCTAGTCTACATAAGTTTTGAAAAAACAAAGTATGCAAAGTTGCTTGAAAAGACACAGTCTTCACACCCACAAAGTTTCATTAGATTTTTGAAGGGTGCTGCCAACCTTTAGATGAGTTGGCGTGAAATTCGTCCATATCCTTTTGAGGTCCTGGAAAATTCACAACATGCGCTGCTCCATCATAAGGTACCCAACTTCCTACGTACATACAGAGGTACCCAAACACACTGCCAGGCTGCCACTCGTTTACCGCTAAGCTATTTGAAATTGCTTTCGTGTTAACATTGGATCAGAACGTGCGTACACTTCCTCCTGAGCGGAGATGTGGCTTACATTCATCCATCCATATTTTTATTTTCTATTTTTTTCTTGTTGTTCTCTATTGAATTTGTTCGCATGCCTACGGACGTTGTTGCCGCCGCCGTTCCTGATCTTGTTTTCCGATTTACCCGTAGGCACCCCAACAGAGGCTTACACATCGCATCATGGGCATCATTATTGCGATGTGCTACATAAGCCGAAGACGTTGCTTCTCCCCTTGCCACCGCTTCAACATAATGCTGCTCACGTGTACGTGCACACTTCACGATTCGTTAACTATCAAGCATGGATTTGAGAGCGTGATGATTCCCGGTGAGTGGTCCACCGTGCTGCACCCTCAATGAATGCTAAAAAGCTGGAGCAAAACGGCATTCAACCGCCAAAATCAGGTCAAATAATATTTCTAGGAGAAGTCGCTCGTCAAAAGCCAATTAAATGGAGATTATGTTTGTTGAAATTCCATTCAATCTTTCCTCTTCACCTTACATGTTACGAAACACAGTTGATACTGTAACTCACCGAAAAGCATCAGGCGGAAACTCTTCGTTATGAGACTTGCCTCGTAACGCTTCACTAAACAGAAAAGCATTTTTGCGCTCATTCATAATCAATGAAGCAAGTGGAATCCATTAATATGGGATGCACTGGGAACTGAGAACTGAGAAAGCAGCGCCACAGCCACACGAGGTTTATAAGCAAATGTTCCTCCCAGTGCGTCCAAAATGGACCGTTTTCCATCCAACAGATTTTTGCCACCTCCATCCTGAAGGAGCGCTTCTCCATAAAATAGAACTTCCAAAGCACGCCTGAAGGAGTTTTTGCACCTTTGGTCTTATCTCGCTTGTTCGAATGCAATGTTCCCATGTCTGAGGCCGGTCCGGTGCGTCTCTGAGGCGAGAAGTGGCAGCTGGAAGGAAAAATAAATTTCAAAACTTATTACATGAATTTTTATTACATTTCGCTTGCTCTCCATATGCTCTGCTCTAAACGCTCGTACAAGGATGGTGCATTGAGATCTCTGCTTGCACGAAGCCGCAATGCTATTCCTGGCTACGAAAAGGCCAACGAACCGGTTCGTTCCCTCCACTGGAGCAGCAAATAGGAACAAGGCTGACTTTTCACAGCCATTCAATCCCTAATGAGATTCATTCAAATCCTATCTAGGCTGGAAAGGGCTGGGCAAGAGTGAGTTCGTTTGTGGTGGACTGGGAATCGGATGAAATTGGATGGTGAAGGAAAATTGTGAGTGAATGTGGTGAATTTACAATGGGCAGGCGCCCTATGAGTTGCTAACCAATTGGAGATGTAGTGGGTAGGGTTGTGCAATATGAGGTAGTTGTATATAGGTCGTTGATAAATTGGGAATCTAATTTGATCTTACCAAACACAAACCCAGATAATGTGGAAAAGTATCCGGAAAATGATTACTGGATTTTCAGATGCATTTGCAGTAAAAGGCTTGTTCGTGGCAAAATCTGAACACCCCTAAATACGTATATTTCTGGAAATACTTCATCAACGCGTGAAATATTTCACAGACTAATGAACGTATCTCTGTTCATTGTGTCGAATACATTTTTTGTGATACTACAATCTTTTATATGGAAGATGGCGTCGAAAGAAGAGCAAGTGCGAAAAGCAGTTGTGTGAGAAAACTTGCAAAAAATCTTGATTTTCCTGCCAGCACTGTCCATAACGTTCTTAAATATTTTGATACACTTTTGACAACAGCCAGGAAGACTGGAAGCGGAACAAAAATGGATCTCAGGAACCATCAGAAGGACGCAAAGGTGAAGCAGAATTGCAGAAGGGACCAGATCTTTCGGTACGTACTGTGGCTGGAAAAAAAATGTCCCCAACTATCGTGCATACTTCCAAGCACCGGCAAGGTATGAGGCCGTTCAAGGTAAAACTGTACCAAACCGTAATGATAAGCAGAATGTGACGGCTAAAACCCGGCCTCGCAAGTTGTATCGCGAATATTTGACGAACTTTTCCTGTGTGATAATGGACGATGAAATTTATGTGCTGGAAGACTTAAGCAGCTTCCCGAAATGTCTCATTATACTACCATGCAACGGAACGGCGTAGAGGAGCATTTCAGGACGAAGAAAAAGACCCAAATTCCCAAAAAATATTTGGTTTGGCAGGCAATATACAGCTGTGGTCGACTACCGGAACGATAAACAAGGAAATATACCGTGAAAATGCCTAAAGAAGCGATTGTTAACATTTCTACGCCGCCATAACGCTCCCTCGCTATTCTGGCCTGATTTGGCATCTTGTCACTACGCCAAAGATGTTTTGGAATGGTATAAAGCGAACAGAGTCCATGTTGTACCGAAAGAGACGAATCCACCTAACTGCCCGGAGTAGCGACCTGTCGAGCGGTACTGGGCTCTCGTGAAGAGAGAACTCTCTCAATATAGACAACAAGCTACAACTACAGAAAAATTTCGAAAATCTCGGACAAAAGCAGCTATATCGGTTGCAGAGCAGTCTGCACAGACCCCAATGGCTGGAGTAAACTCAAAAGTTCGTAGTTTCTTCATGCAGCCTACTGAAGTAACCGTAATTAGTTTTAAGATGACTGATAATGCACAGTTAAATTAATTAAATATGCATCTTGAACTAACAGCAAATTTGTTTTATTCTAAATTTAATACGTCCAGATTATGCCGCGAACAAGCCTCGTGCAAATAAGGTTCCCGTTTCACCTGTGCATATAATACCTTGGTGTTCTTTATAGGCATGAAAGTTGTAATTCATATCATAGTAGGTTGCGATTTCCAAAGTTTGACAGTTGCACCATGTCGAAGTGACAGCGTATTCGTATTTATCCCACGCGCAAATGTCACAAAAAAGACATTTGAACCACCGTGGGAGTGTCCCGGTGAACCGCGAAAAGGGTCTTAGACCGGAAAAAGAACGAACAACTATCGCGAAAAAAGAAACATTCAGGCTAATCGCGATCAGCGACTTTACGGCACGGAAGATCGTAAAGGAATAAAGACTGTATTCGATGAAATTTGGACACACGCAATTGTTCGTAACTTTTTAGCGAGTTAGTACAAATTATTGAAATTTTAACTGAATGTATTTCATTATGTTTTGTCATTTGTGTAATGAAATTCGTGAAAATAGGTCGAGTGATTTCAGTGATGGCTTCGAATGAAGAAATAGTGACAAACAAATTTTGGGCACTCGCTTCGAAAACCCAAACGCTTCTCATCGATGGATCGGAAAATAGCTCGGAATCGCACATTCAACCGTATCTCATGTGATCAAAACGTTCAAGGACCGTAAGACAACCAAGCGGAAAAATGGTGGTGGCAAAAACCGTGGCACATCAAATCCGGAGAAGGCGCGTTATCCCAACATTTCGATCAGGGATGTTGCGAAAAAGGCGAAAGTTTCAGTTTGTTTTGTGCAGAAAACAATGAAACGTTCTGGATTACATGTGTACAAGGTCCAGAAGGCACCAAACCGGAGCGATAAACAGGACTCGATGGCCAAAACACGTGCAAGAAAACTGTACAGGGAGTGGCTCACAAAACCGTTCTGCATTGTGATGGACGATGAGACCTACATTAAAGCCGACACCAAACAAATGCCAAGACAGGAACACTACGTCGCCACCTCTAAGTTGGCCGTTCCGGAGAGTGTACGGAAGAAGAAACTGTTGAAATTCGCCAAAAAATTCCTTGTCTGGCAAGCGATCTGCGGATGTGGCAAAATGAGTCAGCCCTCCATCACCTCTGGGACCGTCAACGGACAAATCTACAAGGACGAATGCCTCCAAAAACGACTTCTGCCCTTCTTGAGATCTCACGATGGCCTGACACTGTTTTGGCCGGATTTGGCATCTTGCCACTATGCCCGGCCCGTCTTAGACTGGTACAAAGATAATAATGTAGTTTTTGTACCAAAAGACGTCAACCCTCCAAACACTCCGGAACTTCGCCCAATTGAAAAATGTTGGGCAATCATGAAGGCAAAGCTCGTTAAAACTCCAAAACTGATAGAAAATGAACTTGAACTAAAGAAAGTGTGGTTAAAAGTAAGTAAGCAAGTTGGTACAATTATTGCCAGAAGAAGAGGTTCAATAAACCAATGATGTCAAAACTTAACCATTTAGTAGTACTTTATTTCCAGAAAGTTTGAAAAGAATCGGGCTCAAGGAATATTTTGTGTGTCCAAATTTCATCGAATACAGTTTTTATTTTGAGGTGAAGTCAAGGGCACGGAAAAAAAAACTCACATGAGCTCATGAACTCAAGCAAAAACATTCGGTTATCCTGTTCACCGACTGGAGCATGTTTACCATCGATCCCGTATTAAATTCCAGAACCGACAACTGATAGTCTCCCGGTAAAAGACAAGGCCAATGAGCACAAACACGTGTATCTGACCAAGCATCCCACTAGCGTTATGGTATTTGGATTGGTGGCTTCCGATGGTGAAAAACTGAATCCGGTGTTCATTCCAGAAGGCCACAAAGTAAACACGGAGGTCTTTATCGGGATTTTAAGTAAACATGTTCTTCCGTGGACCAAAGACAGTACGACGCGAACCAAAATGTTATATTTCAAAGAGATGGAGCTCCGTACCACACCTCAAACCGTACTCAAAATTGGTTGTAGGAACATCTGCCTTACTAGGCGAGGATGTGTGCCATCAAGCCCCGATCTTAATCCGCTGTATAACTCAGTATGGCAGGTCATGAAAGCCAAGGCCTGTTCTTAACGCTACCCGGAGTACAACAAGCCTCAGACAAACATTGACTCGTACCTGGAGTGAAATTGATAAAGGCTATATTATTAGGACCTACCTAGCGTTCCTGAAGCGTGCAAAAACTTGATCGATGTATAGACTGTTCCAGAAATTATAAGCACACTTAATGTTGACGGTTATTTTGAATTGAATGAAATATTTCAAATTATTTTGGCTGCAACCATTTGTTGACACATTTTTGTACGTTATTGCATCAAAAACAAAAGTTTCTGATTGATATTCAAAACGCGTGGTCTTACTCCGGAGCAGAGAAATAGTATCGTGCACAAATGGTACACTGTGAGTGGAATCTTTTTAAGAAAATTGGCCAAAAATGAGGGTGTGAGTGGTACAAACTGCAGTTAAAAAAGGAGAACAATGTACTTTTAAAGATGCACCACGAAGTGGTCAGAAATCCGGTCCTGTGAGTCCTGCTAATGACAAAAAGATCAGGTATGCCTATAATCAAAAACCATGGGCTACACTCGAAATGTGGTGAAAACTACTTTTTAGGGACTTCGACGACTAAAGCGATGCGTACCAAAGAGCGACTTGGACTCAAGACATGCCGGAAGTAGAAGAAACCAAAAAGAAACTAAAATAAGGCCGCGTCTGTGAAACCGAGAGCCTGGAAATTTTTTTGAGCTTAGTTGTACGCATCCCAGAAACGGAGAAGGCCATTTTCACCGAAGAATTTGGCACCCTGAAATATATCAAGGAATGCCTCCTGCAGCGTTTATTGCCGATGATCAAGCAGCATGATGGTCCAGTCACATTCTGGCCTGATTTGGTGTCATGCCATTTCGCAAAGGACACAGTAGAGGGCTACAAAAGCCAAAATGTCTGTTTCATGCCGAAAGACATGAATCCGAAACGGCCAATCAAAACATTTTGGGCTTTGACCAATGCAAAGCTATGGAAATTCGTAAGACCAGCGGATGACATCGAAAAATTGAAAAAGGATTGGACAAGAGTGATGAAAATGGTGGGAAGTGCAACTGTTCATAAGCTTATGGGTCAGGTTCGAGGAAAAGTAAGATGTTCCGGTTATAATTAAAGACAAGGTGAGGTAATTTTGAATTCAATGTTCACTATTGGTTTGAATGGCAAGACCTACACAGAGTTCTAACACCGCGCTTGAATAAACGAGTTGAATAATTCGATCCCAATAACACGACGAGGCTGATGAAGTTCTATTGCGTGGAAATGGACGACACATCCTAAGTCAAGGAAGACTTCAAATGGCTTCCTTGCATACCTTACCAGTCAGACCAATGCCACGGTGGCCTCTACTGTATACAGAAGTTGTCTATTTTGTTTTCAGTAGATAAGCAAATAAAAATTTTATATACAAATGGGTAATGTAAAGGGCGAACACGAAATTATTGCGACACCGAATATGTCATGCCAATTTTCTTATAATGTTTAAAATCAAACCAAAATTTATATATATTTCAAACCAAAATATATATATACAGCGATTCCACGGGAAAAGAATAGAGTTGAAAAAAAAAATTGACCGATTTTGCTCAAAATCGCTTGATATGTTCTTCATCGAAAATAATAAGACCCGTGTTTTTTTATTTTTTTATTAGGGTGACCATGTTCAATATAGGGTTACCAGAAAAATCGACATTTTTCGAAATTTTTTATTTAAAAAATATCATAACTTCTGAACCGCTGGATCGATTTTTAATATTTTTTTTTAAATAGAAAGATTATTACTTTTTGTTTTTATTGAAAATATTTGTTAAAATAATTGATGTACTCAAATCTGCTAAAATGGTCAATATATTTGTTTTTTATGATTTTCGAAATGTTGGACCACAACAACTATTTATTTTTATATTTTTAAAAAAAATTCAAACATTTTTACATAACATATCAAAAAATCTTAAATGTTCATTGAGCCGTTTTCGAGTAAATTTTTTTGAAAATTTCAAGTGTTTTGCCTATACACACATGGAATGAGCATCATTTTCCATCACTTCAAAATAACTGCGGGAATCATTTCATTGAAGTTATCAAACTTATTCCTAATAAATTCATGATAACCATGTTTACAAATCTAGTTTTATTTGTGAAGTAATGTACCCATCATAAGTAGGGGGGGCTGGACCAACTCTGACCCCATTAAATGTAAGAACTATAAATCAGCCTCAAATTGTTTAAAAGCAGAGACCAACATTGCTAGGGTTTACTCAGCCATGGTTTACGCTATAACTGGAGCCACAATGGTCCGTTAGCGTCCAAATTCAGCCATGAGTGCTCATAAGGATGGCAGAGGCACTCATGCCGAATTTGCGTTGTAGCGTAAACCACGACTGAGTAAACTGAATTCATATTTTGAATTATTCCACATTAGGGTCATTTTGAGTGAACCGAACCGAAACTAGAATACAATTTTTTTTTGCGTGTAGAACATTTTTTCTCAAATTTTGTCAATTTTGAAGTCCAAAAAACACAATTTCTCCAACCAATGCAATCTACGTTGAAATTCTTTGTGTAATGAAAGCTTTCCATTCGTATTATTAAAAATTTGGCAACCAGCGCTGTCTGAGAGAATCTTGGGAGGGCCACAGGGTCGGGATTTGACCAGGCTCCGTTATATTGAGGAATTGGAGCTAAAATCTCATTGCTTTAGACTACGACTACAAGCAAGGGTTTTCTTAGATTACCTTCAATTAAAACTCAGCATTTAATTTGCTTATTTAATTATTTTTATTATTCATAATTCATCAAATAAAATTTTACATAGCAAAATTCTTACAATTTAACGCACTTTTCTTCATCTTAAAACGAAAACCGTGTCACGATAATGGGCTTAAAGTAATGAAACGATTGTGTCCCAGAGATTTGTTTTACAAGAGTATAACGGTTCCTTATTTTCTTTTCCATTGCATTGTGATCTTTTTCCGAGAAAAACGAGTTATATATTATTTTGGAATCTACTTTAAAAACAGCCCAAGAGTAAAGTTCGTATGCAGTTGTAATATGATGGCCTTGTAAACTAGCTTTTGAAGCGTTTCGCTTTAGACACCTCCTAAAGCGTCACAAGGCCCTTTTCCATGGCAAGTGGCAAAAAAATTCCACTCTGCATTAAGACCGAAGTGCTTGTACATGTGGCACAAATTGAAAGCAGTCATATTATTTCTGTATTGACAGCCTTCATTAAAAAAGTGGATATTTTACAGGTAAGGTAGCTTTTTTTTTTTAATGAAATTCACACAATTTGTTATACACAGCCGAACGGCAACATGGTTATGTTTAGTAAATTCTGCGATTGCTATGAAGTTTGTAAACTTTAAATTTTGTGCTTCATCCTTATAATATATGGCAAAAGGATGGATTGTGCATTGAGCGTTTGCCAAATGAAAACCTTGTGTAGCGTCCTGAATAACAAAAGAGTAATTTTCAGAGAAGTCAGCAATTATAATGAAGTCAGTTGCTTCCAAATTAGTTGTTTTAAGTAGTTACCTTGTTGCTCTGCAATAAAATTATGCGGAGATAATTCGCTTATTTTTCTAAAAATGTTTCCACAAACTCTTCTGCATTGAATTTAGATGACAACGATCTATTTGCTTCTATTGTTTAAATTCTAAGGAATCGATGTTTTCAAGAAAATTCATCAGGTCATTCTCCAGAGTGTGCGTACCCAGGCAATGATCACAGGTTTTCAACCAACATTTCTCTGTAGGATTTTCACAGAGTAATTTAAAAAACAAGTCAAGATACGTTTTAAAAATGGTTAGGAATAAGTTTCTTAACCTTAAGGGTTTTAAACATTAATTTAACATTCTGATGATAAATGCATACGCAGACAGTATGCGTTGCACTTGAACCAGCCAGATACAGAATACAATTTTTTGGGCGGCTACTGGAAAACTTTGCAAATCCAATTTAAAAAGTAGGATATTGCTCTTTGAAAATTATACACGGTTCAGAAACTCTGAGTTCTTGATTTTCACATTCTAGATTAATTGCACTTGGAGTTGCTGGCTCGTTTTCTTTCTTGATAAAGCGATTAAGTCTGCAATAGCAGGTATTACAAAAGTAGGAATAGCTTTTATCCAACTTTGTTCTCCTTTCCACTGCATAACCATTTAGTTTAGGAGTAGGTTTCTTGTAACTATTAATCTAAACATGGCAATTTGAGCAGTCGTGCTTCATTGTATTAAACGTTTCTATAGTAAGGTTTCAGTTCGGTTCCCTCAATGTGGATTAATTGAAAATATGAGTTAAGTTTACTCAGTCGTGGTTTACGCTCTATTGCAAATTCGGCATGAGTGCCCCTGCAATCCTTATAAGCACTCATGCTGAATTTGGACGCTAACGGACCATTGTGGCTCCAGTTATAGCGTAAACCATGGCTGAGTAAACCCTAGCAATGTTGGTCTCTGCTTTTAAATAATTTGAGGCTGATTTATAGTTCTTACATTTAATGGAATCAGAATTGGACCAGCCTCCCCTACTTATGATGGGTACATTACTTCACAAATAAAACTAGATTTGTAAACATGGTTATCATGAATTTATTAGAAATAAGTTTGATAACTTCAATGAAATGATTCCCGCAGTTATTTTGAAGTGATGGAAAATGATGCTCATTCCATGTGTGTATAGGCAAAAAACTTGAAATTTTCAAAAAATTTTACTCGAAAACGGCTCGATGAACATTTAAGATTTTTTGATATGTTATGTAAAAATGTTTGAATTTTTTTTAAAAATATAAAAATAAATAGTTGTTGTGGTCCAACATTTCGAAAATCAAAAAAAAAAACAAATATATTGACTATTTTAGCAAATTTGAGTACATTAATTATTTTAACAAATATTTTTAATAAAAACAAAAAGTAATAATCTTTCTATTTAAAAAAAAATATTAAAAATCGATCCAGCATTCAGAAGTTATGATATTTTTTAAATAAAAAATTTCGAAAAATGTCGATTTTTCTGGTAACCCTATATTGAACATGGTCACCCTAATAAAAAAAATAAAAAAACACGGGTCTTATTATTTTCGATGAAGAACATATCAAGCGATTTTGAGCAAAATCGGCCAACTTTTTTTTTCAACTCTATTCTTTTCCCGTGGAATCGCTGTATATATATATTTACTTCAAAAATCAAAAGAAACGTTAATCGATGGAGCCTTGAGTGTAAAATTGAACGCATTTTCGCTTGATGCCCTCCATCAAAGTTTTTACAGTGTCATCCGGTACCAGTTTCTCAGTTTTTTTTTTCATTTTCTTAACATGTCCTTCTCGTCTTTGACTGTCTTCTTGCTCTTCCGAAGTTCCCGCTTCATCATTGCCCAGTACTGCTCCACCGGGCACAACTCCGGACAGTTTGGCGGATTCATGTCCTTTGGAACAAAATGGACAGAATTGGCCTCATACCACTCCAGGACACTTTTAGAATAGTGGCATGATGCCAAATCTGGCCAAAATAGCGGAGCTTCGTCGTGCTGCTGCAAGAACGGCAAAAGGCGCTTCTCGAGGCACTCAGATTTGTAGATCTCGCCATTTACTGTGCCCTTTGTCACGAAAGGCTCACTCCTCAGTCCGCAAGAGCAGATGGCCTGCCAAACGAGATATTTGGAGGTGAACTTCGACATTTTCTTCTTCTTAAATTTGTCGTCCACATAGAACTTGCTCTTGCCGGTGAAATACTCCAACCCCGGAATTTGGTTAAAATCGGCTTTTATATACGTTTCGTCGTCCGTCACACCCCAACAAACATCGGTGTTGAATAAGAGCTTGTTCAAACAAATTTGGAGAAGCTATTCAACTATTCTAGAAGAAACAGCTGAATAGCTTCTCCAAATTTGCTTGAACAAGCTCTCATTCAACATCGATGTTTGTTGGGACAGCAGCCATATTTTGTCAGCATCTTCTCGTAGAGCTTCCGTGCCCGAGTTTTAGCCGTCGATTGTTGCCGCTCATCGCGGTTTGGGAAGTTCTGTACCTTGTATGTATGTAGTCCAGCTCTCTTCTTTGCATTTTGGATGAGCTCTGTGATATGTCGATCTTTTTAGCCAAATCACGGCTTGAGACGTTGGGATTTGCTTTAATCATCCGCTTCACCTTTCCCTCCGTCTTTTTGTTCTCCGGTCCCGGTTTTCTTCCAGCTTCTTTGCCGTGGTCCAACGTCAACCGCTCCTGGAACCGCTTCAACACTCTGGAGACGGTTGAATGGTGAATGTTCAACATTTTTCCCAACTGCCGGTGCGACAGGTCAGGAAATTCCAGGTGTTTGGAAAGAATTTGTTCTCTCGACTCGCGTTGGTTCACCTCCATTTTCGTTGAATCGAAAAACACGACTTCGAGTTTGACAGCATGTAAACAATACACATCAATGAGAAAGTGTGCAAAATTTGGTTGATTTTTACCCAATGGTAAAAAATTTATGCCCTGTTGAATATGTCGCAATAATTTCGTGTTCGCCCTTTACCTAAAGGAGCGATTGTTACCATTTCTACGCAGCCATGATGCTCCCTCGCTATACTGGCCTGATTTGGCATCTTGTCACTACGCCAAAGATGTCTTGGAATGGTATAAAGCGAATAGAGTCCATGTTGTACCGAAAGAGGCAAATCCACCTTACTGCCCGCAGTTGCGACCTATCCAGTGGTATTGGGCTATCGTGAAGAGAGAACTCTCTCTTAATATAAACAACAAGCTACAACTATAGAAAAATTGGACAAAAGCAGCTCATTCGGTTACAGAGAAGTCTGCACAGGCACTATTGGCTGAGTTAAACTCAAAAATTCGTAGTTTCTTCATGCAGCGTAATTAAGCAACTGTAATCAGTTTTAAGATGACCAATAATACACAATGATTTATCTTGGATTGAACTAACAGCAAATTTGTTTTATTCCAAATTTAATCTGCCAGATCTTGTCGCAAACAAGCCTTAAGTGATAATGTTTTCACCATCGCGCAAATAAGGTTGCCGTTTTACCTGTGCATACAATACCTTGGTGTTCTGTACATGCACGTTTGCTATAATTCATATCATAGTAGGCTGCGAGTAAAAGAAGCCGACTTCCTTAGTTTGACAGCTACACCATTACGAAGTGGCAGAGAATTCATTATTTGTCCCACGCGCAAATGTCGTTAAAAGACATTTCAATCGCCGTAGGAGTGTCCGGGTTATCCGCGAAAAGTGTCTTAGACCAAAAAAAAAAAGAAGACAACTATCCGCAAGGGTGGCCACAGATGGTCGAAATGCCACAGAATGGCGAAAGAACACGCGAAAGAACACAGCGACTTTACGATACGGAACATTGTAAAGGAAGATTGCGGAGTGAAGTCAATGAATGGTTCGGTAATAAAAAAAACCTCACATGATTACCATCCGCATCCAGGAGCTACGAGTCGAGCGATGTAAGAAAATATCAAACTTACTCAAGCGAAAAATTTATCCTGTTCACCGACGAGAGCACGTTTACCGTCGATCCCGTATCAAATTCCAGAACCGATCGCTGTATTAGTTGTCTCCTGGTACTAGACAAGGCCAACGAGCACAAACACGCGTATCTGACCAAGCATTCGGCTAGCGTTATGGTGTTTGCATTGGTGGCTTCCGATGGTGAAAAACTGAACCAATTCTTCATTCCAGAGCATGGTTGACCGCCCGAGGTTGCTACTCCTTTATTGCCAGATCAGCTATTATTACACAGAGAGCCAACATATGATGCTTGGGACTAGAATACATCCTCAATGTGTAAAAACTGGTGATCCCAAACAATACCAGCGTCAACCTCACCTGAATGCAGGTCATGCAGGGAATGGGTAGGAATATGTTCACGTTATTCTCGCTTTGAAGGTAGCCGAGAAACCACCGTCCGGATCCGTTTTGGTAAACGGCGTGCTTAATAAAACTGACGTCGGCAGCGAATATGATATTTGACTATTTTTATAATCTGTACAGAGATGCACATTAAAATTAGCATTGTCTTTAGCATTACTATTAGCATTGACGTTTGCACATTTTGTGGATGGAGCTACGATGAGGAATAATTCGTTGACGACTTTGCATGTCTCTATGAACCTATACAGTTACTGATGCGTTTCTTCACGCATTAACCTCCAGGTCCTTTAGCACATAAGAATGAGTTGAAAGAGATGAGAAAACAAATTCAATGTTTGTTAGGATCTAACAGAATCTAGCATATCTCTTGTCGAATTGCCTATGTGTCAGTTTAAGGAGACATAATTTTATACGAAATCTTTCTTAACGTTTCCTGACTTTTTGCAAACATGAAAGTCTCGTGTAAAATTCATAATTTCTAAGTGTGTTGAAATCAAAGGAAAATGGAAATAAATAGTCGGAGAGAATAGTTAAACAAAATGTCCTGTATGGTGCACAGAACAAACATTTCTTTAAAAATGGTCGTTGGGAGCATCTACTCTAAGAAGGTTAAATGATGCTCCATTACTCTTCAAATGGTTGGGTCCTAAGCATTAACTATGTTCCTAGCCCCATATGGTATTGTAATAGCGCCATTACTTGCTTTATGAAAAGAGAAGAATGTTCAAGAATATAAGTCCTGGCAGTGAAATATAACTTGTCGGAAGATATGCGTTTCTAATTGCATCTATATACAAAAAAATGGCACCACAGGGGACGCCAGATCCAGCATACAAGGCAGTGATGAAGTTGACCATTTCGAGCCCAATGTACAGCGTATCAGGAAACAGAGAAAGGGTAATGTTTAGATGTTCACAAGCAGATTTGTTCGTTTTTAAAAATCTTACTTGAAAAACTTAATCAATGAATATATTTGTTAATTGATCCCATAACATAGAGACTACACTGAAAAAAAACCTAAAAATATAACAATCCGTTGAACATACATCGGAATAATTTATTTCACGAAACACATGGAATCTATATCGACTGAAGAATGACAACACCAAAACAAACAATAACAACATAACTCATAGCATAGCATAGCTTAGAATTTTCCGACCATACATAATCCTGGATTGGCTGTTTTAGAGACGATAGAACCGCCAGAAGAGCTGCCTTGGGTACGACACGACAGCCTCTTCATCCATCGATCTCTTTGCACAACACCTGGCCAGGTCCTTATGATAAGCAAGGGGTGGGAGGGAAGTGTTGATTAGATGTCTACTTAAGAAGATGCTGAGAGCTCATGCTACCTTCATAGACATCTGGAATTGGAAGTTGTATGAGATTGACCAGGAGGCTTTACTTGGACGATGCTAAAAAAGTTGATACACTCCTTTAATATCCGCTTTTCTGGACTGCAACACAGGTTCCTATTTGTATCCAGAATCTTTCCAAATGCGAACTGTCGGGCTTTACGTTTCACGCCTTCCATCAAGTTTTGTACCGCTGATGTATCCACCTTATTTGATGCTGAACGCCAATTTGCCTTGAACTGTTTTTCACTTCTAACTGTTTTTTTTAACTTGTTTGGAGGTTTCTCTTTACGATTGCCCAAGATTTCTCAATTGGGCGCAGTTTCGGCGAGCGTGGGGATTTTTTCTCCTTTTGTACGATTTGCACACTACTGGCAATATAGCATTCTTGAGCCTCATTTTTCTATAGCGCAAGAAGCGTGGTCTGGCCAAAACAACAAAACTATTTTTCTTCAAGTAAGGTCCTATATAAAGCGAGGTAGATATCAAGTATATTTGTTTTTGACTCAATATAGGTTAGGAATGCCAAAAAAATCTTAGCTGTAGGTAAAAGTTTTTGTATTTAGAAAATAGTAAAACAGTATATGTACGGCAGGCGGCTAAGCTTTTTTTCAAGTCGAGTTATAAGTACATGACACTGAAGAAGTCAGCACATTGCAGATGAAATACGCGGATCTGTCAAGATAAGCAATAAAGGTAGTTAGAATTTAATGGAAAATACTAATCTTTCTTTTCATTTCTAGTTACAGATATTCCACT
Organism: Aedes japonicus; assembly: GCA_034211315.2. Taxonomy (NCBI): domain Eukaryota; kingdom Metazoa; phylum Arthropoda; class Insecta; order Diptera; family Culicidae; genus Aedes; species Aedes japonicus. The sequence goes on along the minus strand of JASCZW010002050.1, from coordinate 59,540 downwards.
AAACAGCTCACACTTTCTAGTATTCAGTATGTGAAGGTTCCTTACGTTACCTTTTACCTGATTGATCCACTTTGATGATGTTGTTTGAAAAGGAAATAATTTCTCATCACCATGAGGCTCTAGGAGTGGACAGCAATTATTTTGCTAGAACAAAGTTGTGAACTCCATACGGAGTAGGTCATGGCAGGAACGAATCCACTACCTTGACTGGCAAAAGAATGTGCGCTTGATCGTGCTCATATACTACCGGTGGCTTGTTGTGTTTTAGAATATGGTTCTAACGAACTGAAAACAATCCGCTTTGCTCGTTGCACGCCTCTGCTTCTTGAGCCCGTGCGTCAGTTCGTTTCCGAGAATCAGTTTTACTAAGCTCGTCCAACATTCTTACGACATTGTCAGCCCATCGTATTCCCAGGCAGTCGAGAAATTTGTCTTCACGATAAAAACACCCGCACATGTGTGTGTGGCCCCAACAGCGTTTCTAATGTTGATTTTTGTCGGTCTTCAAATGCGATATTTTAACATATTTTTGTATTCTGCTGAAATAATCCTTCCGCACTTGTGACTGGCCCCAACAGCATCTTTACTGGTGGTTTAAATCGTTTCCAAAGTTTGAATAACTATAATGTGCGTCTCTTTACAGAGCATAAATCGGAAACCTAGTTAAATACCTTATTCACTGCCGAAATCAGTTGAACTTAGCACACCGTTTACCAAAACGGATACCAATCCCAACCATTTTATCCAACATCCCAGTGAAAGTGCAGAGGATTTCTCGGCTTCTTTCAAAGCGAGTATTTCGTCAACATATTCCTAGCTATTCTCTACTTGATGTACATTTGAGCGTGGCCAGCGCCGGTATGGTCTTAGTTTGGGATCGCCAGTTCTTACACATTGAGGATGTTTGCTAGTCCCAAGCATCATCTGTTGGTTCTCTATGTAATAACAGCTGATCTGGCAATAACGGAGTAGCAACCTCGGGTGGTCAATCATACTCATGCTCAAACCTATCTTCGTGCATGATGTGGCATAGCTGGTCTCAATCGATTGTTTCGTAACCGGATTTGAAATCGATAAACAGATGATGAACAATAAACGGAGCTAAAGAAATGTTTGCCTTCCTATTGTAGTGGAAGAGCAGCATACTTTGTGATTGCCCCAAACAGCATCTGTATTGTTGGTTTCAGTGATGGAATTCTCACAGAAATATCAGTTCATCGTGCGCTACCTTTTCATTTGGGAACTTCCCGTTGCTAGTTTCACACGGTAACGTTTCTTGAGTGAACTTTCTGGGATGAGAGAATGAAACATCGCAAACTTTTTCTACTCGAGTCACCGACGCGAGGATACGAATGAAATCAGATCTCTTTTTACTCTACATCTTTACACTACATTCGTTCTTGAAAAGCACACTGCGCATTTCATGGAAATGAAATCTAGGCAGAAAGATATCTCGCATAAATGCCATCTCGCATGATGACCGTGTGGCCGGCAAGGTTGGTGTTGAATTTGTCCTCAATGCGTCACGCCATTCCGGCAGAAGTTTCCTACCACTCGACTTTTGCGGTGGCACAATACTTAAAAAAACAAACATCACAACTCACGTGAACATTGCCTACACATACTCGCTAGAGAAAAAGAACAAAGCCGAGGAGATATTTGGTTGGATCAGATCTCGAATGCGAGTGAAACGTTGTGTGATGGAGAAACAGAAGATCTTTCGCGATGAGAACTGAAACGTTTCCTCACTCTGCGCTTTCATGAACTTTGGAGTGTAGTTCGTTCGCGAACTTTGAGTGCGAAGTTCCTTGGTGATATATCATTGCACTGAGTAATAGTACGTTCACACTACTGCTTATATTACGTGATATAGAGTATCTTGATATCAGCAACTATATATCTAGTTTTCACTGGAAATAAGGCACATGTCATTTGATATCAAGATACTCTATATCACGTAATATAAGTGTAGTAGTAGTGTGAACGTACTATAAAGAGTGAACGTTTTTTGAAAATGATTTTTCCAACACTGGTTGGTTTAAATCGATTTGATGCGCCCAATAAGCAGAGTTTGAAAAACATTTTGTTTCCTCAATGTAGTAAGCCACCATCACACTTAGTGAGTGGCGCCAACTTCATCCTTTCTGTTAGTTTCAATCGGTTCAAATCAGTTCTTATTTGCATCCTGCCATTACCAAATATACCATGGATTTGAATGTCTCCGATAACATGCAGGTAAAGCCCGAGGACAAGCCAGAGCTTTGGTGAATCGAGACATATTGGGCTTTCGTTAAGCGGACCCTGAATAAGACTCAAAAATCTGCCAATCTTCTGCGAACAAATTGTCCGAAGTGGTTGTACAGAATCTATTTGCGAGATCAAGACTGAAGGCCTGGAAATTCCGATTTGTTGTCTGTAGGCGGTTTCATGACCACTGTCCACGAATCTATTAAATTATAATTGTATGAGCAATTCCGAAGGTCACACCTATAAATAAACGCGCAACTGAACGACAAAAGTAGTAGAATGGATGATCGTGAAAAAATACTATCCAATAGTGCAACCAGGATTTGCTTCCACGGTGGGAGGGAGCGGGGGGCGTTACAAATTAATGACGGGTTTCGTAATAATCTCTTGCAAATGTTAATATTTGGGGATTCCCCAAGCCCTGGTTGCGCCACTTTATTCGTAAACAATGAAACCGTTTCGATCGCAAACTTTTGCAGCTCCTATCGACTGAAATTTCAAGTGGTCCTACAACTGAATTCTGTATTTCAACCCGACATACTACACACGAGTCAATTATTTGAACAAGCAGAGCTGATTTTATGGACGCATTATTTGAATTACACTGCAGCTAATTGCAGTGCCAAAGGGCAATCAAAGTAAATTTTCAATTGGCAACGTTCTGCATTGCACTGATTTTGATTATAAAGCAACGTGCAGTTATGTGCCAGTTTGAAAACTAGAAAATTGCTTTTCAAACGGATTGAATTGCTGTTTCCATTCAGCATACTTGATCTATTAACTGTTCCCGTTTATTTTGCCAATTAACTAAATTTAAATTGCAACATCATTTTCTCATGGATTCATGAAACCCAAAGAATTTAATTTGTTCATGGAAGCAGTCGATTTTTCAATGAAGAACAAATGGTTTAAGGAATCATTTTAATTTTCCCCAGTCGGTCTGGTATACAGTTCCAGGAGGGGCCGTTGGGATTTTCTGAGACGATCTTTTGGAAAGGATGTAAAGCCGTTGGTCCCTGGTCATGTGTTGATAGATTCGATGTTGGCAGAGAAATTCACCAATATGAAGGAAATATTCGATCCTTAAACAAGCATAATCGAACCTTCTTCATAACCATAAACCATTAAAAAACCACCATATGTGGCCACACAAATGTTTCCTATCACCAAATGTTATTCTGATTGCAGCAAACATTGGAGATTTAAGGAATTCTCGCTCAGATCTGCCATCTGACACAAACTGTGCTTCCATCCTGAATTCGTTGCATACCCTTTGGTTACTATACAGAAACACTTTCACGACTCTATTACTTTCAAAACACACTCAACAGATGCTACTAATATTATTGAACAGATTTATGATGCAATAAATTGAAACATTGTAACAAATTAATATTCGAACCCCAAATTCAGTGCGAAGCAAAACATGACAACAAAATTTAAATCAGCCGTACTCGAGAAACGCTTACTTCGATCCTCGAGCTGCCGCCACAATAGCAAAAGACGTTATTGTTAAACCCACCCGCAGCGGTCCCTGTTGGCTAGACCAGGGATCAAGGGCTTAGAAAGAGGTTCGCCTGGCTCCTTTTTAACAAGCCAGTGGATCTTTAAAGTCACCCTCTATAGGTAAACGAATTTTTAGGAATCGAAAAATGATAGCCGCAACCCTTTGGGATTTTGCAGAACAAATCTCAGTATTCATTAAAAATGCCGTACCGTGCTTGGCTTATGAGTCAAAAATTGACGAGCACTTCTTACAATAGCAAAGTACTTATCTTGACTGTTGGTCAACCACATTACCTTCGCCATCGATTGAGTCCGGTGCTCCTCAACATTCGCCAGTGGGAATCAAAATAAACCGCTCTGTGACGTTATTCAATCTTCCTTACCCATTGGCATACAGCGTCGGATTCTCGCATCTTTCACAATCCGATTTTCTCATACGAATATTTTAAGTATTCAAAAACTACATTCAACACATCACGATCGGTGGTAGGTTGGTTTTTGCCACAAAATATTCCCGCTGGTCATCATCGTACCGCAATCGCTACCCATGCAATGCTTCATCTCTCGGATCCATGAGTAGCCGCTCCCGTTTGCTACTGAAATGTCGGCGGTCAAACTCACCTTTGCAGTCTCTTACAGTGACGATCCAGGACTGTATAGTACACGAAGAAAACAATCCGGTGATGTAGCCAGATAGGACTGATATAATTCCCAAACAGGGCTTAAGATTAAAGGAATACAATGAAACTAAATCCAGAAAATATTAGTGTAATGGCTTCACCAATTTCATTTGCATTGAACTTTGAACAACAAAACAGTTTTAAATAACAAACTAGAACTCGAAGTGAAAAGGTGCCGTAGTTGAAGTAGAAACACGTTAAAGCCATAATGTCGCGTGAAAAAAGCTTCGCCTATTACCAGTCACAGTTGAGCGTCAGAGAAACCCCACACCTCAGAACTGATTCCAAACCACCAGACGGCACGGCCAGAAATCATGAGTAGGAAGCGAATTGTGCGAGTAAATGCTTGACGGCTTGGTGTCACATCATGTGGAGATAAATCCTACTTATATCGAATTCCCACCCGGGGAGTGGATCTTTGAGCAAAATCTGGCGAGCGTTCGTGGAATTACGCTTGTGTAGTGGTGGTCAGTCACACGGTAGGTCAAGCGGAATAAACGTCCTGAATATCGTACTATTCTTGCAAGGCATTTGAAGGTATTTTTTAAGGCTTTACAATTCAACCGATGGATTTCTATTCAATTTCAAAATTAACCGAATGAATTGAAAAGAGCATCCTCACGATTATTCCAGTAGTATGTTGAAGTTTAGTAAGTATCCCAACAATACGAATGTTGGATCCTCCTTACTTCTTATGTAATATCCAGTAGTGTTTGTAGATTCCCGCCCGTACTCAATTACGCAATGCTTATGTATATAAATCAATTGGACAATACCGATCCTCATTTTGATGATAGCAATTATTTAACTATCCCACCAGCTATCACCCCGGTCGAAAACGTATTGATCGCAAACCTCTCGGCCGCTAACATCCTGGCCTTTTGGATTGCCACCACATGAACTCTGAAGGGACATCTTCAGATCGCAAATTTGAGTTCATTCTACTTTAAGAAACTAAATGTTGATTACAAAAAAAAAAGAGATAGTTCATATGGGACTACTTCCAGCATGGTTCTGAATTTTTGATCAAACTAAAATTATTTATATTTTATCAATGTGCTGATGTACACCACGTTGTTTTTCAATGCCATTATCCTTGCTATGGTCCTGCGGAGGAATAAAAAACATTCTGGCACCTTGGGTTACTACCCTAATGAAAATGTTCTAATCACTAATTCATTCATTCTGTCGATTTGAGACTAAAGTACTGCTCCAGCATACCTCAATATAGAGCAACAATATTTTTTGGCTTTCATCATCGGTTTTTTTTCCTCAGTATTACTCAACCATACAAAACGATGATAGGGTACGGGACGGGTTTTGAACAGTTTATTCAGAACCTGAGGCATTTTAGGAAGCTGTTTGTAATCTATAATTAGAACTGCCAATATTTAGACAATAATCCCTCTGCTTATGTCTGGTCTATCGGCACATACCTTCAGCAACGAGCTTTAGAATCAGAAAATTTCATAGCCATTTAACAAAGTTCCCAATTGCAGGGACTTATTAAAGGCATGCGGATTGCTTTCCGATACACAAAATGTTTTCTTCAGCTAAGTAATCTGTACAGAAACTAACAATATTGTATGAATGCGATTTCGTGCATGTGTGCAAATACAAACTGAAATAGACCAGCTCACGATTTGCTGCAAACGTCAATTTCCTCAACCCGCTCCATCGTTTTACCAATCCGCTCTCGAAAACAATCAACCAAAACATGTCGATTGCTACGATCACAAACTCGTCTACTAGCCTGGGAGGGAGAAACAGATACAAAAATTATGGTTGTCAATGCAGACCTAATTCAGCTGTCATGAAATGTCACCGCAGACCTAACTAAAAAAAAAATTCAAAAGTGGGGAGTATTGAGAACGATAATTTGCTTGTAATTTGATATGAGCCTAAAATTATATTGAAAGTGCTATGCAATATTAATTAAACTGATCGTTTTTTTAAGAAATGTGAAAACTTAAGACAAACAAGTGGATGACGGTGTTTTCCAATTTATAGACAGGGGAGGCGATGCCGGATTTGTGATACTGTGAAGCGTCACCCACACTAGATACGTTGCGGATACGTTGACGTAAATTTGACAGAAAACCTATAGGAAAACTGTCAAATTTACGCAAACGCATCCGCAACGTATCAATTGTGGGCCAGCCATGAGCATAAGTTAGATGAGTATTATGTACGGTGAGATGTTTTGAATATTCAAACACCTGATAAAGCCTTGATAAAAAAAAAAAGAGACATTTATTCTTGTACCAAAGTCATAACTTAACGAGAAAATAATCTGCAAATGTTGCTAAGGGTCTTGTTAAATTTACTGATTACGTGATAAGTTTTGAAGATAAACGTGATCATTTTGATCATGAAATAAATTTCAAACTATAAATTTTAAATAAACGAAAAGAGTTGTATTATGGAAACTACACGTGAAGAAAATTATCGTCAAAGCAAATATATTTATATCAGTTCCAACGTAAACTTTTGTTTGTTCTGACCACAAATATATGTCGAATTTGTTTCAAAAGTATTCTCTGTTAAAATTAGCGTACCTCAACGTTTGTTTAAAAATTATTCGTATTAAAAATAAAATTGAATATTTTTGGATTTGACATAGACACCTGAAAAAAAAACATGTTTATTTCAAACATGCTCTACATTTTTGTTATAACGAAGTTTATACTGTCATGATTGTCGTTATTAAAATAAATGATTATTATTATTATAATCAATTCAATTTTACTGTCATGGTATTGATGAATTTGATTGTTATGATCAAGATTGATTGACAATTGTGATTATCATGACGATTGTGATCGTAATCATTGTTTTCTGAATATCATTTAAGTTTTTACCTCGGTTTTTACCATCATTATTTGCAATATATTGGATTATATATTATTATTTAAATATTTTAGATGTTCAGAACATAGGATAATTAGATGTGATAATTTTTATTGTTTTGTTGATTTTAATGATGATTTTGAATACAATTCTTATTATTTTAATAATAATGATTGTGAAAATTCTTTCAGTGATTTCCAAGAGAACCATCAAGGAGGAAAGGAAATGTTTTTTCATAATGAATATTAATGTTGTAGTTGTGCGGTAAATATTATGATTCTAATTTTATTGTTATGATTATAATGAATACCATTGGATGATTATTTTTAACGTGCGTATTATTGAATTTTTTTAATTATTATTTTGTTATCACATGCTATTTTTGGTTATTATAATATTTATATTGATAAGAATAATGAAAACGAATATTTTTATAACAATGTTTGTTGGAATATGATGTTCAATACTACTATGATAGTAATGATTATTATATTTGTTACTATTATGATAAGTATTATAATTATTTTTATAATTATTCATTTAAATATTTTTACAATTGTTATGATTATAAGTATAATTAATTTTAATATTACGATGATTGAGAAAACTTAATTACCATTTAATTTTTCAATGTGATGTTATGATTTTGATCTGTATTCAAATGATTTTATTACGGTTATTATGATAATGATTATATGATTGTTATGTTAATGATGTTTTTAAATCTATTCAATGTTTTTTAATTCTGTTTGTTGATTTTGAAAAAGATTATCAAGATAATAATTATATTATTATCATTTAAATACCATTTTTATCTATTTTTTTTTTGCAATATGATATCATCAAAAAAATATGAATAATAGTTTGAATTAAAATCATAATTAAAACCTTTATTTATATAAAAGTCATCAACTAGTCAACAACTATACAATTATTATAAGAATAAAAATATGGTTTTTAATAATAATAATTTTAATAATTTTAATTTTAATAATGGTAATAATTTCTCAAATTGGAATGTAAACAATGAATATAACAAAAATTATAATGAAAATTATAAAATTAGGCAGTCAATTCTGATAATAATAAAAATTATTATTAATTTGACGTTCGTATTTAAAAAGGAAAGTATTACACTTTATTTGTAATAAGTGATCAAATTAAATGTTATTATAATTTTCATGTTGGCTTAGAGTTACATACCAGAATCAACCAAATACAACAACAATAACAGACCATCCGGACAACGACCACATCAGATCGCAAAGTCAGCAGTAAGGCCACCACAGCAAAACCAGCACATAGCAACACCGAGTCAGCATCATCGTCAACGACCGATCGAATGCAGACTCATCAATTAAAAACGATAAAGAGGTACCTGGAACGCGGTCAGTAATTCTTTGTACGTAGTGTAGAACCCTTATTAAGTTAATTGATTAAGTGAATAAACAGTGAAAGTCGAAATAATTTTTTTTAAAAAGCCTATCACGGCCACGATCTCATAATTTTAGATTGTTATAATTATAATTATAAGAACAAATATTTGTAAAGAAGTTATGCTATTCAGTATAACGATTATTATTATTATTTCTCATAAGACTGGTTTTGCTTTTGTCACATTTGTTTTTCATTATTATTATTTAGATTATTATCACTATTTTGATAATTTTTATTTTAATAATAAGTAAAGCAATAATTATTACCATCATTATTAGAAACCAATAATGTATATTAATAAAATAATTATAATAAAAACTACCTTTGTTATTTTACTAAGAATTTTAAGAATTCTTAAAGTGACACTTATTTTTATCGTTTTTTGTTTTCCACTTACTTTTATTGTCATTATATTTGTCATTATATTATTATGTTGAAGGAGATGTTCGCTCATCACCATGAGGCACCAAGAGTGAACAACAATGTTTTTGGCTAGAATTGAAAGATATGAAGAGAAAGTTTTTGATAGTTCCGCTAGTGTGCGGCAGGCTCGCAAACATAGCAGATGTTTTAGGAAAATTGAGCGAAAAGGGCATGTGCGCATCAGTAAACAGAGTGCACACAATAGATCGCTAGAATAACTATACAAGCCACAGTGGTACATGAGCGTCTTCCAACCGGACATTTTTGCCTGTTGAAGTGGCGGACTTAGTCCGTGCTTTAACCTACCCCGCAGTGGGATGTTAGGCAAAAATGTCGTTGGTGCGAGTACCACTGTACACATGCCCTTTTCGCTCAATTTTCCTAAAACATCTGCTATGTTTCCGAGCCTGCCGCACACTAGCGGAACTATCAAAAACTTTCTCTTCATATCTTTCAATTCTAGCCAAAAACATTGTTGTTCACTCTTGGTGCCTCATGGTGATGAGCGAACATCTCCTTCAACATCATAATCGTTACTCCTCGCACGGAGAATATATAAAATAACAATTAATGTATTATATTATTATTGATTCTTATTTGAGTTATAATAACAATCATCAGATTGATAGTAAATATATTATGATTTTAATTAGCTTCATATTGATGATTTTTATTAGTTTTAGCATTATTATTATTAATAATATTATTAGTTTTATTTTTGTCACTGTTTTTGTATTTCATATTTGTTTTTGGTATTATTATCTTTATTCAAATTATTATTATTATTTTAAATATAAATTTTTAAGGTTTTATGTGAGGATTATAATGATTATCAAGAATATTACCTGAACAGCTTCAATGAATCTCCCTGTCCTCCAAATCCAGTATTGCTCTGAATTCTGAGATCAGATCTGATCTGTTCATCAAAACAAGCTGTTTCGTGCCCAACGGCTTCTTGATGCACACCAAAATCCTCATCATCTTCTTTGTCTTCAGATGGCATTCATTTGTGCCCCACTGCAACAATGTTCACGTAGTTGTGATCTTGAAGCGCCAGTGAAGAGTAGAGAGGACGAGATTTATATAAATCTAACATTCAATCGGCGGCTAGCCCTCGGAATGCAACAGGAATGCATAAATTGATGGTACGGCATTTTTTATTTTCATGATTATCGTAGCGGAAAGAAGCTTTTTCAAAGTGAACCTACAGAACGATAATTGAAACAGATTATACCACTGCTATTATAATCAAATACCTGTTTAAAGAAAACTAATATTTACGCTACATACAGACTCGCGAACTTAATTTAATTTTGCTTGTCTTAGAGCCCGCTGACAGAATTCTATCAATTTTGATTTTGTAATATAATCAATGGAAAAACGCAAAAAACGTAATTCCGAATAGTTCTTGCTGTCTCGGCCACAGTATTTAACATTATGATTGTTAGTTTGATGTCCTCCCGTACGCGATCTATGATGATGTTGTTTAAGAAGGAAATAATTGCTCATCACCATGAGGCACCAGGAGGCTAGCATAATTGCTGTCCACTCCTGGAGAGCCTCATGGTGTAGAGAAATTATTTACTTCTTAAACAACATAGTATTTAACTTAATGCTTCATGTTGAACAACTTTGAAACGCTCATGACATTTGCGAAAAGCGTAACGAGCGAAACCTAACTGATTTGTGAACAAATATTTCCCGACAGCATAAAGTCATGTGATGGTTACCCATAAGCATCAGAGACACGCCAAACAAAAACTACTAATTCACACAACAGTTTTCTTGATTATGTTATTGTGTAGAAAATTTTCATGTCCAATATCGATACTCATTCAATACATTGTGTGTGTAGTATTTGTTTCTCCCTCCCAGCTACTAGCAGGTTATGAGACAGACGTACACGACCGAACTTTAAGTTTGTCAATGATCTTTACATGGGCAATGTGTATTTCTTATTTCATTTACTCTCACGCAAATGTTAGCCAAAGTGACTGTGACGACAAACGGAATGCTTCGTTTAATAACAAACAAATGCAAGAGACATTAGGCTTGACGTTGCAATACCGGTGCGCTATATCCATGGTTAACAAAGAAGAGAGTAAATGTGGGCTCTCTTAAAAGCAACAATAATGCCATAGTTACCGCTCAACAGCGAAGCATTATTTATCGTTGGGTACTATTGGACAGCTCCAAAACATATTTTTTATTGCATATGATACTGTCAGCTGATGGACAATATAATCATAAGCATTGTTCAATCCCTAATGGCTGGAAGAAACATGAAATAAATACTGATTAAAGATTATCTAAATATGTAATACATTTAACTCAATGTTCAACATCACATTCCTGCAACAAGCCTAGATGAGAGACGGAGCTGATGAAAACATGCTCTCCGGTACACGCGGTTAAATGCAAAATACACAGAGGCAAAATTTGAGTGAATTTTTTCAGCAGTTAAGAAACTGTTGGTTTTGACAGTAATAAATTGTTAATCAATCATGATTTATAGATCGAATAATAAGTTCAATAGATAAAGCTTATGATCTTATCATTAAAAGTGAAATAATTTGAAAAAAATATAGGATTTTTGGACCTATTTCCTAACAACTTAATTAAAATAGTGACCCCTGATTAAGCCGTTCTCTACCCTACCAGTAGTTTCTAAATTGTCTCATCTATGCAGTGATCTCATCATTTTTCATGATCAGATTGTGTCCAAGTCCAATTATAAAGTTGATTTATATCGGAGTTCCGAATCTTCCAGATGGCCATCATTTGACCTCTCAATGGACATCCTCAGATCACAAATTGATGATTTTTCTACTTTCATAAACGGAATGTGGATTGCAAAGATTTAAAAAATATCATCCTACGTCCTAAATAGACTACTACAAAGAACTGGCCACTTTAACGGATGGTCCGAATCTTTTGGAGAGCCAGTTGGTTCCCAACATGGTTGTCAATGTTGATCAAACTTAAATTGTTTATTACTTTCAATGCAGACCACGCTGATTTTGAAAGCAATTCACAAGGTTAGCTAATATTATCTTTGCTATTATTCTGAGGAGGAAGGAAAAGCCTGAAGTACTGTCACCAAATTTGATAAAACTCAAAATTTACAATATATTTCGAGAATTTATTTGCACCAAATAAAAAGTAATGATAATAGCTAGAAACTGTCGTGCGTGAAAAAAAAATTCACAGATTTTCCCCAACAAATAACTCAAATACTAATAATTTCGCCCCACTGAAACGGTCACCTTAATACAGAATACAGGAGAAAGCTAAGCTTCCTTTTTACCGAATGCGAATTGCCAGGTCTTTTGTTTAACACCTGACATACGATTTTGTTCGGTCTCCTTGTTCACTTTATTCGCTCCGGAGGCCAGTTTGCCTTGAACTGTTTCTCGCTCACAACAGCTTTTTGAGTCTCCTTAAGGTTCCGCTTGACGATGTCCCAATATTGTTCGATTGGGCGAAGCTCTGGTGTGTTGGGAAGGTTCTTGTTCTTGGGCACCACTTTAACGTTGTTGGCAGCATACCACTCCATGGCCTTTTTTCCGTAATGGCAAGATGCCAAGTCTGGCCAAAATAGAACGGAACAATTGTGTTGCTGCAGGTAGTAGACGTTTTTGTAGGCACTCACTCTGATAAATTTCCTGGTTGACGGTTCCGGTCGCAATGTAAACGTTGCTCTTCTAACCATAGGAACAGATGGCCTGCCACACCAGATATTTCTTCGCGAAATTTGACAGTTTAATGTGCTCGAAAATATCTGCCACCTTTCCCCGTCCAGTTGCCATTAAAAATTTCTGTCCAGGAAGCTGTTTAAAATATGCCTTGTCGTAAGTTTCATCGTCCTGTACCACACAATTAAACTTCTTCAGCATCGTCGTGTACATCTTTCGCGATCGTGATTTGGCCGACGTGTTTTGTTTATCGTCGTGATTTGGAATCACCACTTTCTTGTAAGTCGAATGTCCGGCGTCACTCCCAGCTTCTTTGCGACATCTTGGACGGAGAGGTCGGGGTTCCTGGGTTTTTTAATGCACGATTAAAGGAAATGCGTCAAGTTAAAGTCGACCAAATTTTGATCGAAACACCCTTTAACAAATGGATGATAATGTAGTAATTCCATAACTAGTTCCAGTTCGATTGGGACTTCCGCATTCCTTGGCAGCAGTTGAGATGATATTTTCCACGTACAACTTACACAATACCAAAATCCAGAACAGATTACTGACGTCTACTATGGCGGGTGTTTTAGCAGCTAAGGATTACGTCAGGAATTATAAAACCAAAAAAGGCACTGTTGATGTCAGTGCTGAAGCAAGTAGCTGGGTTACGATATGCATATTATGTCAAATTAGACCAAGTGAATATCGTGTTAATCTAATTGGAATCAGCAAAAAGAACAAAAAGAAGCAAAAAGAACAAATTCATTTTAAATCTCAAATACTTCTCAAATTTTTAGGGAATCAATAACTATATTTTAACTATGTTTTGGCATAATTTATTTATTGAATTTCCTCCCCCAAGCTGAATGCTTGTACATTTCTCTTAAAATTGCTCATGAGATCTTGGGCGAGGCTTTGTCTGTCTTCCTTACACGTTTTCTCCCAGTTTTTCTTCAAAGCTTCATCGGTTTTGAATGTTTTTCCGCTTTTCTTCAACTTCTTCATTATCGCCCAAATTTTTTCGATCGGACGAAGTTCTGGTGTGTTTGGCGGGTTCGCTTTCTTCGGGACCACATTAACGCCCTTCGCTTCGTATCAATCCACTACAGGCTTGGTGTAATTGCACGAAGCGAGATCCGGCCAGAACAGCGTGGGACCGGAGTGAGAACGGAGGAAAGGCAGCAAGCGCTTCTGCAAGCATTCCTCTTGATAAATCTGCCCGTTTATGGTGCCGGTTGTAGCGAACGGCTTGCTGTACCGTCCGAACAGGCAGATCGCCTGCCACAACAGGTACTTCTTCGCGAATTTGTCCATCTTTCTCTTCCGGAACTTTCCCGGAACCTACCTGCGGGACGTACCTACAAAAACTCGAGGCCGGGGATTTGTTTGGTGTCCGCCTTGATCCTGGATCCTGGAACATCTTCACAACGCGGGACACGGTGGAATGGTGGATTCCAAGCCTTTTGCCGATCCATCTGTGCGACTGACCAGGATTATCGATAACCGCGCCCAAGATTTGCTGGCGTAGCTCTTCTTGTTTCGGATGCATCTTAAAAACTACTTAACAAACCTCAATAAAGTTTTGCACACTTAAACATAACACTCTAAACTAGTATTATCTAAAAATTTCATTAATTTTTACCCGAACGATAAAAAGTTACACCCAAAACAAAGTGTCGCATTTTTTCAAAGTCCAATCTTTAAAATTACAATTACGCAGATTTCGGGTTAATTTGGCCGATTTTTTATAATTTTCTCTCAGATTTTTGGAAACAGCTCAGATAGAGGGAGTTATTACCTTCCCGTCGGTAGTGGATATAGAACTTGCATTTTCAGGACATAAACGTTTTAAGTCATTGTTTACAATTGTTACTTGCGACCTTTTGACGATTTTGTCTAGATTGGTTGACAGCCAACGATGGTGGATATAAATAGAACCACATTGCGCTTGAAGATGATTCTATCAACGAATGATGAATCGAACGGAGGTTATTCCAAAACTGCAGCAAATAAATCAACCACGGACGGAGGAAAGGAAGAGAGAGCAATTCGGCTTCTCGTGCAGTAATCGACTGCTTCAAGGACGGTGTTGCGGTAACGGTGCTCCTGGATAGTTTCCCTACCAATCTAATATGTAGCCGACCGGCGCGACAGGTGGTTGTTAGAACTAATAGTGATGGTAGCAGTCACAGTTTACCTGCGCGACCGGGTAAAACAAGGGGTAGAGAGATTGCTTCACTGATGGTGTTGTAATACCAAGATTGGTATTTATAGTATCATTCCTTATGCTTCCCAAATCATTATTGCAAACAAAGTGGTCTAAGATGTTTTGGCTTGTTGGACGAGTCACAAAAGTATTTGAACAGACTACGCTACACTGTTCTTGTTGCAAGATTGACACACCCCTCGAATTCTACTATTACTCACAGACATTTTATACTTACGTGTTCTAAACGATATGGATTCATTGTACTATAGTCCGTCGTCATGTAAAGTTCGCTTAATATAAATTCTCGTTAATCGTAATTCTGGCCTTTTATTAATTACGAGCACAGTTCTAGAGGGCTTTCATAACGAACAACAACTTTATTATTGTTTGCCAAGTTAATAGGCATATTTATGCCACCAACACAGAATCAAGGACACGAATTTTGAACCGACAAAATATTGAAATGTTATGTCAATCCAGTATTTCCATTTTCTTTTCCACTGTTTCCAATTCTATCCTTATCTTACCCTTCCCATCGGCGGAATGATAAGAAAGGCTGTAGGAACACGAATCAGAAAACTCCCATAAGTTTCTGGCTGATCCAATGTTTTGATAATATAATGAAAAGTTGGCTTACTTTTCCTCACTGGTGCATTTTAAATCGAACTATTACTTTCAATCATGATGCTAAAAGTATAATCGTTCGCTGTTTTTCACTACCTCTTATTTTATTGTGTACAAAATAAACTATACATTAAATAACATATAACGGAGAAAAAAAGGGACCATCAGGGCACCCTAGTGAAACGATTTGGATAGGGAGCATGGGACTGCCTCCTTCCTATTGTTAACATTTCGTGGGACGAAGGCGGCCTCTTCGACCCCAACTATTGGGTTTATTTTAACAATCGAGGGCTTGATTCTAGTGTTGTGTGTGGGAACTTGCTTTTGGAAAGATGTTATCTTCCCTATGCTTGTGGGTTTCGCGTAAGTGTCTATGCCCACGGGCCCGCCCAAACGTTTTTGGCCCTTCAAACAGCGGCTTCCCAACAATCATCAATGCTGAATAACTGTTTGTTCGAACTAATTTGGAGAAGTTGTTCAACTTTTCCTTCTAGAAAGCTATATAACTTCTCCAAATTTGTTTGAACAAGCAGTAATTCAACACTGATGTTTGTTGGGTTCCCAACAATCATCTGAGTGGAATAAAAGTTTGTTCAAACAAATTAGGATAAATTATTCAGCTATCTAGAAGAAAAAGCTGAACAACTACTCCAAATTTGTTTGATCAAACCGTTATTTAGCATTGATATATGTTGGTTTGATGATGACAAACAATAATAGAATCCTGATCAAATCATTTTTCAGATTATTCCACTGGTATGGAAAGTTACTTTGCTACAAAAGACGGTACCCAAGCAGGAACGAATAACTTGATAACTGCCCAGGTAACCAATAAGCAGTTAAATCGCGTCTTTAGGCAGCCTATCAAGAAATGAAGTCACCTTAAATGCAACATAAATGCCGCTTTTGGCCCAATATATGGCTGGTTTACTGCTGTGATTAAGGGCGAACACGAAATCATTGCGACACATTCAACAGGGCATAACTAATTTACCATCGCGAAAAAACCAATCAAATTTTGCACACTTTCTCATTGATGTGTATTGTTTAAATGCTGTCAAACTCGAAGTCGTGTTTTTCGATTCAACGAAAATGGAGGTGAACCAACGCGAGTCGAGAGAAAAAATTCTTTCCAAACACCTGGAATTTCCTGACCTGTCGCACCGGCAGTTGGGAAAAATGTTGAACATTCACCATTCAACCGTCTCCAGAGTGTTGAAGCGGTTCCAGGAGCGGTTGACGTTGGACCACGGCAAAGGTGCTGGAAGAAAACCGGGACCGGAGAACAAAAGACGGAGGGAAAGGTGAAGCGGATGATTAAAGCAAATCCCAACGTCTCAAGCCGTGATTTGGCTAAAAAGATCGGCATGTCGCAGGGCCACGTCCAGAATGCAAAAAAGAGAGCTGAACTACATACATACAAGGTACAGAACTTCCCAAACCGCGATGAGCGGCAACAATCGACGGCTAAAACTCAGGCACGGAAGCTCTACGAGAAGATGCTGACAAAACATGGCTGCTGTGTGTTGGACGACGAAACGTATATAAAAGCCGATTTTAAGCAAATTCCGGGGTTGGAGTTTTTCACCGGCAAGAGCAAGTTCTATGTGGACGACAAATTTAAGAAGAAGAAAATGTCGAAGTTCGCCTCCAAATATCTCATTTGGCAGGCCATCTGCTCTTGCGGACTGAGGAGTGAGCCTTTCGTGACAAAGGGCACAGTAAATGGTGAGATCTACAAATCTGAGTACCTCGAGAAGCGCCTTTTGCCGTTCTTGCAGCAGCACGACGAAACTCCGCTATTTTGGCCAGATTTGGCATCATGCCACTATTCTAAAAGTGTCCTGGAGTGGTATGAGGCCAATTCTGTCCATTTTGTTCCAAAGGACATGAATCCGCCAAACTGTCCGGAGCTGCGCCCGGTGGAGCAGTACTGGGCAATGATGAAGCGGGAACTTCGGAAGAGCAAGAAGACAGTCAAAGACGAGAAGGACATGTTAAGAAAATGGAAAAAAAAACTGAGAAACTGGTACCGGATGACACTGTTAAGACTTTGATGGAGGGCATCAAGCGAAAATGCGTTCAATTTTACACTCAAGGCTCCATCGAACTTTTCTTTTGATTTTTGAAGTAAATATATGTATAAAACTAACCTAAAATTTTGGTTTGATTCTAAACATTATAAGAAAATTGGCATGACATTTTCGGTGTCGCAATAATTTCGTGTTCGCCCTTTAATGCTTCATCGATGCTATTTTGCATTCGAAATGCTTATTGCATGCTACAAGCATTTAAATAGCATTTAAAATCTGACTTTTCAACAGATAGTATTCAAGATGCTGATATAATGTTAATATAATGCCTATGGCATCTGAAATGCAAATCTAGGGTTGATTTACTGCATATGCTAAAGCTTATTGGTTACCTGGGTGGCCTTGGTATTTTAGAGGTAAGACACCTGACGTAAAAATTTTCCCACAATATCATGCGAATACCAAATTCAGGTAAGAAAATACCAAATTAGTACCTCTCAGTTATTCCCAGGTATCCGAAATAATAAGTTTTGTTATTTGTAAGATATATTGTTTGCAATTCATAGGTATTTTGCGTAGGTATTTTTCCTCTTAATCTTATCATCAACCTCTTGCAGAATGAAGATCTTACTATCAAAAACTCGGATTTGCAAATAAACGAAATGTAGAAAACAGATGAAACAACTGAAAAACTCAAAACTAAATCGGTGATCCAAGGGAAAAATCCTGAATGCGAAAGCTGGCATGCAAAACTTTTTGTGCATCAAATTATTGTTGCCTTTGAAAACATTGAAAGGAACATTTGCTTGAGTTTCCTCGAGTTTCCACCCTCCTTGTGCCGGATCACTCCAGATCACAAATATTGACCCATTGACACTTATGGTTCTGGGTTCGGTTGCGTTTGGTTGAAACTATCCGTATGAAAATTTTCATCTTTTGGCACTCAGCATTAAACACTATCGTCTCAAGTTGCTATCTGCAGCAGTTCAATGCATACCATCTTCAGGCATCAAATCGGCTTAAGTTTCCCATCTCGGTTTCGTCAAGCACAGTCGTCCTAATGTACGGATACTAAACGCGAACTCAAGTCATAATTTATCTGCAAGCAACCAGCTCTTCTGGGGAATTCGAGAAGGATTTACATACGGAGGTTTCCATTGGTGGTCTGGACGCGTATTGAAGGTGCATTACGTGTTAGGTGAGTGGCAGTTTCCTGTTCGAGTACGTCAGCTTATCATTATGATGATGAAACGGAGAAAGAACCACTAAAGCGAATGCAAAGGTGAACCATAAGCAGCACTCGACGAATCCATCCAATTCATCATGTGGATCCACTCCAATCCCCTAGGTAAGCGTGTGTGAGAGCATGTATTATGTTTGTGCTTATGCGAGGATCTGACGGTTATTCGGGTTCTACGCTGTTACTCTTGCGCTTACTCGGAAAGTGCACTTCTAAGGAACGATACAGGATGCACCGAAAAAGGGAAGAATAACTCGCCTTTCCCATTTTCAGTGCTAGTGTGTATCCATCCACTCTCATGGCTGGGATATTTTTGCCCATGTTGTTGATTTATCAGATAATAATGCTGGGTGGTGCCTCTCGTTTAACAAGCTTCTGGCTGGCATGGTGCAAAGAAACGAACGATGCTCTGAAACACTCACACCGTTTTGAATCGAATTACGGCCACTTGAGAATTTCAATGGTTAACAATTTTTTAAATATAATTTGAATACATCAGAAACATTCCTTCGGAAAAATAGTTATTCATCATTTGAACCTGTGAGGAATATCAGACCGAACGGTAAGTAAGGGTACCGAAGACTGTTGCAGTTCGCTCCTTTTCTCCATTTCTCAACATTTGCAGCAGGAGATGCATGAAGTAACTCCAATTGTAATCAGCGATGCACACAAAAAAGCTTCGCTTCAATACCATTCGTTCATCATGCTATCGTTCAATTCTGTTCCAACGAAAATTGTTCCACCATTGGCAGTGGTTTGCCACATTTTCGGAGCGGCATAATTGTCTGAATAAATTAATTTCGCCCTCTCTGGCCCTGGAACCAACCATTGCAACCGTCATTATCATCATCATCATCATCATCGTCATCATCATAATTGTATGATGGATATCAAGGTTCCTTTTTCGTCCAACTAAATTTTCCAGTTACAAGCAACCGTAGAAGAACAAGCATCAGCATCATCAGCGGCAGCTTTAATTATTCACGGTTCCATTGGCTATCCGTTTAACGGGAATTAAACCGCATTAATTCTGTTGTTTGCATCTCCTGCCTGCTGTCGAGCTTCAGAATCTCTGGGAAATAAACGAGCGAGCCATACAAAAAGCTTAGCGAGAGCAATCCACCCAGATTTCCCAGCCGGAGCACAATGTTAACCACCCTGATCCTGGCTGGACGTTCGAAGGACAAAAAGCAGCTATGATTTTTAGCGAGAATTTGCATTTTGCTCGGACAAATCTCGTCACGATCGACAATGTCGGTAGTTGTATGCGTAGAACTCGTGAGCTCGGGTTTATACAGCAAGGGATTATCTCCTTTTATTGTCGGCACCCCCGTTGGGCGATTGCACCTGAAAGGTTTTGTGTTTTTTTTTTTCGATGGCGGTGACTTGCCGGGATATTTCGTTAATTTTTGGATGTACTGTTGCACGAAAAACAGCCGTAAGCCAGTCCGTAATGGATCGAAAGTTAATGAGATTTTATTGGAGATTTGCGGACCGGCAGGCATTGCTAGGATTTAATTACAATTAATGCTAGTGATGGCGCAGCCGACTTCGGAGGGATTGGGGCGGCCGGAAATTTTAAGGCGATTAAAGTATAAAATAAAGTTTCTTAACATGCACTAAAACCAGTAGGGATAAGAAAAGAGCTAAGATCTCTATACGTGAGATGGCAGTTCGGTCCTATTTACAGCCTTAACTATGCTCACAATGATTAATTGAAGAAGTAAACTGTTGAAATCAAAGCCGATGGACAAGAGGATGAATCTTCGTCGGAACATTGGCATCAGCATGAGCATAATGTTATTTCCAAAATACACAATAGCGCGTCCCGTGTCGCGTCGCGTCAGCTGTCAACGCCAGCGTTTGGTACTAAAACGCGCACATGACGCGCAGGACGCTATAGACCACACAATACAGCGTCAACCAAGCATCCGCTTCAATCATTTGTTTTTTTTTTTTTTTGAATGTGAACTAATCATTTATTTTTAAATTATGTAAATTGCATGTCAATATTGGTACAAATGGTTTCTATGAAAGAGAGTTGGCTGCGATGTGGATCCAAATGGTTGCAAACCAGTTCGCGCGTGTGATATTTGCAATTTTTGTTGATTTTCACCCGTAACACGCTACAATTTCGTCGTGAAGTGTTCCTCGGAGTGTGGTGCCAGTGTTGAGCATCGAAAATCTCACTCAAATGTGGGCCCAAGTTGTGAAAATGAAAAAAAAAAAGTGTCCTCAATCGAATAAAATTTTCTTCATCCGCTCCCGTCGTCATGGTTGTCATGCCAACGGAATCAACAACGCATGAAAAGCTGGTGTCGTTGTAGTACTTTGAACTTGATAGTTTTAAAACGAAGATTCTCTATGAAAAAAAAACACGACAGAGATACATTGTTATGATCGCAGTGGAAAAGATTTTGTCAGCCATATTTTCCATATGTATCTGTTAGTACTTAAAAAGAAATAAGGTTCTACCCAATGTGAAAAAACCTATGAACCTGTGATTTGCTTACATTTCTCCAATTGGATACGGGATCAAACATTCAGCTAAGTATAGTGTTTTAAATAGTATTGCTCCATTCAAACATACATTAGCACAAAGAAATATTGGCAAACATGAACGAATCATGCGAGCGGAGGCGCTTTTTACACGGAGAAATCCAGATGTGCGGCGTTTGGTTGTTTTTTCTGTCTGTCTCTTTCGATCTGTATGTATTCCCATTGCAGTTCGGAACCGGAAAAAGTCACTCACGCAGATCTATGTAACTGATTTTCCATATGGTGGCAGGGTGTTGCATCTGGGGCGCTGTGTAGCACCTCAGATGCACTGCACGGTGCGCTTGATGAGCCAACGTACGAAACAAGACTGGAATCGACTGGCGCTAGCGGGATTTTCCAGTTTTCGGCTTATTGCGTCGGAGGGAGGGATTTGCGTCGGAAAGTGAGAGAGGCATATGAAACAATTTCTTCCCCAAGAAAAGTTTTCCCTAAATTTAACAACTACTCTCAATCATTCCCTATTAAATGCCCCTTCTCTTGTTAATTTGTCATGTTCTCTGTGGAGCATTTTGACGTTTTGTCCACGCAAACCTGTCGCTGTCTGAAACAAATTTCAGTACTTTCAGGTTCATCTAGGCATAATTGATAAATATATTAGTAAACGTTTCCTCTGCTAGGTAATAATTTTCATTTTCAGCTGCGCATTTCTGCAGTTTTGTGGGTTTTGACTCCCCTAGTCCGCGTTGTGAGGCATGTGCGTTATTTCTGGTTGTTTTCTGAGTTCACGTTTGCTAATGACTACTGTCATTTTTATCATTTTCATTGTTTGTCCTTGTAGTCAGTGCATATGTTTGTTGGGGTTTGATTAATTTATATTTTTAGAATAAGATCTTTTATTATCATACATATTTATTTATATTTTTATATTTTTATGGTCCACTTGTCCTGTTAACTCTAATACTTTGCTTTTTTAATATGTTCCCTATTATTTCACATTTTATTCCAAATATTCAATAGGTTTCTGATCACATGAAGCTTTGTTTCTATTAATATTATTTTTCAGGATTTCCCGGATGCTTGTGCACTAGAAGATACATGTTCGTTGTTCAACAGGGATAACCCTCTCTCTAATAACATTTCATTACATGTGTCACATATGACAGGTCGAGGAGTTCTCCTCGTCTCTTCTTCTGAACTTTATCTATTATTCCATGAATAAAATCCATTCCACCTCTAAGTAGTATAGGATTGTGTCTGGATGTTTTTGTTTAAAGATGTTGTGATTGGATGTTTCATTTGTTTCGGAGGTCGTCAGGCCGGACACTTACATTGCTCAAGTTGCAAGCTTCTGCTGAATAAACCATTCACACTTGTGAGTGGCCCCAACAGCATCCCTACTGTTGGTTTAAATCGGTCCTCAAACTCGATGTTTTTAACGTTTTCTTGTATTCCATAGAAATAAACCACCCATACATGTGAGTGGCCCCAACAGCATCCCTTTTGTTGGTTTAAATCGGCCCTCGAATTCTGTGTTTCAACTTATTTTTGTATTCTGCTGAAATAAACCACTCACACTTGTGAGTGGCCCCAACAGCATCCTTACTGTTGGTTTAAATCGGTCCTCAAACTCGGTGTTTTAAAATGCTCTTGAAAATTGCTGAATAAACCATTCACACTTGTGGGTGGCCCCAACAGTATCCCTACTGTTGGTTTAAATCGGTCCTCAAACTTGATGTTCTTTACGTATTCTTGTATCCCATTGAAATAAACCACCCACACTTGTGTGTGGCCCCAACAGCATCCCTACTGTTGGTTTAAATCGGTCGTCAAACTTGATGTTCTTAACGTATTCTTTTATTCCATTAAAATAAACCACCCACACTTGTGAGTGGCCCCAACAGCATCCCTACTGTTGGTTTCAATCGGTCTTCAAACTCGGTGTTTCAACTTATTATTGTATTCTGCTGAAATAAACCACCCACACTTGTGAGTGGCCCCAACAGCATCCATACTGTTGGTTTAAATCGGTCCTCAAACTCGGTGTTTTAAAATACTTTTGTATTATGCTGAAATAAACCACCCACACATGTGTGTGCCCCAACAGCATCCCTACTGTTGGTTTAAATCGGTCGTTAAACTCGATGTTTTTAACGTATCCTTGTATTCCATTGAAATAAACCACCCACACTTGTGAGTGGACCCAACAGCATCCTTACTGTTGGTTTATATCGGTCCTCAAACTCGGTGTTTCAACTTATTATTGTATTCTGCTGAAATAAACCACCCACACTTGTGAGTGGCCCCAACAGCATCCATACTGTTGGTTTAAATCGGTCCTCAAACTCGGTGTTTTAAAATACTTTTGAAGTCTGCTGAACATACCATTCACACTTGTGAGTGGCCCCAACAGCATCCCTACTGTTGGTTTAAATGGGTCCTCAAACTCGGTGTTTTAAAATACTTTTGTATTCTGCTGAAATAAACCACCCACACATGTGAGTGGCCCCAACAGCACCTTACTGTTGGTTTAAATCGGTCCTCAAACTCGGTGTTTAAAAATACTTTTGTATTCTGCTGAAATAAACCACCCACACTTGTGTGTGGCTCCAACAGCATCCCTACTGTTGGTTTAAAATCGGTCGTCAAATTCGATGCTCTTAACGTATTCTTCTATTCCATTGAAATAAACCACCCACACTTGTGAGTGGCCCCAACAGCATCCCTACTGTTGGTTTAAGGTGGTCCTCAAACTCGGTGTTTTAAAATACTTTTGTATTCTGCTGAAATAAACCACCCACACTTGTGAGTGGCCCAAATAGCATCCTTACTGTTGGTTTAAATCGGTGCCAAAATTTGAATAGCATCTGCATCTCTGTACAGAGAATAAATCGGGAACATAGTTAAATATCTTATTTGCTGCCGACGTCAGTTAAATTCAGCACACCGTTTACCAAAACGGATCCGGCTGCCAACCCAATCATTTTATCCAACATCCCAGTGATTTCTCGTGGAAGTGCAGAGGTGTTCTCGGCTTCCAACAAAGCGAGTATCACGTCAACATATTCCTACCCATTCCCTATTTGACCTGCATTCGGACGAGGCTGGCGCCGGTATTGTCTTAGTTTAAGATCACCAGTTTTTACACATTGAGGATGTATGCTAGTCCCAAGCATCATCCTTTGGTTCTTTGTGTAATAACAGCTGATCTGGCAATAACGGAGTAGCAACCTCGGGTGGTCAATCATGCTCATGCTCATGCTCATGCTCATGTAAATTGCATGTCAATATTTTCAATACGTAAATAATGTCTGCTTTTTTGCAAGGGTTTTTAATACACAAATCGGAGACAAATAAACGAAACTATTACTCCTCAATCGTCGTGCAAGCATTTAAATATAAACTACCCATCCAAAGAATAAAATCGCTTCAATAAGTACAGTAGCTCGCAAACTAGCAGAAATTTAACTGGAATGTTTTTACCCTTCCTTGGATTTCAATGCGAACAAGCTGAGCTCCTTATTTCACTTTATCTAGTTCAAAGCAGCCTGAACAAAATGAGTAGCTTACGCAAATTATTTGAGGATGATTTGACGGAAATTTTTTTTTAAGTAGATGGGTAGCTGAGGAAAATGTGGAATTGCGGGGTTTGAGATCTACCTCCAAAATCTAGTCCAAATTACTTCAAACTAGCAACAACAAAACATTCATTAATTGTTATGTTATGTATTCTCCGTGCGAGGAGTAACGATTATGATGTAGAAGGAGATGTTCGCTCATCACCATGAGGCACCAAGAGTGAACAACAATGTTTTTGGCTAGAATGAAAGATGTGAAGAGAAAGTGTTGAAAGTTCCGCCAGAGTGCGGCAGGTAGGAAAATTAACAGATGTTTTTGAAAATTGAGCGAAAGGGCATGTATCCAATGGTACTCGAACCATGGACGTCAATCTTTGCCTAACATCCCACTGCGGGGTAGGTTGTAGCGACGGAACAAGTCCGCCACTTCAACAGGCAAAAATTGACGCATGGAAAGACGCTCATGTACCACTGTGGCTTGTATAGTTTATTCTTAGCGATCTATTGTGTGCACTCTGTTTACTGATGCGCACATGGAGAGGGAACTCTCTCCTTTTTTGGGTTTGTTTTGATTCGCAACGACTGACGATCACTAATGTATTTCTCGTCGTCTCCAACGTAGAGACCTCGGAGAGAAACATCGTGAAGCGATGCGATACTGGTCCCCACCAGTATAATTAATGGTTACCACCATTTATGGGTTTACATACATTAATTGTTATGTTATGTATTCTCCGTGCGAGGAGTAATGGAATTCACTCTTCAGTTGTCAAAATGCCGTCCAAGCAAGAAGAGCAGCGTATCAAAATTTTGCTCGCGCATCGCGAAAATCCGAGCTACTCGCACGCAAAGTTGGCAAAATCGCGAAAAGTTGCCAAATCAACCGTTACAAACGTAATTAAAGTGTTTGGGGAACGTTTGTCGACAGCCAGGAAGTCTGGATCGGGGAGAAATCGAAAACCGGAAGCCGCTGAGACGACAAAGAGAGTTGCCGGTAGTTTCAAGCGAAACCCTAACCTATCTCTCCGAGATGCCGCAAATAAGCTGGGTGTATCGTCTACAACCGTGCATCGAGCCAAAAAACGAGCCGGACTATCGACTTACAAGAAGGTAGAGACTCCAAATCGCGATGATAAACAAAATACGACGGCCAAAGCGCGATCCCGGAGGCTGTACACGACGATGCTGACGAAGTTTGACTGCGTGGTAATGGACGACGAAACCTACGTCAAAGCCGACTACAAGCAGCTTCCGGGACAGGAGTTTTATACGGCAAAAGGAAGGGGAAAGGTAGCATATATTTTCAAGCACACGAAACTGTCAAAGTTCGCAAAGAAATATCTGGTTTGGCCAGCCATCTGTACCTGTGGCTTGAAAAGCAGCATTTTCATAGCTTCCGGGACTGTCAACCAAGAAATTTACGTGAAAGAGTGTTTGAATAAACGTCTGTTGCCTTTCCTGAAGAAACACGGTTGTTCCGTACTGTTTTGGCCGGATTTGGCATCTTGCCATTACGGTACAAAGACCATGGAGTGGTACGCCGCCAACAACGTGCAGGTGGTTCCCAAGGACAAGAACCCTCCCAACACGCCAGAGCTCCGCCCAATTGAGAAATACTGGGCTATTGTCAAGCGGAACCTAAAGAAGACCAAAAAAACTGCTAAGGACGAGCAGCAGTTCAAGGCAAACTGGCTTTCTTCGGCGAAGAAGGTGGACAAGGTGGCTGTACAAAATCTGATGGCAGGGGTCAAGCGTAAGGCCCGGAAATTCGGATTTGGAAAAGCGGAAGCCTAACTGAACATTTTTCCTGAATTTTATACTAATTGCACTTGAAAAAGAAATTTAATTTGATTTTTTAAATAAACGATTTCACCGATTTACACGCGTTTTCCCTTGACCAAATTTTGACCGTATCACCCTTTAGGTCCAGTGACTTCTCTACCAGTAATCACACTTGTAATCAGGTGTGCAAGAACAACGTCGTTTGAAACAAAATCCATTATGAAATTCCAAAGCATCATTCATAAGATGAACCTTATGAAATTCTTAAGCTCATTTGCCTCTGTGTACCCAATGCTTCCACGGGTCAATAGATGACAAAGACCGCCAATTAAGGATTGCGTACTTAACTGGTAGTGCAACCTGGGCATTGTTGTCCTTCTGACTACAGTGAGATTGAGGAGGTGCGTGCCAAGCGTCTGTCTACCAAGAAGGCTCAAACAGCGACTGAGCAAGAAACGTAGTGAGGCATCGCGTCAGCTATTCCTAAGATGGCAGCCCCACTAACGCGATGTAGGCAGCGCGGCCCGGTAAGGTAGAATGCTGAAATCTTATCTTACCACGAAATATAGATGGAATTCCCAGTGGTTTTAATTTATTGTTGACGTAGGACACCGTCTTTGTTTTCTATACTGGGGTACAATTTGAGAGCAAATCTGTTGCGACCGTAACAAAGAGCGGTCAGATTTTTAGCGTTAATATCTCAGCCGTTCCTCTTAAACATATATTTGCCCCAACCGATCGGAAATATTTCTACGCATCCATTCAAAGATTGAAAACGATTGATTTTAACATTAAACTATTGAACATAACGCTTATATGATTACTTATAATTTTGTTTTGCAGAGTACATTTACTGAACGCCAAGTATTTTCCTATCACATACTTAAAATATAAGTAAGGAGATCTTATATTCAGCAGGAGATCGTATGCTTCATTTTCTCGGCAGCCTTGGAGCTGTTCAGAGTGGCAATGAGCCAGTAATGAATAGACAGCTGGTAAGAACAAGTACCCTGGAGTGTGCTCTGCCATGCAAACATTAGACAGGTAGCTGATGGTTCTACTGCCTTTGGCCTGGCAACCGTTGCTAGGCAGCCATTGTACATGCAGTCGATTAACCAAGCCAGTGGAGAATTAGTAGCCAGCCGGTTGGCACAACCACGAGCGAAACAATTAAATCTAGTTTTTATTTTTACGAATTCCTTTATTTGTACAGGCTCAATCGAATCAACTTTACAAAGCCAAGTTTTCATGTTTATATACATCAGTTATCTTGGAACTAAGGTTAAGGGGATAGAACCGATTACTCGCGGTCGTCTCGTGGTTAATAGGATTAACAATTTTAAGGATGGGAAAATTGGGGTGGAAATTTTGAACAAAGCATAAGGAACAATGGTTTTCTTATATCTAGAACATCAAATAACAATTTTTTAACAAAACGTTTTTCATTTAAAAAAAACACTCACTCACAAACACACTCAACCACATTCACACACACAACCGCAATCACACACTGGCGCACACATTCCTCAAAAATTTAACCTAAACAAGTAAGTTAATCAAACTACAATCTAAAGCGTATGTTAGTCAAAAACACATCAATGAGTTTCATAAACTCCAGATCGCGTGCAGCCAAAATATCTCGAATCGGTACATTGGTTTGTCTACCTCGAGCCCGAAGGGAATCATAAAGCTCAGATCTGACTCCACGACGCTCAGTGCAAAACCAAATAACATGATCTGCGTCCTGGTAACCTTGTCCACATTCACAGAGATTGCTGTCTCCCAGCCCAACACGGAACAAATGAGCGTTCAAAGAATAATGATTAGACATGAGGCGAGACATCATACGAATGAAGTCGCGAGCCACATCCAATCCCCTGAACCAACATTTTCGTTGCAGACGATTTGTCGGTAATAAATATCGCCTTCCATAGCGCCCACCCTAGCAAGCGAGTCCGCTTTCTCATTGTCAGGAATTGAACAATGAGAAGGGACCCAAACAAAGATGATAATAAAAGAACGTGAAGATAGAGCACTTAGAAGACCTCGTATTTTCATAAGAAAATAAGAGGTGTGCTTTACCGGCCTTAAGGAGCGAATAGCCTCTATAGAACTGAGACTATCCGTGAAAATGAAGTATTGATTCGGTGTAAGCGCGGCAACAGTTTCGAAGGAGAAATGAATTGCTGCCAATTCCGCGACAAAAACAGAACAAGTTTATATTTTGAAGTTTACGTGCGACGCTATCATTTTCATTGTATACACCAAAGCCAGCGAAGTCCCCTATCAAAGACCCGTCCCTGAAAAACATTTTGGTGGAATCAACTAAGCCAAACTTTGCAGCAAATAGAGCATTTCTCTGCCAAATGAGCAAATGACTGAACTCGACCCTCTCCGATTTAGATGAAACTTTGCACATGTCTTCGGAATTGGTGACCATGTATTTTCCGCCGGTGAGGGGATTTTTTGACTCTAGACAAATTTTTCAAAAGGGCGTATGTGTTTTGTCATGCGTATTTTTCAAAAAATCATAACTCGAAAACCGTTGGTTGTAATAAAATTGCGTTTGAAAAGAAGTTGTAGTTAATTAATTTGACTTTATGAAAAAAATATGTACACCGTAAAAAATTAATTTTTTCTTCAAGAAAATCAAAAATTAAACTTAAAAATTAATTAGCAAATCTGTCCAACATACGATTTTTATAATTTTTTTTCAAAAAGGCTTTGAGTCTTAAGAAGAAAAATCGAAGTTGTTCTACGATGGAGCAACTTAAGATAAAAAAGTTCTTAGAAGTAAGAAAAGTTCAAGTTTTTTTTTCTAATTTGTTGTTTTTGCATAAAAACCCATATTTTAATAATATAATACGATTTTTCTAGTGATTTTAAACAAGAATGCCCTTGGTGAGCAACATTCTAAATGTATCCGTTTTCGAGATAATTTGAAATTAATGTCGAAAAAATGGCTTTTTCCATGAAAATATCCCTTTATCAAATGTTAGTCGTGATTATCCATCTGCAAAAGTATTGTTTTCAAATTGTAAATAAAATTTTCTACAATATACCTTTTATTACCGAGAATACTAGACAAACTGATTCCTGATAATTACTGTAGGTAACACGACAAAATTTGCTGCTTTTACTTACAGTATACTATGAAAACCTAACCCGAAACAAAAATAATTAGTATTCATGTTAGTGTACAAGCGTATTTTGTTCAGGTAGAAA
This sequence comes from Aedes japonicus, assembly GCA_034211315.2. Lineage (NCBI taxonomy): Eukaryota > Metazoa > Arthropoda > Insecta > Diptera > Culicidae > Aedes > Aedes japonicus. Next base: position 29,527 of record JASCZW010002050.1, on the reverse strand, counting down.
CATAATGTATTTAATTGATTAAAATGTTTATACCAGTAAGAATACAATTGTTACGCCCATTTATACCTATTCATGCATTCCCTTTGGTGTTGACAGAAAATATAATTTACATACACACCCCTGCACATACCAATATTTCAAAAAAGTACCTAAAGTGCGTACCTTGTACGTATAAAAAGGATTACATTACAAAGTCATGACATCAGTTTAACAGTGTCTTTCATAAGTAGAGTAAAGTGTGAAACGATTTGAAATGGAACTCGAAACAAAGCATTGTTGTAAACCTTTTCGTGAAATCGGGAGACGGTGTTCGCCTAAACTTAGAAATTTAACTGACAAGTTAATTGAAGAACTTTAATCCATGCAGTGTACGGTCCTTTTGGACACGTCATTAAGAATTTGTGATTCATGTCGGTTATATTCGTATCGTCGTAATCCTGTCGAAAGAGTGGAGCAACCAGAAAACGGTGAACATGACGAAGCACCAACCACATCACGGAACGATTTGGAGGAAATACCATCGGCAGCTTCAATTACCTCGGCATCTTCTCAGGACAGTGACCTACCGGATTATTCCAGGATACACAACATTGAGTTATTCAATAATGGAATTGCAGGAATAAATGTGTCTCCGGTATCCATTAGAGAATTTAAAAACGATAAATACCTTCGGCAAGTTTTTTTTCGAAATTTTAGCAGGTATTAGAAAATATCTATTCAGCTTACCACCACAAGAAGAAGTCGAAGAGTTAGCTACATTGAAAACAAAGGTTGTGGAATATGATGAAATTATTTCCAAATTGAAAGAAAAATTCATATAACCAGATTGTTCGAGAGTAGATAAAATACGTATATTAACAGTTTTGCCTAATTCGTGGACGATTCAGCAGATAACAAGCAAATTTGAAACAAACAAATACCTTGCATTACAAGCAAAAGAATTGGCAGCCGAAAATGGAGTATTGGCAACCCCCAACGACAGATCGGGGAATCGTTTGAATCCGGATATAAAGAATCAAGTGATACAATTTTTTGACGAGGACGACATCAGCAGAGCCATGCCGGGACAAAGAGATTATGTCTCTGTAAACACTAATGGTAAGCGTCAACAAATTCAAAAACGGTTATTACTTTCATCACTTAGAGAAACTTTCACTCGATTGAAAGAAGTCAGTAAACATTAAATTGGATTTAGTACTTTTGCAGCATTACGACCAAAACATTGTAAATTGCTAAATACTTCAGGTTCTCACAACGTTTGTGTTTGCGCAATTCACGAAAATATTGATTTAATGCTTCACAGTTTAAAAAAATATTCATTCAACACTGATTGTAATCAACATTTTGAGAAGTAATTGTGTAATTCATCATCAAGATCAAAATATTGTTACCTCCGTGAATGCGAAAATTGTCCCACGCTGTCAGAATTTGAGATAAGATTTTTAAAAGAACCTGAGAAACATAACTTATCTGAGATATCGTTCGAACAATGGATTACAACTGATAGATGTAATTTAGAAACGCTATTAAAACCTGTCGATGAATTTGTTGAATATTTTAGCGAGAAATTAGAAAAACTATTAGCTCATGATTATATAAAAACAAAGCAATCTAAATTTTTAAAAGATATAAAGTCTTCATTAAAAGAAGGAGAAGTAGTTATTATTTGCGATTTTGCAGAGAATTATTCATTTTTACTTCAGGATGCTGTTCAAAGGAACAATGATCAGGCTACAATTCATCCGTTTGTTATTTATAATATGGAGTCAGGAATGCTTAAAAATCTAAGTTTTGTTATAATATCAGAAGTTCTAAGACATGATACAATTGCGGTACAAGTATTTATTTCTTAATTACTAACGTATTTAAATCAACTAATGAATATAAAAAAGGCCATTTTTATGTCTGATGGGGCTGCTTCCCAATACAAAAATAGAAAAAAATTTGCAAACCTCTGCAAGTTTAAAGAGAAATACAACATTGATTCTGAGTGGCATTTTTTCGCAACTTCACATGGTAAGGGACCAAGTGATGCAATTGGCGGCACATTAAAACGAATGGCAACATGAGCAAGCTTGGCCAAACAACATGAACATCCAATAACAAGTGCGAAAACTTTGTATGATTGGGCTATTAAGAGAAATCAAGAAAATTTCACAAAAATATCATTTTGCTATGTTTCACAAGAAGAATATGAAGAGGGAGCTGCAGAATGGGGTGGTAGTTATCAGCAAACAAAAATGATTCCTGGTACACAGAAATATCACTCCTTCATTCCAGTTGCAGATAACAAAATCGCTGCGAAAATATTTTCAACTGACGCAATACTGAGTTTTCATAATACTTATAGGAATGTTAGGAAATTGTGTTTGTAAATATGTAAATACAATAAAAAGGGATATTTTCATGGAAAAAGCCATTTTTTCGACATTACTTTCAAATTATCTCGAAAACGGGTACATATAGAATGTTGCTTACCAAGAGCATTTTTGTTCAAAATCAATAGAAAAATCGTAATATATTATTAAAACATGGTTGTTTATGCAAAAACAACCAATTGGAAAAACCTGAAATTTTTCTTACTTTTAGGAACTTTTTTATCTTAAGTTGCTCTATCGTAATTCAACCTTTATTCTTTTTCTTATGACTCAAAGACTTTTTTAATTTTTTTTTTATAAAAATCGTACGTTGGATAGATTTGCTAATTGGGTTTTCTGATTTCTGATTTTTTTTAAGAAAATTTTTATTTATTTTACAGTGTTAATTTTTTTTCATAAAGTCAAATTAATTAACTACAACTGCTTCTCAGACGCAATTTTATTACAACCAACGGTTTTCGAGTTATGATTTTTTGAAAAATACGCATGACAAAACACATACACCCTTTTGAAAAAAATGTCTTGGGTCAAAAAATTCCCTTAGCCCGCGGAAAATCCATCGTCACCAATTCCGAAGACATGTGCAAAGTTTCATCCAAATCGGAGAGGGTCGTGCAAGATTTTGACTTTTTCCGGCTGATTTCATCTGGAAACGCTCACTTGTCATTACAGCAACTATAATATATTACTAGACCCTTCAAGTCGAACACTCGACACTGAAGAAATCTTTAAGTCCCAGACAAAATAGGCCTATCTGTCAAAAGATCTACTAACTACTCTAGTGGAATTTAAAATTTAAAATTTTAGTTCTCCTAGTTTCCCAATCACAATCGTTCTACTAATATGCTCAAAAAAGTTTATCAAATAGTGAAAGTGATTCAATGTTGGTCTAATTTTTTCAAATACAGTCTTTATTTTCTTCGGATTTGGTTGAGAATCACTGCTTAAGATATTTATTCAACAAATGCAGGCAAATCCATGCAACAATAAGAGATGATGGTAAACTTTGAGCTTCAATCTAAAGCTATTTTCGCACCAAGCGTACACCGTTTTTTAGCAAACTTCAAATGGTTCGTTCGGAAGGGCATAAAAGCCGTTAGTCCCGCCTCCATATGTTGACGGGTTCAATATGTTTGGGCCAGTGAGTCTTCCACAAGCCTCAAGTTGTAAGTCACGAAAACACGAACCAAGAACAAAAACCTTGAATGTAATTATCTTCGATTGATCGGAACCATTGGCACCGATACAGCAGATAGTATTGCTGACTGGTATTCGACCGATCATTTCTATTTTTCCATGACCGAATCGTTTCGATGGAATCCACGCTGACAGCTGATATGGTTTTCAACCGGAACAATTTATTTCTAAAAACGACGTATTCAATTTTGAGACAAAGAATGTTTGAAATCAAATGATTTTGAAATTCATGTTGATTTCATGAAAACAACGCCACCAATGTCCTTTGAAATAGTTTTTTTGTTTTCCATTTCAAACAATGAAACTAATCCTGTGAAGAGACAAATATTCCAATTTATATGTACAAGCTGCGCTGGATGATAGAATTCAGAAAAGAATAAAAGAAATGAAAAAACCATGTCCAATATTCAATATTGGTCGAGATCTATGTTCTCTCGAACCTGGCATATAAAACAATAAATTTCCGATGGTAGTTGGGGAATTCCTGGACTCCAATGGAGGGATGGAACATGGCAAATAAAGGGGAATGACTCTACCACTCGCAGTTGAGTCACGGTCAATAAAGACAAATTCCGTCCTCACCTGACCCGATAACCCGATATGAATAAGGATTTGCGAAGTACAATCAATTGGTTATTCTGATTTATGACTGTGGATTCTTTCGGTAGCATGAACATATAAAAGATAAATTTAACATGAGCCTAGCAGTCAAAATAGAAAAGTTGTTCCTTTATTAGACTTATCATTTCGCAATATATCCTACTCCAAATCAAAGGATTGATGCGTGACAATGATTATTTGTGATAGACGCAACTCTAAAACAAAGAGAGACTACTCAATTAGTCTGATTTTCCATCCTTAAAAAGTGTAGTTTTATATATATATTAAATTGCAAGCACATTTCATTTCAAACCAACAATGGTCGAACTAAAATTTACCCATCGCTTCAAAATATTAACAGGCTCAAATTGTGCTGATTAATGAAATTCCGATCCATCAACCATTATACCCACGCACATATTATGGCGCATTGTTTGACCAAACATCTAAAACTACCAAACAATGCTCGCTGATAGGCTTGATATTTCCATCATCATGGCAGATAATCAAACTTGATTAAAAATGCCATGCTCCAGCGCCGGTGATGGCCACAGCGACGATGGCTATTTCATCCAATCGAAAGCAGTGCACTTCCCGGATGCAAACCTCTCCAGGATTACCATCCGTGTTGGACGCGGATAAAAATTTACTCCGTCCGGAACTCTGAAAGCGCCCATGTCCATGAGCCGTTCGTAGCCACCACAGGGAAACGCGCCACAAAATTTCCGGTCACTACATCGCCCGGTTCAAAAGAGTTCAAAACACGCCTCCTGGTTCACTCCTACGGCAGTCTCCCTATCGCAAAAAACGCCACCAAAACCGTGCACACAGGTAGTACCGACTAGCTAGGAAAATGCTGACACCAGAGCTAACCGGCTGGTATGTTTGCAACCAAAATAAACTTTTCCATCATCCTCCGGCGATGTACTATTTATCCAGCAGGTGCATAGTTATGTGTACATACAAAACTTACCTTTCCGGTTGCTTCTGACACGATACTCTGAAAGTAGAACAGCAAAAAAAAAGAAGGAAAATCAGCAGGTGAAAAATCACGTTAGCAAAACTCGTGTCATACAAATGTTTATCCTGTTTGGTAAAACCAAAAAATTAAAACAAGAAAACGAGTAAAACCCGAACCATACCTGGAAGTACCCTTAAGTCGCACCATCGGTATTTTGCATTATCACGCTCGAGTCGCTTTCTTCTGCCGTGCCAAACGGCCATGATGAATCCACCATAGTCAAGCATTTCCGCGGGACGGACGTACAAAGATAGTAAATCAAACCAAAGAACACCGTGCTCGTGGCTTCACGAACAAACAAATAACACAAACGTGCTTCCTGTTGGTTGAAATGCGCTAATGTTGCCACAGAAACCGCACACGGATTCGACAATCATGGCCAGCTACGTTGGGGTTCGGTGCGGTGCGATGCGGAGGGCAAGCAAAGAAACCCTCCAATTAGCGCACCGGGAAGATCAGTTGTGTTGCCAAGTTCTGGAGGGAAACTTTGAAGCACGCAATCAAAGTCGACTTTACGGTTCTGTGTGTGTGCGTGTGTGAGTGTGTGCAATGCAAACTCAAGCGGACTCGTTGAAAGGCGGGTTCTGAGGGCACTTTATATGGTTAGGATATTTATGTTGCCGCGATGAATCCGCGCGGTACCATTATCCAAATACCTTGACAAATTTCTCAATTAAATGGTAAATTATGCAAATTGTTAGATAGAATTACGTACGTCAGCTTTTAAACTTTACTAGAGATTGCCGCAACATTGGTTTGACAACTGACAAAATGCATCAAATAGAGTAGAGGGTGTTTCGATCAAAATGTGGTCGACCTAAACTTGACGCATTTCCTTTCATCGTGCATTAAAAAATTGTGTACACCCCTCATTTTGAAGATGAGTGCGTGTAACATTATGTCTCTGTTTTAATTTTGAGATTAGACCTTCAGTTATCATACACAGAAAAAAATAATTAATTTTAACAAGCACGTAAAATTTCGATTCGTTTAATTCTAAGCCAAAGGAGGCGTAAACAATGTTTGCATGCAACAATGTTTGCAACCTTTCATACAAGAGGCTAGATTCAGGCGTTATCTGGCTTAAATTTACATGAAATATCCTATATTGTTCTGCGAAATCTAGCTTTCCCTTTATGTGCATTAGATAACGCAGAAAATTCAATGTTTCTTGTTATCTGTGTAATGTCGTCGAAGGAAGAGAAGCAACGCATCAAAATTTTGCACGTGCATGGCGAAAATCCAAACTACTCTCACGCCAAGTTGGCGAAATTGTTGAATGTGGCCAAATCAACTGTACGTTTGTCGACAGCCAGGAAAGTTGGATCGAGGGGGAATCGAAAGCAGGAGGCCACAGCGACGACAAAAAGAGTTGTCCGCTGTTTCGAGCGGAACCCCAACCTCATCGTCCGAGATATCGCAAAGCAGCTGGGAGTGGTGCCTTCAACCGTGGATAGAGCTAAAAAACGAGCTAGACTGTCGACTTACAAGAAAGTGGTGACCAGGGATGCCAGATATTCTTTTCAAATGTCCGTGATAAAAATTTGAAATGTCTGGGAATGTCTTTAAAAGTCTGTCATTTTTTTTTTTAGAAAATTTGACTTCTTTCAACGAAAAAACGTAATAAGAGAGCGAGTTATGTCATTATCGCTATTTGTGTGATTATGTAAACATTTCTGCATCTGTTTCTTGGATTGTATGCAGCCTTACACTATTTGAAATCAAAATTTAGTTTTCATTTGATAAATTCAACCGACTTTTTTTTTATTTAACAATAACCATTGATGGTGTGTACCATATTTTAATATGGTGTCATCATCACTAGATTATCAATATTCTTAAGGTCATATGAATGATTTTGGAAAAGACTGCTTCTTCGGTTAGTCAGTGATAATCTCTTAAATTTCAGAAAAACTCTCTCATGATCTACTGCAAGGCTCTTTGCTTTATTCTGGGAAGTTTCTTCCTGAACTTCAGGCAAAATTCCTCATGAACTTCCTGGCAGTCAGTCCTTATTTTCTTCGAAATTCACATTTAAGAACCCAACCTTAAATTTCAGAAACATTTGGTATTTTTTTTCCTAAACATAGTTACTTTGTGCACTTCTGATAAGTCCTATCCTGAACTATGAGGGAAGTTTCTGCAAAACTTTGAGAAAGTACTCTTCAGAATTTCTTGAAACATCTTCTTAATTTGCAAAAACTTTCTCACTGAAGTTCTTTTTTCTCTGAACTGCAGAAGAGATTATCTGAACTTCAGAGAGTATTGTCCTGAACTTTGTGGAAGATTGTTCCTGAATTTCTGAGAAATTCCTGCTTCAACTGCTAGAAAGATTCCCCTATACTTCTGAAAAGTTTCTTCCTGATTTTGTCAAAAGAATCTACCATAACTTCTGAGATTTTGTGAGCTTCGAGCAGTTCTCATTCTGAAATTCTGAAATGTGCGATTCGGAACTTAAAGAAAGCTCTCTAACACATAGTAGTTCCAATTAAACTTTTGGTCTCTTGAGAACTTCTGAAAAGTCTTCTTGTGAACTTCTGAGGAGTTCTTTACTGATTTTTTTGGAAATGTCCTTCTTGATCCTCCATGTAGAGCCCTCTCTGGTAATTTTCTTCCTGAAATTCGGGGTGGTTCTTTCCTGCGCTTATTCTTTCCAAACTTTTGATTGCGCTCATCCTGGACTGCGAGTAAAATTTTATTGAAACTTTAGGAAAGCCGTCTCCAAAACTATTAAGAAAATTCCCTTAAATTTGTTCTTGAAGTTTTTTCCTGGACTTCTGAGAAGTCCTCTTCTGAACTTTTGGTAAGTTTTCTCCAAAACTTTTGTGTAGGTTGTTCCGGAACTATTGAAAAAATCCTGCTCAAATTAGAAAGAAGTACCTCCAATGCTCCTAGAAAGTTTCATTCTGTTCTTTCTAAAGAATTATGAGAAATCCTTATTCTGAAATTTTGAAATGTTCTCCTCTGAGCTTTGGAAAAGCTGACTACCCCTTCTGGGAAATTCCAACTAACCTTTTGAGAATTTTCTTCCGGAACTTCTGGGAAGTTATTTCCTGAACCTCAGAGAAGTTCTCTCCTCAACTTCCTTGATGCATTGTCCTGGACATTTTTTTCTGATTTAAAAAAAAATAAAGCCAGTGCCCTTCCTGGTAAGTTCTGGTCTTAAATTTATGGAAGTTTTTTTCTGAACTTCTGGGAAGTTCAATCTTGAATTTTTGAGAAGAACTCCAAAACCACTGAAAAGTTCCAAATTTCAAAGAAGTCTTCTCCCTATACTTTTTCCTGAAGCTCTGATAAGTCCTCTCCTGATTCTTGGGGAAGTACTGTCCTGAAATACTCGTAAGTAAGGTCTTGAACTTTGGTAATGTTCTGTCCTAATTTTTTGTTAGTTCTTCTTACTTGAACTGCTTGCTCCCAATATTTCTGAGTAGTTTTTACCTGACCATCGGAGAAGCCTCTTCTTGAGCTTCTAGACATTATCTTCCCGAAGCTCTGGGAAGTCTTCTTTTAAACTTCCCAGGATGTGCCTTAAATTCTGGGTCGTTTCACTGTTGTACTGTCCCCGAGTGGCAATCGACCGGGCTTAGAGCAAATGTTAAGATCACAAAAGTAATAGTATTCAATGAGAACATTAAATCTCAATCTCCTATATCGTTTTAACAATATGTCAGATGGCAAAAGGCCAAATAACACAACGTTGAATAGGCGGTTAAGTTGCCATAAAAAGTGGCAATTTTCACGAACAAAATGTTTGCTGTACTCTATGCCAAAATTTTGGAATTTAATCCAGACCGAGTGCTGACAATAAAAAACCTTAACAATATTTGTTCATGCAGAGGTTATATGGTGAAAACGAGATTAACCTATTTGAAAACAATAACATAAAATGTTGGTTATATGTATATCTTCCATCCGAAATATAGTTTTGACTTTACCGCAAATTGTTTATCGTTATGCGGGTTATATTAAGGGAACGTCCATTAATTATGTCACGCAAAAAGTGGCTTTTTGAAATTTATAAAATAATTCAAATGCCTGTAAAAGTCTGCAACACAAATAAAATGTCTGCTAAATGTCTGCATCGTTAAAAAAGTCTGCAACAAAAATGAAAAGTCTGCAAATTTACAGACATGTCTGTGAATATGGCATCCCTGGTGGTGACTCCAAACCGCGACGATAAATAAAACACGTCGGCCAAAGCACGAACGCAAAAGTTGTACACGACGATGCTGACGAAGTTTGATTGCGTGGTACAGGACGATGAAGCTTACGTCAAGGCAGACGCTTCCTGGACAGGAATTTTAAACGGAAATCTGACAGATATTTTCAAAACCATTTAACTGTCAAAGTTCGCGAAGAAATATCTGATGTGGCAGGCCATCTGTACCTATGGCTTGAAGAGCAACGTTTACACTGCGACTGGAACCGTCAACCAGGAAATTTATCTGAGCGAGTGCCTAGAAAAACTTCAAATGCCTTTCCTGAAGCGACACAATTATTCCGTTCTATTCTGGCTCAAATCCGACTCATCCTGCCATAACAAAAAAAAGGCCATGGAGTGGTATACTGCCAACAACATTCAAGTGGTGCCCAAGGACAAGAACCCTCCCAACACGCAAGAGCTCCGCCTAATCGAACAATATTGGGCCATCGTCAAGCGGAACCCTAAGATGACTCAAAAAGCTGTTGTGAGCGAGAAACAGGTCAAGGCAAACTGGAGTTCTGCGTTGAATAAAGTGGACAAAGATACTGTACAAACTCTTATGGCAGGTGTTAAACGAAAGACCCGGAAGTTCGCAATCTGTACAAAGGAAGCTTAGCTGAATATTTCTGAACTGAACTTGAAAAAGAAAAAAAAAATTACTTATTCGTAAAAACGTTGATCGACTAACACACATTACTGTTTGACCAAATTTTAATCGGAACACCCTTTATTTTCCAAAGCTTTAAACTATGTATAGATTATGAAAATTTGGTGAATATTTGACCACCCTGAGCCATTTCACAGTCAACAGAAGAAAAAAAAACAACTCGCATTTATGGCTTCAGGACAGTAAGCTAAGAAAACATAACTATGAAAGCTATATTCTCCATGTTTCATAATGTGGAGCAGTGCAATTTGACTAGTTTGCTTGACGTTTGATGCAATTCGAAACTTGATTCAATTTATCGACTTACTTTTGTCATACATGTGTTTAATTTTTTCAGAATAAACATATATGTTTACGTTTGACAATTTAGTTGCATTTTATGTTACGTAAATGTACCACCAACAGACTTCTGTATTTCAAGTAACAAACATATTTAAGAAATGTCAAACGGCAACAAAACAAGTCAAGTATGTTTTGTTCGAATAGTATAGTATAGTTCATACAATCAATAAAAAAAATTAGAGATTGGAAATTGGCTCACTACTTTAGATCCCCATTAGTCCCAAGTGCACCACAAATAATATCATTATTTCGCTTGATGGTACTAGAATCTTTGTTTTTGTTTTGATTCGATGTGTTATTTTGACGACCTTGGGACTAAGCCTCCAGTGATTACCTATACCTTTAAATAAACTAAGACTTTTAACTATGTATTAATGTCACATTTATGTTTATCGTTGAAACATTGAAGTTGAAAAATCTAATTCAGCTTTGTCAGTATCATGGTATATGTGTATTTATATAACCTATTACTTGCATAATTAAAAATTATTTGAACAACAAAATCCGAAAAAAGTCTTGAGACCCAGAGCTCCAAGTCAGTTTCCGTTAGCTTGGGTCCCAAAACCACCGAATACCGTATTTTGACCTCATGCCATTTGCATTTTTTCTTCATAAATTGGCATCAAAAATTGATATCTTATTATGTACTTGGAATCACTCAAATAACTGCCTCAGCTTGAAGAAAAATGTTCTAGAAATATTTTTCAGACTTCAACAAACAACTTTACAGAAAAAAGTGTGTCGATCAGACTTCACCAGAAAAATTTATGATGCATGGGCATCAACCTTTGTTTTTTGTCATCTGAAAATATCTCGTGATGCTTCGTATATAGGAACTTACATCCTTCAGCAAGAAGTTGTTCAGTAGATCAAATACTTCAGGATAGTAAACTTAAAACTTCATAATTATCCCACTACGCGGTGCTAATGTGCATGTAAACTTATTATATAACATGAATCTCGAGATCTTTGACAAATAGCAAGTTGGTGTCTTTGAAAAAGATTTTGGTTGGATAAGACCATTCGAATAGCGTTAACATTTCTTCGATGAGCATTCAGACGCTCGATACAACAGCTCAGAATAATCTCACCTAATGGTGCTAGTGTGCACGTAAACTTACTTTATGTAATCTGGATCTCGAGATTATTGACATATACCAAAGATGGCATCTTCAAAAGAGATATTCATGGGGTCCGAGTTATTTGAATGGTGTACACATTAGATCAGAATTCATGTTAACTTTTTGTAATATCTGTATTTTGATATCTAGATCATGTATGAATTCTAGTAATCTTGGTCTTCCAGGCAGCTGACTTCGCAGTTCAGAATTATTTCACTGCGTTGCACTGGTCTGCCTGTGAACTATGTAATGAATGTTTATCGCTAGTGCCCATAAGAGGCTGATTACCCCATTATGGGTATTTTGGTACGTTCATCTGACAACTTCGGGTTAGTCCTGTAGAAAAGTTCTTCAAAAAGCTTCGCTAAATCCTTCAGAGAACTTCATGGAAGCTCGGCAGAGAACTTCCTCAGAGAACTTGATGAGAGTTCATCAGAGAAATTCAAGGAATATCTGCACAGGATTTCAAGGAAGTTCTTCGGAAAACTTTAGGGAAGTTTTGCAGAGAACTTCAAAGAAATTCTTCAGAGAACTTTATTGAAGTTCTTCAGAGATTAGTGGCGAACCAGCTCAGGAGGCTGAAAGCCACTATAATAAAGAAAGAAAAAAAAAATTCTTCAGAGAAATTATGAAAGTTCTTCAGTGAACTTCATAAAAGTTCTTCATAGAACTTCTAGAAAGTTTCTCAATGAACTTCATGAAAGTTCTTCCGAGAGTTCTTCTGCAGAGAACTTCATGGAAGTTCTTCAGAGAACTGGAGGGAGATTTTGCAAAAAACTCCATGGAAGTTCGTCAGAGAAATTCATAAAAGCCCCTTAGAGAACTTTAGGAAAGTTCTACAGAGAACTTCATGAAGTTTTCAGAAAACTTCAGGGAAATTCTTCAGAGAATTTCAGGGAAGTCCTGAAGAGAACTTCAGAGAAATTCTTCAGAGAACTTCATGGAAGTTCTTGACATAACTTCATGAAAGTTTTTCAGAGAACATCTTGAAAAATCCACAGAGACCTTCATGAAAGTTTCTTAAGGAACTTCAGGGGATTTCAGCAGAGAACTTAAAAGTTCCTCAACATAAAAGTTCCTCAGAGAACTTCAGTGCAATTCTGCAGATAATTTCAGGGAAACTCTTCAGAGGACTTAAGAGAAATACTGCAGATAATTTCAGAGAAATTCAGGGAAGTCTTTCAGAGAAATGCATGGAAGTCTTTCACAGAACTTCAAGGAAATTCTTCAGAGAAATTCATGAAAGTTCTTCAGAAAATGTTGGTGCAGTTTTTCAGAGAAGTTCATGTATGTTCTGCTGAAAACTTCATGGGACTTTTTCAGTGAACTTCATGGAAGTTCTGCATAGAACTTAAGGGAAATTCTGCAGAGAACTTCAGAGAACTACAGGGAACTTTTTGGTTCTCTGAAAAACTTCTTGGTGATATATGCAGCACTTCCCCAAAGTTTTCTGAAGAACTTCCTGACGTTCTCTGAGGAACTTTCATGAAGTTGTCTGAAAAACTTTTATGAAGTTCTCTGAAAAACTTTGATGGGGTTCTCTGCAGAATGTCCATGATGTTTTCTGCAGAGTATCCATAAAGTTTTCAGAAAAACTTCTCTGAACTTCTCTGCAGAACATCCCTGAAGTTCTTTGCAGAACTTCCTTAAATTTCTTTGCAAAACTTTCCTTAAGTTTTCTGAACCCTTTTGTGGTTTATCTGCTTCGTCACATAGAAAAGAGATGAAAGCCTGGGAATGCTTTAAAGTGGAGGCAAACTGGAACAAAATTTTCATAGCTAGTCAATCAAAGTGGATCATCACTCCAAATTTTTCAATGACTCGCAAATTACTTGATCTTACCAAAAAATATATAAACTTATATACAGGCCTTATAACTGGTCCCTGTCCAAGCCGATATCACTTGAAGCTGATAGGAAAACTTCAAGATGATTCATGTCGATTTTGTGACAAAGGTAAAGAAGACTCGGTACACTTGTTATGCCATTGCCCGGTAATCTTCAACAAAAGAATTCTGTTCTTCAGCAAAGGGCTACTAGAACCCTCTGAGATCTGGAGAAAAACCCCAGTACGGTAGTACACTTTATTCGGTATGTTATACCGCCCGGAGACAACACTTTAAGTCAAATATTGGCAATTAATTCTAGCAATACTGTCACGTCATGTTGACAATAACTAGAGCAAAAAAAAGGGGGATATATCACAAAAGATCTAAAAACTAGTCGCAGTGATGTAGATACCCGACACGGAAAGAAAAAGTTTTCTGAAGAACTTCCCTTAAATAAATAAGGAATGGTCTGGCACAATGATGGGAATAATGTCCACGAGTTTAATTAGCTTTGCTAGATTTTCCGCTTGCTTGTCATTTTTTGTGAGCAGTATTATTTTTCCCTACATCCTTACGCCAGTTAGTCAACGTTTTCAGGAATGCCGACACTTTTTCTAGGCTTTTGCCCTCGTCCGAACTAGAAACTTTCATGTATTTCGCGGTTATTGAGGGATTCTGCCTTGCTCGGATCAAGTTGAATTGGAAATTGTATATAAAGGGCGATACGGTCAAAATTTGGTCAATATGAACTTGACGTATTTCTTTCAATTTTGCATTTAAAAAACCTGAACACCCCTCATTTTGAAGGTGTGTGTGTGTGTAGAATGTTGCTCCTATTTTGATTTTGGAATTCACTCTTCAGTTGTCAAAATGCCGTCCAAGCAAGAAGAGCAGCGTATCAAAATTTTGCTCGTGCATCGCGAAAATCCGAGCTACTCGCACGCAAAGTTGGCAAAATCACTAAATGTTGCCAAATCAACCGTTACAAATGTAATTAAAGTGTTTGGGGAACGTTTGTCGACAGCCAGGAAGTCTGGATCGGGGGGAAATCGAAAACCGGAAGCCGCTGAGACGACAAAGAGAGTTGGCGGTAGTTTCAAGCGAAACCCTAACCTGTATCTCCGAGATGCCGCAAATAAGCTGGGTGTATCGTCTACAACCGTGCATCGAGCCAAAAAACGAGCCGGACTATCGACTTACACGAAGGTAGTGACTCCAAATCGCGATGATAAACAAAATACGACGGCCAAAGCGCGATCCCGGAGGCTGTACACGACGATGCTGACGAACTTTGACTGCGTGGTAATGGACGACGAAACCTACGTCAAAGCCGACTACAAGCAGCTTCCGGGACAGGAGTTTTATACGGCAAAAGGAAGGGAAAGGTAGCAGATATTTTCAAGCACACGAAACTGTCAAAGTTCGCATAGAAATATCTGGTTTGGCAAAGCCATCTGTACCTGTGGCTTGAAAAGCAGCATTTTCATAGTTTCCGGGACTGTCAACCAAGAAATTTACGTGAAAGAGTGTTTGAATAAACGTCTGCTGCCTTTCCTGAAGAAACACGGTTGTTCCGTACTGTTTTGGCCGGATTTGGCATCTTGCCATTACGGTAAAAAGGCCATGGAGTGGTACGCCGCCAACAACGTGCAGGTGGTTCCCAAGGACAAGAACCCTCCCAACACGCCAGAGCTCCGCCCAATTGAGAAATACTGGCCTATTGTCAAACGGAACCTAAAGAAGACCAAAAAAACTGCTAAGGACGAGCAGCAGTTCAAGGCAAACTGGCTTTCTGCGGCGAAGAAGGTGGACAAGGTGGCTGTACAAAATCTGATAGCAGGGGTCAAGCGTAAGGTCCGGCAATTCGGATTTGGAAAAGCGGAAGCCTAACTGAATATTTTTCCTGAATTTTATACTAATTGAACTTGAAAAAGAAATTTAATTTGATTTTTTAAATA
The DNA here is from genome assembly GCA_034211315.2 of Aedes japonicus. Classification (NCBI taxonomy): domain Eukaryota; kingdom Metazoa; phylum Arthropoda; class Insecta; order Diptera; family Culicidae; genus Aedes; species Aedes japonicus. The sequence goes on along the minus strand of JASCZW010002050.1, from coordinate 14,211 downwards.
AACGATTTCACCGATTTACACGCGTTTTCCCTTGACCAAATTTTGACCGTATCACCCTTTATTTTGCAAGAAAAAAAATACTGAGGAGAACCTGTATATTTGGCGTCTTTCCCATATTCCCGACTATAGAGCTATTGAGCCAATTTAATTGATGTTTAGTGTTGGCATCCCGAAAATAATCCGTCGGACAATCTCTCTTATCTAATAACTGTGGAATTTGGCCCACTACCATATATCAATAAAACCCTAAAGAAAATATTTGGACGCTACTCGTAATTTGCATTTAAAAAGAATACTTTGTGTGAATCGCGTTTTAATCTTTCTTTTCATTGTACTAAAGAATTCCTGACTTTTGCCATTAATTTCCATAAATTCTTCAATATTGAATATGACTATCTGAAGTGTTTTCAAAGTCGGTTAATGTATTGCAAATTGTCTAAATAGTGTTGTAAATTCAATATTAATTCTAAATCACAACTTCTTTGCACGATTTTCAGCTTAAGCCCAACTCAAGTTTAAATTTGAAACTCTTTCAAAACTGTTGTTTATTGTGCTCAAACAACAGGAAAAGTTACAGCACCCAATTTGAAGTTTCTTTCCAAATATTTGATAAAACACTATTTCCTCGAAGATGTAAACTAGTGAAGATAATACAAAACCTGCCTAATTTCCCTTCGAAACCCCCACCCCTTGTTGGCGTCAATCCTTTGCAAACAGCATACTAATGACTGTGCAAATTGAAAGCCGGGAACGAGGAGGCGCACCACGTAGCAAACACGTAGAGCAACACCGCACCGGTTTGACGAAAGACAACCATAATTAACACACAACCCGCAGAAAGTTTTCCGTTCCAACAACCACGTCCTTCCGTCTCAACAACTGGACCATGGAGGACGGACGGACGACGACGATGTGGATTACATATAGCTAGCCGCCCCGGTGTTGTGATGGGACGTAACAGATTAGGCATGCAGAGTCTGCCCTGGTGTTTGGATGGCCATGATGGTAAATTGCTTTCCTGTGAGCCAGCGGAAATAAGACCAGGAGTCATTTGCAAATCATTACACCATTAATTGTGCTTTTTCACTCTCCCGCACCAATGTTTGGTCATTGTGTTCTGGTGCATGAGTTGAAGTTATTAAACCAGTTGTCTCAACCGAAGAAGACGAAATTATCCGCAAGCTGTAATCAGTCAAATTATCCGACATTTTCGAAAAGGAAACGGAAGCCAGTATTCTTGCTTGCGCTCAAATAAAATGGACTTCCGGAATGCCTCCTTGTCGACGTTTCCTCAGCTCAGTAGATAAGATCTACCAAAAAATACAACGTCACTCGTTTGTTCGGTATAATCCTGAGCCACCATCAAAAGGTAAATTTATTCCACCTTTTCGGTATCATTTATATTCCTCCTAGTGTCGGAAACATCTCTCCCACAGCAGCTTCCAGCCTCACCGACTGCAACCCGCTCTGGTGGTTGTACTTGAGCGGATGTACAGTGCATCTTGATGTTTTCCAGCAGCTCACCGACGTCGCTTCCGTTCTGTCTCTTTGAAGAAGCGAAAGAAGTTGACAACACCCTTGTCGGCCCCTTCGCCAGCAGTATGGCAGTACAGCAAAGATGACAGCAGCAACGACCGGCAAAGAAGCCGACAATGATGGCGACAAAGACCCATCTACCATCCGGAGGAGCCAGCCAGCGTACGTGATTACGATTTGCTCCTGCTCTGGCTCTGTTTCAAAGCTTGGTTTGGAAAATCAGACTTGGGTGGGCTTTTTCAAAGTCTGGCGCATTTCTCTCGCTCCCGTTGTCTTTCCCGATAAAATGAGGTTGAGAGTTAGTTCTTGTGCGAAATAGGGAAGGCTTTGGAGGCACTGTGCAGGAATTTATGGATGTTGTGGATGTTTTGCTTTACATCAAATAATCTAAAATCCAGATCACCCTAAAACCTATATTACTTCATTTGGTCTGTCTTGAGACGTTCATACGGACAGTTTGCATTGGAAATTCTGTGTATGACAAATGGTATCATGATACTCTACATCACGCAATATAGCCTGTAGTCAGTGTAGAATCGCGTTGTTTCGGAATCGAAATGATTTGCACCCACGTATGATCTCGTTGGTAGAAGAAGTAACAATGAATTCTATTCTACTGGTGGGGACCAGTATCGCATCGCTTCACGGTGTTTCTCTCCGAGGTCTCTACGTTGGAGACGACGAGAAAAACTTTAGTGATCGGCAGTCGGTGCGAATCAAACAAAAGGAGAGAGTTCCTCTCCCATGTGCGCATCAATAAACAGAGTGTACACAATAGATCACTAGAATAACTATACAAGCCACAGTGGTACATGAGCGTCTTTCCATGCGTCAATTTTTGCCTGTTGAAGTGGCGGACTTGTTCCGTTGCTACAACCTACCCCGCAGTGGGATGTTAGGCAAAGATTGGCGTCCATGGTTCGAGTACCATTGGATACATGCCCTTTCGCTCAATTTTCAAAAAAAACATCGATTAGATGTCCTACCTGCCGCACTCTGACGGAACTTTCAACACTTTCTCTTCACATCTTTCATTCTAGCCAAAAACATTAATGTTCACTCTTGGTGCCTCATGGTGATGAGCGAACATCTCCTTCTACAATGATTTTTTTGTTTTCACACCAGTTCGTTCAGCTAGGGGTGTCAACGTATAATCATGCTCAGGGATGTGTACTTCAAGATTTATACAAACCAAGTTACTTATTAAAAAGTAGGACCGACACTACATCCCTTTTTTCTTATCTCATCTCAGTGAATCTCATTAATATTATAATCTTTGATGGATGCTTAACTTCTCTTCTTGGACGAGACATTGTACCTTCACCTGTATCAGCTTTCGAAAGTCTCTGTTGGTTGCCCTTTCCCACGTCTTCTACTCCTTCAGTGGTTGATGTATGCTCTGGATCTGGTTGTAACGGTTTCTCCAGATCTCTCTCAGTTTCCCGGTCGTCGTCCGTGTTTCCTGTATCCTCACTATCTGAAAAAAGCTTTTTTAAATTACTTACATTTCGGTGAATAATTTTCCCACTCTCCTTTGATATTAAACTAATGTTTGAACCATTACGAACTACAACAGAATACTCCTCAGGGTCAAATGTCGTAGAGAGCTTATTCTCCTTTTGTATGCGCTTTGCAACGACTGTATCACCGGGCGATATATTATTTTGCTTCGCCCTGCGCCGGTTGTCTGCATAGTCTGCTCCCTTCATTTTGTACAGAAGATCGCGATCTTGAATCTCCTCCAAAATGTTAGGTCCCATTATCAACAGGCCGGGTAACTTGTCTTTTCCTGACTTATTTTTAGTCTTTTCCCAATGGAGCGGTTAACCCTTACCACTTCTCCATTCGCTTGAGGCCAATAGGGTGTGGTTCTTCTGTGCTCAATACCAAACTGTTTACAGAAGTCTTGAAGTTCTCTACTAATGAACTGGGGACCATTATCGGTTTTTATGGACTCTGGCATTCCGAAACGGCAAAACGTTTCATGTAAAGCTTTCACAGTCAAATGCGCTGTAATTTGCCTTATGATTATCTCTTCTGTTAAGCGACTAAAGTAGTCAACGATTACAAGCAGGTTATGACCAGATGGATATGGGCCGGTGAAGTCAATTTGGTACGATTCAATGTAACTAGAAATTAGAAGAAGAATTAGTATCTTCCATTTAATTCCAACTACCTTTGCTGATCTTCGACAGATACGCGTATTTCGTCTACAATGTGCAGACTTCTTCAGAAGTCTGCACATTGTAGAAGAAATACGCGTATCTGTCGAAGATCAGCAAAGGTAGTTGGAATTAAATGGAAGATACTAATTCTTCTTCTAATTTCTAGTTACAGGTATTCCACTAAACAGCTCAAACCCTCTAGGATACGATTCAATGGTTCGGAAGGGTTTGGTGCTGATACCAGAGTACAGTTTTTAAACTTTCTAACGAATGTCTCAACTTGCTTATCCATCTGTGGCCACCAAACCTTTTGACGAAGCCTTCTCTTCATAACCACCATTCCCGGTGAGATTCGTGTGCGATTTCCAATACGCGTGATCTTAGCTGCTCTGGAATGACTAGCCTGTCTCCTCTCAAAAGTAGATTTCGAACCCGACACAACTTTTCGCTAAACGGTTTGAATTCCTTGCCAATTTCATTCCATATCTCAGTTTCCAAACTCTGTAGAACGCTTTGAAGCACTGTATCTTTTAAGGTCTCCTCTTCAACTTCTTCAACTGAAACTGCACAAGGCAATGTAAAGGGCGATACGGTCAAAATTTGGTCAATATCAACTTGACGTATTTCTTTCAGTTTTGCATTTAAAAAACCTGAACACCCCTCATTTTGAAGGTGTGTGTGTGTAGAATGTTGCTCTTATTTTGATTTTGGAATTCAGTTGTCAAAATGCTGTCCAAGCAAGAAGAGCAGCGTATCAAAATTTTGCTCGCGCATCGCGAAAATCCGAGCTACTCGCACGCAAAGTTGGCAAGATCGCTAAAGTTGCCAAATCAACCGTTACAAATGTAATTAAAGTGTTTGGGGAACGTTTGTCGACAGCCAGGAAGTCTGGATCGGGAAATCGAAACCGGAAGCCGCTGAGACGACAAAGAGAGTTGCCGGTAGTTTCAAGCGAAACCTAACCTATTCTCCGAGATGCCGCAAATAAGCTGGGTGTATCGTCTACAACCGTGCATCGAGCCAAGAAACGAGCCGGACTATCGACTTACAAGGAGGTAGTGACTCCAAATCGCGATGATAAACAAAATAAGACGGCCAAAGCGCGATCCCGGAGGCTGTACACGACGATGCTGACGAAGTTTGACTGCGTGGTAATGGACGACGAAACCTACGTCAAAGCCGACTACAAGCAGCATCTGGGACAGGAGTTTTATACGGCAAAAGAAAGGGGAAAGGTAGCAGATATTTTCAAGCACACGAAACTGTCCAAAGTTCGCAAAGAAATATCTGGTTTGGCAAGCCATCTGTACCTGTGGCTTGAAAAGCAGCATTTTCTATAGCTTTCGGGACTGTCAACCAAGAAATTTACGTGAAAGAGTGTTTGAATAAACGTCTACTGCCTTTCCTGAAGAACACGGTTGTTCCGTACCGTTTTGGCCGGATTTGGCATCTTGCCATTACGGTAAAAAGGCCATGGAGTGGTACGCCGCCAACAACGTGCAGTGTGGTTCCCAAGCGACAAGAACCCTCCCAACACGCCAGAGCTCCGCCCAATTGAGAAATACTGGGCTATTGTCAAGCGGAACCTAAAGAAGACCAAAAAAACTGCAAAGGACGAGCAGCAGTTCAAGGCAAACTGGCTTTCTTCGGCGAAGAAAGGTGGACAAGGTGGCTCGTACAAAATCTGATGGCAGGAGTCAAGCGTAAGGCCCGGCAATTCGGATTTGGAAAAGCGGGAAGCCTAACTGAATATTTTTCCTGAATTTTATACTAATTAAACTTGAAAAAGAAATTTAATTTGATTTTTTAAATAAACGATTTCACCGATTTACACGCGTTTTCCCTTGACCAAATTTTGACCGTATCATCCTTTAGTTAAAGCCAATTGTAGTTTGCCACCTACAATACCCAGCGTTCTATGCGAGCACAAGGGTTTGATCGCTCTTTGAACAGAAATTTAAGAGGTTTACAGTCAGTTATTAGTTTGAATCTCTTTCCTAGTAGATATAATTTGAACCTATCGACGGACCAAACCAGCGACAGTGCTTCCCTCTCTGTTTGGAAATATTTTCTTTCGATCTCGGTTAAGGATATACTTGCAAACGATATGATTCGTCTCCTTCCACCTGTATCCTGCTGTAGCAAAACAGCGCCCAGACCACAGGGGCTCGCATCAGCTACTACAATACAGAGATCTTTGGGATCATAGTAGCCAAGAAAATTAGTTCCACTTGATCTCATCCAACGCTTGTGTGTGTTTTAGCCTATTATATCTGCGTAAAAATACATATTTTTGTAATGAAATACCCAATAATATACAATGAATAGAAAATATTTATTTGATTCAAAACTGATTCGGCACCTCGTTCGGCACTCATAAATTAACCTGAATAGTCCTTGTTTGCCAATAAACGTTGTGATTTCTCTGGATCGTTCAGAGATTTCACTTGATGTTGCTCGAACTGGCCGTGAACAGGAAAATTTATAGTACGAAATGCCTGCCGGAAGTTGTTCTTTCTTCTTCTTTCTTAGCGTTTCAAGCTTATTGTTTTCACAAGTAGTTTATGCTTGCTCTCAACTAGTGTTCTAAATACATTTCTACAGATGTTAATTAAGAGCTTTCGATTCCAACTACCATCTTTGCATTAATATGATTGTGTGGCATGTACAATCACACCTAGGAAATCGAGAAATTCTCCTTAACGAAAAATGTCTAGAGCAGACCGGGAATCGAACTCAGCCACCTCCAGCATGGTGTTGCTTGTAGCCGTGCCTTTACCGACTGAGCTAAGGAAGAACCCCGTGGCTAGAGTTACAAGACATTGCGTGTCACCATGAGAGGGAACGAGATACTGAATCGTTTCTTCACGCAATAATTTTCACGTAGACTCCTCGACCGTTCACTTGAACACGTCCATGCAACCAGTAGAGATAGGGAGTATTTAGTATCTACCCAAAGATGACACGCTGGGAACCGTTGAGTAGGTGGAAACTCTACGGGGCTTAGCTGAAAGCCACCGGGGAGTCGTAGGTTGCGGATAACGAACGGCCATCAGATATAATGGTTAGCTGTGAAGCTGACCTGGATGTGAGGGGACTGTGCAGTTATTGGTCACTGTTGAGTTTCTTCCAAAAATCCACAAATATCTGAAAGGCAGTCTTGTCAAAGCGAGTCACCCCGCTATAAGGCTAAAAGTCCAAGGCTCCACCAACCAGAGCGCCTGTCCACCACGGAGGCTGAATAAGAAATTCTGTTCCTCACAAGCCACACCTAAGATGACAGCCCCATCACGGGGATAGGAACCTTAGGCCGACCACCTACTGTCTCCGAATCTCAATTGTTACAGAAACCAATAATGAAAGACTACGGAGCGTTTCCAGGCAAAATGACCTGTGGTTTATTATTTTCGATACTTTTTTTATTAGAATGAAACTTTCCATACGCGTTTGGCTAAGGGCACTGAGCATTTTCCGCTCTAACATATATTTTTGTGACTCAAGAGTCAGTTTTAAAGAGGGCGTAAGCATTTTGAATAGCACTTCAATTAATATTTTGTAGCTCGGAAACCTTTGGTTGTACAAACAAACTGTCTAAGAACAAGTTGTGACCCTAGGTTTGAAGGATGTGAAAAAAATACACACTGAGAAAAAAAAATCGGAAAAAAAATCGACAATTAACATAAAAATTTAATATCTCAGAAACGATTTATTGGTTTTTGTTATTTTTTGAGTGTAAGAACCTGAAGTTATTAAGCAAATTTAATCGAAGACTTTAGTATGGAAAAATGCCAGCAACAAAAAGTGCTAGAACATCAACATAAACTTTCGGTGCATTTCTCAAAATATTAATATTGGCGTATAAACGTATTCTGATTAGGTAATCTAATTTTTGAAGTATTTGAAATTTGTTTAGCTTCTGCAGATAACCTTCGTAAAAGCATTCGTTCTCGAGATATTTGCGATTGAAATTTATTACACTTGAATAATTTTAGAAAATTCGAACCTTTTCATATGCTTTTCAAAATGATCCAAAATATTTCTTCGCACAGTTATTTTGCAGCACATCGTCAAGATCTAAATATTGTTATCTCCATGAATGGAAAAACTGCCAAGCCGGTTAACTTTTGAAAATAGTCTTTTCAAGGAACTAGAGAAATGTAATGCATTTCAAATATCTTTCGAACTGTGGATTTCAGCAGACCGGTGTAATCTAGAGACCCTCTTATAACCAGTTGATGAATTTGTATCATATTTTAACGAAAAGTTAGAAAAATTGATCACCCATGATTATATCAAAACCGAACAATCCTCGTTTTTGAGACGCACGAAAAATAATTTAATCAATGGCGAGGTTGTCATAGTGTGTGATTTTTCTGAAAAATAAACATTTGTTCTTTAAGATACCGTCTAAAGTAGTTATTGGAATAATCACCAAGCCACAATTCATCAAATTATTAATTGAAATGCTATTCAAAATGCTTATTCTTATTTTAAAACTGGCTCTTGAGTAAAAAAATGTTTCTGTATTAGTGGAAAAAAACTTACTTTCGTGGCTACAAGTGTGTACAAATTTTCAATTAAACCGGAGACACTCAAAGTTGGTCGGTAGGTCATTTCGCCTGGAAACGCTCTACGGACTGATTTTACGACATCGACTCTTAGCACCAAACAAAGGACACAAATAGTAACATGGAATGTTTTAACGTGAGCTCAGCCAGGAAAGCTGGTACAACTTGCCAGCGAGGCACAACGCATGCAGCTTGAAATCCTAGGGCTTGTGAAGTCCGATGGCCAAGCATTGGAGAACACAAACTACCGTCGAGACAGGAAATTTGAGTATTCGAGGTGACAACGCTCCCCGACACTGTGGAGTTGGTTTCCTATTGAGCGCACAGGCCCAGGCTGCACTCATGAAGTGGGAAGCAATGGTTTGGAACCTTACGATAATGCTATGCACCAACCGATACTGCCGAGCTACAGGACAAGGAGAACTTTTACAGTCAACTTAATGCCATCGTGGATAGAGTTCCGAAGGGTTATATCAAGATCTACACTGGCGCCTTCAATGCGAAGATCAGATCCAACAACATGGACTATGAGCGTGTTATGGGACGTAATGGTCTCGGCGAAATTAGTGACAACGGTGAGCTGTTTGCAAAATTTTGTGGCAACAACGACATGGTGATCGAGGGCTCACTCTCTCCCCATCGACCAGTGCACAAAGTCACGTGGGTTTCTCGTGATGGGCATACAGAAAATCAAATCGACAACATCTGCATCAGCCTAAAATGGAAACAAAGCCTTCTTGATGTCCGAAATAAACTCAGTGCCGATATCGCATCTGACCACCACCTTCTAATTATCGAGATCCGCCTGTGCATCGCACGGATCCAGCGACGGGAGGAGATCCACCTGTGAAAAGTTCGTTCGTCGAAGAACTTAAGACTCGAGCAGCAGATGTTCTGGATGGTAGCTAGCAACGTGGAAGAAGCCATCAAGATTGTCTTTATCGAGACAAGTGTAAGTAAGCTGAGTGTGCACACAGCGAAAAGAGTGGATCACCGATGAATCCTGGAGGAAGATTGAGGAGTGTGAGAAGCTAAAGCTGCGATAGAGAGGGCAAAAACCAGAAGAGACAGGTGCGAGTCCCGTTAATGGTACTCGGTTTTAGAGGCGGAAGTTAACGCTGCTGCCGACGGGTCAAGCAAGCGTGGATAAACTGCCTAACCGACGAAGGGAAGAAAGCCGCAAACCTGGCGATATCCTCCTCCTCTACGATATCTCACGGAGTCTGAGTGGAGTAAGGATGAATCCGAAGATTCCTGTGAAGGGTGCAACTGAGCAGTTGCTTACCGATCCAACTGACCAGTTGAAACGTTGGTTTGTGCACTCAGAACATCTTCTGCAAGTTACGACGTCCAACCAACCATCAACATCTCGGCATGATCGGCCACAGATGGGGCGCATCACTCGCGTCAAGTCCGTGATCCCATCATTGCCGGAGATCGAAGCAGCTATCCGAAGCATGAAATCCAATAAGGCTCCTGGTGTCCATCACATATCAGCAGAGATGTTTAAAGCTGACCATACTATTCGCACAAAGAAGGGGATCTAACTGTGAGCAACAACTGGCGAGGCATCATGTTACTGAGTATTGTTCTCGAAGTCCTGTACAAAGTTATCCTACACCAGATTCAGGAGAAGATCAACGCGACTCTCCATCGGCAGCAGGTGAGATTCCGTGCCGGAAGATCCATATTGCCGCGGTCCCAATCATTCTGGAGCAGGGCAATGAATTCCAGAAGTCCTTCTATTTGGTATTGATTGACTACGAAAAAGCTTGCGACAGACTTTACTGTTCCTCACTGTAATCAACAAGATCATGGAAGATACTATTGAATGTGTACCGAACCGTGGGCTGCATTGGCAGCCTATCACTATGGAGCACCTCAACGACTTCGATTTGGCTGATGAAGTTGCTTTGTTAGTGCAACGGCGCTCTGATATGCAGCGGAAGCTCAACGACCTTGCCGAAAGCTCCTCTGCCTCGGGTCTCACCATCAACGTTAACAAAACTAAATCGTTGGATGTCAATACGGACAATCCTTCCAATTTTACGGTAGTGGGACAAGCGGACAAGTGGAGATAGTCAATAGCTTCCAATATCTTGGCAGCCAGACAGCGTCAGACGGCGGAACCAAGAGCGACATAGGTGCACGAATCAAGAAGGCTAGGGCTGCTTTTGCGAATTTAGGAAATATATGGAGGTCAAAACAAAATCCGAATTTTCAACTCAAACGTGAAATCTGTGCTGTTATACGTCTGGTGGCCTCACAATTGGATCTCAAAATTCGAGAACGGAAGTGGAGGTCAATTAAATACACAATACGAAGGAGCGGAAACAAAATAGGCAAACAAGCGTTGGATTAGAACCAGAACATCGCAGCAGGGGCAGACCCAGGGGCTCGTTGCATCGGAGTCTCAATAAGGAAATAAAGGAAGTCGATCAAAATCAGACCTGGGTCCAGGTCAAGGCTAAAGCGAGCAGCCGCCCAGGATGGAAGTCTTTCACGTTGGTCCTATGGACAGGAGACATAAGTAAGTAAGTTAAGATGACACGGGGAACCCACGTAGTCTTCAGTAGATATCAAAAGTCAAGGGAAATGAACAGTAAGCGAGAATAATTTAACAGGATGGCCTGTTTGGGGTACAGAACAACAATTTATTGTCGTTGGGAGTACCTAGTCTAATAAGGTTGAGTTATGCTCCATTTCTCTTCAAATGGTTGGTACTTTAGCATTAGCTAAAGTTCTAACCCAATATGGTTATAGCGCCAATACTAGAGGTTGTCCTGTTGTCCTCTAAAAATAAACCAATCTATTCATTCCCTGCTCGTAGGACTGTGCATTATAGAAAGTGGACACTTGTTTTGAAATGTTTTTTTTTTAATTTTCGCTCAGTGTGCAAAAACTCTGTTTACATTTCGAACGATGGGTCGAATCAGCTTGTCAACTCACAGATTGAATATTTACAGAAATCTTGAGGCAAAAAGAGGGCATCGGACCAGAAAAAGGAGCCGGCAGCGGTATGCCTTTTGAAATCGCATAAACCGTGTTTCGTGCGTCTATTTGCCAAAATAAAGTGGTTATTAGCGTCGGAACTGTCAGAACGGAGAATATTAAAAAGCGTAATAAAACCTACAAGAAACAGAAGGCACGCAAGAGGAAGTATTCTCAGAAAGCTTCTTTAAAAGTACGATTAGTTTTTTTCGTCCAGGTATTAAATAAGGTTTGTTGTATTCGACAGCTGTGTGAGAAAATATAGCTTGAGATGAAGCCTTATAATTTTTTATATAATGAAACAATTTACCTCTTAAAAAGCATCTGCAAATATTTATTAATGTGGTACCTGAAAAGAAAATAAGCATGAAAAAGTATTAGTGGCGTTGTGACAGGGGCTAAATCATGGTTGGAAATATTCCAGAAACCATCCATGGAAAGCTCGCACATTTTCAAAAATCGTTTAGCTTGGGGACTTTCGGCATGAAGTTTTGATGGGATTTTCACTTTTTTAGCATGCGGAAAGTAGTTTTTTCAGTTTTTATTCAAAAAAGTTTCTCTAAAATTGAGTTTAAAAATTGGAGGCAGCTTGCAAAAAATTTACAATATCTCATGAAGCATTTGAAACACACAGTGCTTAATTTGAGTGTATAATTAGAAATTTTAATATTTTTTTGGTTCCATGATTATCGACATTTTCAGCCCTTAGCTGATTCATCTCACTTCATCACCTTTTGAGTTTTTTCGTAACTTGTCCGGGGGTGAGATTCAAACTCGTGACTTTGGCGTGAAAGGTATGGGTGTTAACCACTACACCGGGGTAGCCCCTCAAATTGATATTATTTGAAAGTGTAATATTCTTGTGATTTTCACATTTTAAATGCATCTGTGTCTTCAGGAATTAATTTAAAAGGCCAAAAGGCCAGGATTGGCTCGGTAGATGGCACAAGCTGGTATACAAAATGATCGTATTAATTTGTTCCAACATGGAACATCTCGAGATCCTGGCAATATGGAAAGTTACTGTCTTTAGCAAAGTTATTCAGTTGGTGAAGGCTTATCGGTTGGTGGATAGAAGTGCAGAATTAGCTCACTACGTGGCGCTATTGTACATCTGAATATCTTGTACAAGCTGTATTTTGAGATCCTAGCAATATAGGAAGATGCCGTCTTCAACAATGTTCAGATCGCCGTTAGTCGATGTATGACGCCATTTTGAAATCCAAGATGGTGGCTTCCGGTCCTAAAAAAGCAGTCAAAACCCTGAATAAATTTCATATTTTTGGATCCGGAACGGTAATGAGCTCTAATAACTAGTAGGTACACTAAAGTACAAATTGATCGGACTGTCACACATTATGGAAATCAAGATGTCGGTTACGGTAAAAAGTGAGAGGTACTTACAAATACCTTGCAATAGCGATATCTTGTTATCAGAAACGGCATCGTATGGCTGAAAATCGATGTCTGACGCTCTTTGAGAATCCAAAATGGAAGTTTCTGTTTCGAAAAAACTTGAACATACTGTAAAAAATACTTGAAAATTGATATTTTTAGAACCCCCAGCTGGTATCTTGATGCTGTAAATCGATGACCAACTCCATTTAGGAATTCAAGATGATGGCTCCAGTTCCACAAAGAGTGGGTAATTCTGCCAAAATACCTGCAATGTGAATTTTTTTTAGGATCGGGAAGGACGTATAAAGATTGTAAATTTTGATTTTGGAATCCACTAAATACACTCATCATTAACCGTCAATTTAAAATGCGAGCAGTATGCAACCAACTTCTGTCTGTGCCCTGTTGTTTACATCCAAATTAAACTGATGTCGTCATTTTTTTTTTCAATTTTTCTTAAGGAAATTTGGAAATGCATGGTCTTTTTCCTGAGCATAGAAAACGGATTGTGCACAAACCGAGCACCGTCAGTGTTCTTTCGATCAGAAAACTGGCTAAGCAAATAGGTGTGAGCGTCGGACAGTTCAAATGATACTTCCAACAACAGTGCTCTTTCGTAGATTTCCCGAGACGAGGACCCAACAACCAGACAGAAAGCCAAGGGACTATTTCAAACGTCATCCTTCAGCATCAGTCCGAGATGTGGCGAAAAAGCTTCGGTGACGAATGTTGTACGTGCCATGAAGAAAATCAGCCTGCAGACTCCTCGGAAGCAGAAGCAGCCAAAACGAAGCACCAAACAGGCTAAATCTGTGAAACTAAGGGCACGAAAGCTGAACGATAAACTACTGACCAAAAAATTGGGCTGTGTTAGCATGGGCGATGAAACCTACATAAAACTTGATTATAAAACTTTGCCGGGACCACAGTTTTATACCTTGCCGAAGGATGTTCCTGAATCGGAGAAAGTCATTTACATCGGAAAATTCGGCAAGAAGGTAATGGTGTGGCAGGCCATATGCGGATTTGGAAAAATATCCATTCATTACGACAGACACAATGAATCTACGTGAAGGAGTGTCTGCAAAAAAGGTTGCTATCCTTGATCAAACAGCATAACAAGTCTACAATCTTTTGGCCTGATGTTGCCTCCTGCCATTACTCTAAATATGCACTAGAGTGGTACAAAAGGAACAATGTCGTAGTTGTACCAAAGGAGATGAATCCACCAAACTGCCCAGAGATTCGCCCTATCGAAACTTGCTGGGCTCTGACGAAGGCGAATCTGAGAAAACATGAAAACAGTGGATAATGTTGAAAAATTTAAGAAAGATTGCCAAAAGTGGTGAAAGTGGTAGAAGTTTATGAGTAGTGTTAAGAGAAAAATTAGAGAACTCGCCTACTCTTCGAAAAAACTAGCAAATTGAAAAGAAACTGGAAATAAAACATTGTTATTTTTTATGTTGAAGAATACAAGTATCAAAAACCACTGTATGGTCTGTTTTAATTGAGAAAGAGTGTGTTTTTATATTTCTCGGAACAGTCTATAATTT
>JASCZW010002049.1:0-35020 GCA_034211315.2 Aedes japonicus | reverse complement strand
TTTAAAAAACAGTGATAGTAATTTACACTCACCCTGTAGAAAATTTTATAACAAAGAAAGAAAATTTGCCAAAACCGCATTCTCATACACCTTGCATGCGCAAAAGGGCGCCATTTATGTAAATTGTTCTTTAATTTGACACAACAGCGGCGGTGTGGTTTCCTCCCTAACCATCACTACCAACCGCGCATCTTCTGTTTTCCTGCGGTCACGGTTTTGATTTTCCCAACAAACCTAACTGCCCACGGTGGTAACCCCCAGAGTTCCAGAAAGCAGCACAGAGGGGACATAAATTCCGTAATTTATTTCTCGCTTCTCTAATATGCAAGAAACGCATCTCGGTGCTGAAAGTTGAATCCGAATTCATTCAGCCTGAGATTTTCCTTGGCGCGCCACTCCAACCATCACCATCACCACCACCATCATCGCCGATTTTTTGCACTTTGGTATTAATTTGCTGATAGACATTTTATAGTGTTTTACATGATGGTGCAATGCTAATTTTCCACTTTTCTTCGGGTCGGGGCTGTCTACTTACGGTGCGCTTTGTCTGTGGATCTTTTTGCCGACGGACGGGGATGTACACTGTGAGAAAAGTTTCGCTCCGGAATTGTCGTGCAAATTTGTGCTACGCAAGATGGAAAATAAAACATTTGCTAGGTGTTCGGTGATGCGTTGTTACTGTTTATTTGTTGCACTTCGATGGCCGTGTGTTTGTGTCGGTTGTACTTCTGCGGTGGTGAAGTGCAGTTTTTATTACACACTAAAAACGTTGAAGACTACCGCGCGCACGTTGGGCCGTTGAAAAAGCGGGTAAAGGAAATCGGGTATCCCTCGTCCACCTGCGCCCGCCCATCCTGGTTTCCGTGTAAGTAGACACCGAGGCGAACCGCGGTACCAGTGCAGTGCCGGGGCCCTTCAATGGCCAGAAGGGGGGAGGTGGGTGGAGTGTTATATGATGATTAACTTGTGCTCGCGAATGCGCTTCGAGTACCAACTCTTCGATGTAGAACATAGGTGGGCACTTGATCCGGGCTCGGATAGCTCGGAACGAGACGGACGGACATTTCCACAAGCTTGTAATTAATGTCACTTTGAAGATACATCATTTTATACGATAATTGGTACCGAAGGTTTTTAATTACATGGCAAATCGGATTCGGTGCGGTCCAGAAAGATTCCGCTCGTCTTCCGCTCGTCTTCCGGGGCTTTCGGTGCGAAAGTGGGAGGTCCAACCCGGCTGGAAGATGTACGGTGATGTGTTCATAAATGGGAACTGCTTTGCGAATTAAAGTGGAGACGGTTCGCTGGTTCTCAATCTTCTCCATGGACGACGGGTTGTCTGTTTTGAAAAGTGTTTCACTTGGAAAATGGCTTTAACTCATTTCAATCATGTACTCTAGAACCTAGAAACTTTATTGGAGAAAAACATTAAATTGAAAAAATCCAACGAGCTGTCAAAAATTACCAACTGAAAATGACTAAACGATTCTACATTTCGTCTTCTTTTAAGAACATCTTTCCAGTGTATTTCGGACCGTTTGTTCCAATCGAAACAATGACAAATATTACGAATGGATGCGAGTTCTTCATCCTCCGCTGCATAATCATGTCATGTCATGTACTACTACTCATTGAAGCACGGAAGCTAAGTCTGACAGCAACGGGCTCTCTCCTCTGTTCCACTTGATCAGAGAGTTAGCATTTTCACCCTCTTTCTCTCTCTCTCTCTCTCTGTATCCAATTTGCTTCAATCGGGTGCCCTGATGGTCCCACCCATTTAGCGATGAGACGAATTTGTACGTAAGAATGTAGGGTATGGGACGGGGTTTAAGCAGTTTATTCAGTACCTGAGACATTTGATGAAGCTGTATGTAATCTATAATTAGACCTGCCAATATTTAGACATTACACGGAGAAAAATCCGTGCCCGGATCCGTGAACTGCAGTCATGAATTCGAGAACAAGCAAAAATACACCGTGAACTGAATCACGTAATCATGAACTAAATTACGTTTTTAGGTAAAAATCCTGAAAAACGTGAACTAGTTCACGGTCCGTTTTCATTTTCGTGAACGCTTTTGTTTCTGTGTACATATACATACCTTCAGCAACGAGCATTAAACTCAGAAAATTTCATAGCCATGAAATAAAGTAAGGACTTTTTAAAAGCATGCGGATTGCTTTCCGATAAAAAAAAATGTTTTCTTCAGCTCCGTAATCTGTACATAAACTAACAATATTGTATGAGTGCGAATCCGTGCATGTGTGCGAAGGCAAGCTGAAATGGACCAGTTCACGATTTGCTGCAAACGTCAATTTCCTCAACCCGCTCCTTCGTTTTACCCACCCGCTCTCGAAAACAATCAACCAAAACATGTCGATTGCTACGATTACAAACTCGTCTACTAGCAGGTTATGAGACAGCCGTACACGACCGAACTTTTAGTTTGTCATTGATCTTTAGATTTGCAATATGTATTCCTTATTTCGTTTACTCTCACGAAAATGTTAGACAAGGTGGGTTGCTTCGTTTAAGAACAAACAAATGCAAGAGACAGCAGGCTTCACATTACAATACCGGTGCGCTATATCCATGGTTAACAAAGAAGAGAGTAAACATGGGCTCTCTCAAAAGCAACAGTGATGCCATAACTGCAGCTCAACAGCGAAGCATTATTTATCGTTGGGTACTATTCTCGAGTAATTCATGTTAAGGGCCTAAAAGCCATTTGTAAACAATGACCTTACATGTCGATTTCCATTGTATCTTAAATCAATCTCGTGAAATGAAAGCAGCATCTGGTAAAAGAATGTTAGTTCTACCATATGGAGTAGCTGGATATAGTTGGATTCTCGTGATTTGTGAGAGATCGACATTTAAAGTCATTGTTTACAAATGGCTTTACGGTCCTAATCATGAATTACTCGAGTATTGGACAGCTCCGAAACATATTTTTGTATTGCGCATATGATAGTGCCAGATGATGTACAATATAATCATAAGCATATATCAACCTCTAATGACTGGAAGAAGTTAGCTCTTCAGGAAAAATATTCAGTAGGTCAAGGCCTTTTCATTGGTTTAGGATAATCTCACTACGCGGCGCTAGTGTGCTGATTATGTTCAGGAATATTCCATATCTTGGTAGCCTGACCAGATTAAATTTTTCCTTTTTTTATCAGTTCGTTCATTTGTTAGGCTCAGGCGTGTATAACACTTTACCGAGCCGATGTTCAATATTGTTGTTCGCAAAATTTTCTTTTTCGATTTTATTAAAAGTGGGATGCCACTTACTCGTGACTAGCTCGAGGTTAATGGGTCACATTATCGTTTGGAAAGGGCTAGGTAGGTAACTTATTTAAGTCATTATTTGCTGCTTTTGGTTGCGACATCTACCAAATCCTCGATCCCTGTAGTCCCTTTCAGGAACTAAGCCGCAGATGCGCGACCACAGCTGGCTGGCCAGGTACAAGTAACACGGAAACAAAAGGATAGTATAACTGGGACTCAATGGTAGGGAATTTACTAGAGTGGAAGGAAGGGAGTGATGACGTTACACTCTTAGATCAGACAAACAAAGGAATTCGTTAATCGCTTGCATGTAGGGAAGGTCACGCATTCCCAAAACATCTCTTAGCTCGCGGAAGGTTTGCCTTGGGCCACTAGGGTGACCAATAGTCGTGCTCTGGAGGCATTATTATTCGATGCTCTGATTGTGGTCTAATAGTGCCAAGATGTTGTAGATGCTGGAACTGACGTATCCGGCGTCCACAAAGTTCCGCACCTTGTCTGTTTTCGACGCGGAAGGAAGCCGTTCTTTGAACGCGCACACTTCTGAACGGAGTTGCTTCACTGTTTTTGCCATCACGGTTAGAGCTCGACTGATAGAGCTGTCAAATTTTGTCTGCTGACTCGTGGGTTTCTATGATTGAGGTAGTTTCGTCAGTGCGGGTGAAGGTAAACCCATGAAAAATTGGCAATTTTTGTCCATTTTTTTACTTGAAAAACGTTAAGGGCCAAAAAGCGATTACTATACGAACGAGTTTTGAAGAAATTTGATGGCTGTATTTTAATGGATGACGAATCATATGTCAAAATGGATTATAAACTAATCCTCGGACGAAAATTTTACCTGGCAACAGGTCGTGGGGGTATTGCTTCCAGGTATGAATTTGTTTTTGCTGATAAGTTTTCTCCAAAGCTAAAGATTCGGCAAGGAATCTGCAGTTGTGGCCATAAATTCAAGGTTTTCATCACATCTCACACAATGACGTCTAAGGTTCACATGAAAGAGCCAAAGGGATTAATCCTCCGAATTGCCCTGAGTTCAGACCGATCGAAAAATATTGAGCAATTCTCAAGTGAAAACTTCGAGGATGCAGTGAAGATGTAACAAATCCACAACAAATGCGTTTAAAGTGGAAAAAGTTCGCCGGTACAGTGTCAACAGCGACTGTGCAGATCATGATGGCATCGATCACTAGTAAAGTGCGACAGTTCATTCGAAACGGTGAAATGTAATAACTTGCTATATATCGTTTTAAAGCTGAATAAATACCCTTTTGTTTGACGTTTTGATCAACCGTATATGTTGTTTAATTCTGGAGTTTTGATCATTTAAATGCGTCCAAATTTACTTTGAATCGGGCTTTACTACGATTGGGTTGCTTTTTTCGTTAACATCCCTCCTCAAACAAATCGTGATTTATTATGTTGTGTATAGATCCCAATACTTCTACAGTGCTTCTGTAGAAAAGGTGTCGTAGGCAAACCTTTGGTTAGCAGGTCAGCTTGTTGTTCACCTATTGGGTAACACAGAATTTCGAGTTTCTTCAACGTAACAAACTCGCGTACATCAACGCGTTTGACATCAGTGTGTTTCAGTCGCTTCTATGGCCAAGCAGATTCTATAATAGCTATGGCGGATTGACTGTCCTTGTAGAGTAGTGGTGGCTTTGCTTCGAGTACTCCCAGTTCAGGCAAGACCTTTCGAATCCAAATAGCCTCTCATGCTGCATCTGCAAGAGTAGAACACTTCTCTTCAGCCGATGATAAAGACACGGTGCCCTGTTTCCTTGTACTCCAGCTTGAACATGATCCCCGAAGTAGAACGCCTGTCGTTGATATCTGTGGCTCAGTTTACATCCACAAAACCGATCATTTGACGATTTCGAACGGTTGTTCGTTGAAACACCAGCTCGTAATCAGCCATCCCCTGAAGGTACCTTAAAATCCTTTTGGCGTGTACCCAATGATCTTCTCCCGGATTGTTCTGGAACTGGCCGAAGTAATTTACTGATGCACTGAGATCCGGTCTGGACGTAACCATAAAATAGTTGAGGCATCCAATTTCTCCTTCATCACGTTCTTCCAAAGTTCCAGGCCCGCTTCCATCGGAGTTTATACTGGCTTGCAGTGCTCCATTCCGAATCGCTTCAAAATTGATTTCGTCGTTGCTATGGTTAGAGCAGTGCTGGGCCCGTAAATAGCACACTGAACCCAAACATTATCCCAAGATCGTCTGAAAAGTAATATGATTCCGGCCTTTAACGAAAAGCATTCGGAAATCGGGTGATTGTCTAATGGTTACCCAAGTAACCAATAAGCAGTTCCAAAGCGTCTTAACGGCAGCCTATCAATCATATAAGTCACCTTAAATGCCGCTTTTGGCCCAATATACGGCTGCTTTACTACAATGCTATGATAATGCTTCATAAATGCAATTTTGCATTCGAAATGCTTATTACAGGCTACAAGCATTTAAATAGCATTTGAAATTCAACTTTTCAACAGATAGCATTTAAGATGCTGATATAATGCTTATATAATGTTTGTCGCATCTGAAATGCAAATTTAGGGTTGATTTATGCTATTTATGCATATGCTAATGCTTATTTGTTACCTGGGTGGATCCGTATGTCGATCATCCATGTTTTGTATGACAATCAACCGAATTTAATATGATGTTTGCTTCAAAACTGTAACTATAAATTAGAAGAAAAATTAGTAATCTCCATTTAATTCCAACTACCTTTGCTTATCTTCGACAGATACGCGTATTTCGTCGGTACAACCGTGGAATTTTCCTCAGTGTAGACAATTTTTTATTGTCAAACTATGCCGGATACTGTTAGTGTGAACGTAATTTTCTCTTGCATAACCTTTGATCAACTCCTTATGCATAATGTAGCACTGAGAGTAGCTAAAGCATCCCCTTTCAAACTTACAAACTTTCATCAGACAGAACATGCTTTTTACCCGAGAAATACACATTTTGTGTTTGAAATGCCTGGATAATTCTCATGTTTGGTTGAAATTTGTGTTTCATTTGTATGGGAGCCATCCTCTCCAGAAGACAGAGAGAGAACTCCACCATAGAAAAAAAATCTTGCCTCCAGAAACCCACACATGCTCAATTTTATTCCGTTTGTTTGATAAGCTCTCGAGTTATGCAGACATTTGTGTTTAACTTGTATGAGAGCCCCCTCTTCCAGAAAGGGGAGGGGTCTCGTACTACCATAGAAACATTTTATACTACCATAGAAACATGTCTTTAAAAACCTCAACATGCCACAATTTGGTTTCATTTGTTTGATTAGTTCTCGAATTGTGCAGAAATTTGTGCCTCATTTGTATGAAAGCCGCTTCTTTAAATAAGGGGAAGGGTCTTGAGTCACCTTACAAACATTTCTTGCCTTCAAAAACCTCCATCCGCCGAATGTGATTCCATTAGCTAAATTTGGTTTGCTTAATTATCCTTGAAGTTCTCTGCAGAACTTCCATTAAGTTCTCTGAGGAGCTTCCCTGAAGTTCTCTGAAGAACTCCCCATGAAGTTCTCTTCAGAACTTCCCTGAACTTCTCTGAAGAATTTCCCTGATCTTTTCTGAAGCATTTCTCTGAAGCTCTCAGAAGAACTTCCTCGAAGTTACCGTCAGAACTTCCTTGAAGTTACCGTCAGAACTTTTCTGAAGTTTTCTGAAAAACTGTCCATGATTTCTTGGCAAAACATCCCTGAAGTTCTCTGCAGAATTTCTCTGAGTGTATCTGAAGAACATCCCCGAAATTCTCTGAAGAGCTTCCCTGAAGTTCTCTAAAAAACTCCCTGAAGTTTTCTAAAAGGCTTCCCTGAAGTTATTTACAGAATATCCTTGAAGTTCTCTGAAGAACTTCCATGAATTCTCTGATGAACTTCCTTGAAGTTCTCTGAAGACTTGCCTGTGATGTTCTCTGAAGAACTTCCATGAAGTTCTTTGAAAAAAAATTCTTGAAGTTCTCTTACAAATTTCCCTGAAGTTCTCTGAAAAACTTCACTGAGGTTCTCTGAAGGACTTTCCTGAGATTATCTGCACAACTTATCTGAAGTTCTCTGCAGTACTGCCCTGAAGTTCTCTGAAAAATTTCACTGATCTTTTCTGAAGCATTTCTTTGAAGTTCTCTGAAGAACTTCCTCGAAGTTACCGTCAGAACTTCTCTGAAGTTTTCTGAAAAACTGTCCAAGATTTCTTGGCAAAAATATCCCTGAAGTTCTCTGCAGAATGTCTTGACATCACACGAATGAGACCGCGACTTACATCCAGACCTTTGAACCATGATCTCGACGAAACATTTAGAATAATGGAATGTAACCACGCCCAAGAGAACTCTGACGTACTAATGGGAAAAATTCATCATGTGAAATTCTTCTTTCTAAAATCTCGCCTTCTTGTGCGCCCACCTTTGCTAGAGAGTCCGCCTTCTCATTGCCTGGAATTGAGCAATGCGAGGGGACCCATACAAAGGTAATCCTAAATGATCTTTCGACCAACGCACACATCTGCTCCCTTATTTTCGAAAGAAAGTAAGATGAGTGCCTCACTGTTTTCATCGACTGCAGGGCCTCAATAGAACTGAGACTTTCTGAGAAGATGTCAGAAACTATCGCCAATGCGAAATTGATTGCTGCCAGCTCAGCAACATATACGGAACAAGGTTCCTGAAGTTCCCGGAAGGCAGATGAGTATTTATTGTAAACACCAAAACCAGTGAATCAATCAATGCGCGACCCATCAGTGATAATTCTTCCATTACAATTGACATGTTTGTACTTATTAATAAACATATGGGGAATTGAAATAGATCGAAGTTGATCTGGAACTCCTTGAATAGCCTGTTTCATGGAGAGATCATAATCAATGGAGGAACTGTGATAAGGGAAGCGTACACTAGGAGAATTATAGCATGGAAGACTAATATCGGATGACATATAGTTAATAAAGATTCGTAAGAATCTGGACTGGGTACTCAATTTGAGCATTTCTTCGAAGTTTTCAATCACAAGGTTGTTACTGATTCCACACTGGATCAGTATTCTAGATGGTAGCTCCCAGAAGCGGTTCTGTAAGGGTTTCACTCCCGTCAGAACCTCCAGGCTCATATTTTGCGTTGAATCCATACAGCCCAAATAGAGTGTTTCTGTCTTTGATAATATTTCTCAGTGAGTTAGGACCTTTTTAATGGTGACTAGCAGTTCAAAATTTTCTCGCTACGCAACGCTAGTATGCCAATGACCAATTTATTTCCTGAAGATGCCATTCCGGGAGATCCTGGCCATTTGGATAAGTTGTTCAGTAGAGCAAAACCTTTTTATTGATGTCCATCAGTTCACAGTCTTTCCGCTACGTGGAGCTGGTGTGCAATTGAGTTTCTTGGCCAAGCTGTAACTTGACGTTTTTAACAAGGTCTCTGTCTTCGAAAAAGTTGTTCACTGGGTAAGGACCTTTTCATTGGTGGCTATAAGTTCCGAATCTGTCCGCTACGTGGTGCTAGTGTGCTTCTACATTTTTGGAATATGCTGGATTCGTCTCAAATACAAGGAATCAGTCATCAGCAAGGCTGTTCGGTAGGTCAAGACCTTTTGATTTGTGACCAGTCGTTCAGTAACTAGAAAATTAGAAGGAAGATTAGTAATCTCCATTTAATTTCAACTACCTTTATTGCTTATATTGACAGATATGCATTTTCGTCTAGAATGTGTAAACTTCTTATGTTTCGTGAGCATAAGCATGAGCATGTTTGACCGCCCACGGATGCTATTCCGTTATTGCCCGATCCTCAATGTGTAAAAACTGGTGACCTATTATAAAGCAATATCGGCACCGACTGTGCCCGAATGGTGGTTAAGTAGGGAATGGGGAGGAACGTGTTGACGTGTTACTCGCTTTGCAGGAAGCCAAGAAATCCTCTGTACTTTCTCGAGAAATCACTGGGATGTTGGATAGTTGAAAAAAGGTTAGCAACAGGGTTTGTTTTGGTTAACAATACGCTGAAAGTATGTAATTAACGCTAGCCGTCAAATAAATGGGACCGCTTCGCCACTGCCGCAGCGAAATCGTGGCGAAAAATCGACGGGGTGAGATTACATGGCGGCTTATAGGAGCACACAAACCGACGCGATTAAAAAACGCTTCGTGCATCCCATAAGCCGCCATATAATCTCACCGCGGCAATTTTCTCGCCGCGATTTCGCTGCGGTGGCGGCAAAAAATACGCTGCAGTTTGGTGAGGCCTTAACACATTACAACAACGACCAACGACCGACGATAACCGAACGAGCGGTGGTAGAGAGAGAAAAAAAAAAGGTGATGTGGTGAGCGACTTGCTGCTTCCTCTTTTCCTGTGCTTATTCTTCCTAACAACGGCTGTGGTTTTCAATGGTCGTCATCTGAAACTGGGACCGACCAAACAGAGGGCACACTTTTTGGGTAAATTTTCCGTCACTACCGAACGCGAACTGAAGCAATTTTCCAAATTAGTACAACGCCGTACACTTCGGAATAACTTTTCGATACACCTGATCGCAAAATTGACACTTTTGGGCGAGAATTTCCGACTTTAATTTTACAGCACGGTGGAGCAATGAAAATCGTGACCGTACAGGACTTACACTCCTGTAAACTTCTTCTGTGTCGTGTACAATTACTCGAATACACGAATACTTCAAAAAACCCCACATGCCAAATTTGATTCCATTTATTAGATTAGTTCTTGAGTTATGCAGAAATTTGTGTTTCATTTGTATGAGAGTGCCTCCTTCCAGAGGGAGGAGGGGTCTCAACCAATCATAAGAACCTTCCCCAGCCCCAAAAAACCCCTGCATACAAATTTTCACACAGATCGGTTCAGAAGTGGCCGATTCTATATGGGCCAAACAGGCAGACAGAAATTCATTGTTATATAAATAGAAATCCTGCCTTTAAAAACCCTCACATGCCAAATGTGGTTTCATTTGCTTGAATAGTTCTGCATATGGTTTCTTTTGTAAGAGACCACCCCCCCCCCCTCTCTCTCTCTCTCTCTACAAGAAAGAGAGGCATCTTGAACTATGAGTTCTCGAGTTATGAAGAGATTTGTGTTATATTTGTCTCAAACTACCATAAAAACATTTCTTGCCTTCAAAAACATCCACATCCCAAATTTGGTTTCATTTGCTTGATTAGTTCTCGAGTTATGCAGAAATTAGTGTTTCAATTGTATGGAAGCCCCTCCTTTCAGAAAGGGGAGGGTTCTTGAGTAACCTTTGAAACATTTATTGCTGTCAAAAACCTCCACCTGCCAAATTTGGTTCCATTTGCTTAATTAGTTCTCGAGTTATACAGAAAATCGTGTTTCATATGTATGGAAGTCCCCCTTTCCATAGCCGGGTCTCAAACCATCATAAGAACCTTCTCCGGCCCCAAAAACTCCTGCATACAAAATGGCTTGCCGATCGGCTCAGTATTCTCCGAGTCTATAAGGGTCAGAGACTGCCAGACAGAAATTCATTTTTATTTATATGTTACTAGCTGAACCCGGTGCGAGGCTTGCCACGCTTGCAACAAAATGAATGAAAATATAATAGCACTGGCGCGTTTATGTTTTTCTTTCTGAATGAATTTGGAAATCATATTTTCATTTACTAATTTGTATAATTTCTGCAAAAATAAGGAAGGTTTGTGTTTTTAATTTAACACTTGGATCGGTAATTTCTACAGGTTTTTCTTTCTGTGTATAAGCATTTCATAGACAAAACATTTATCTTCAAACGAAGCCATAGCCTTTCAGCTTGAACGTATTTTTTTCTTGCATAACCTTAGATTAACGTTTTGTGCATAACGTAGCACTGATAGTAACTCAAGCATTCCCCATTTTTGATAACGAAAGGGTTAACCTTCTATCATAACATGTTTACTGTGTACCCTAGATATTCCCATTTTTTTTGTTTTAGTTCCATGAATAATTCTCATGTTTCGTTCAAGTTCCTATTTGATTTGTTTGAGAGAACTCCGCCACCAACTCCCCCACCCCCACCCTTACAGGGAGAACGGGTCCCGAAGAACCTAAGACAAAAATCAGGCCTAAAAACCCCTACTTGTCAAATTTGACTCCATTTCATTGATTAGTGCTCGAGTTTTGCAGAAATTTGGGTTCCATTTGAATGCCCCCCCTCTTCCAGTTTGGGAAAGAGCTTCGAACCATCAGTCTCAGAACTTTCTCCGGTCCCAAAATTAATTTTCATAACAGTAGGAATAATTCTCATGTTTGGTTGACATTTGTGTCTCATTTGTACGAAAACCCACCCCTTCTGGAGAGGGGAGGAGTCTCAAATCATTATAGGAACATTTCTTGCCTCCAAAAACCTCCACATACCAAATTTAGCTCAATTAGCTCAAATAGTTCTCGAGTTATGCAGAAAATTGTGTTCCGCTTTCAGAGTAGAGAGGGGCCTCGAACCATCATAAGCATCCCCGGCCCCTTACAAAAAGGAGAGGGGTCTCAAACAATAGTAAGAACATTTCATGCCTACAAACACCTTCACATGCCGAATTTGGTTCCATTTGTTTGATTGGTTCTTGAGTTATGCAGAAATTTCTGTTTTATTTGTGTGGAAGCCATCCCTTCCAGATAAGGGAGAGGTCTCAAACAATCATAAAAAAAATTGTTCTTCATAAACCCCCCCATACCAAATTTGGTTCCATGTGCTTGTTTAGTTCACTAATTCCCTGGGCTCTGGCAAAACCTTGAGGTAGTTTAACTTCAACTACCAGGTCCCAGGGCTGGTCTGGTTCTTTACCATTTTGGAAAGAAGCACACTAGTGTTGCCAGATCAGTGATAATGCAGCCCAAAAATGCGTCTGAAAATCCTCCAGTATTTCCTATCGATAAACATTATTATACTGCGATAGTGATCTTTGGTCAAGTTCAGAATTTGTGAATAGTTGGAATGTTGCACTTGATCATATAAACGCAGTTGAAAAATCTGCATACTTTATTATCACAACCTAGCGCACTTTTGGAAAGCATTATCACAAGGGGAGCCTGTTCCATTATTCATCTCATGATCCATTATTCATAATATTCGGAATTATAGCAGTTTGATATGTGAATGAATTTGTTCCTTTTGTTATTAAGTTACTTTCAACTTCCAAAAATAAATAACATTGAACTTAAATAAAAAGTTAGAAATCCGATGGTTACGCGTCGATCTTTCGTTTTCAAATTGTGCAAATTGCTATGAGATGAGATGAACATGGAAATGGTAACCCAAGATGCTATGCTTGTATCAAAGCTTTCTACCGTGAGGCGATTTTGCTTACTTCATTCTAGATACCAAGTTTTGAAGCAAAGTGGAGCTCTTACAGTGCGCATCGGCAATTGACGATATACTACGTCATCAAGATGAAGTCCTGTTGAAGAATTTCAAATAAAATTCAAAACAAAGCCCCCGAAACTGGATGAAAAATCCTGTCTGTTTCTAACGAAACATTACACGGATCGAATGAACTAGTCACAACAGACGCAAGCTAAAAATTAAGATAAGTAATAAATGTATTACCCCTCTCAACATATCAAAAGCTTTTAAGGTACGCATCGACAATGAGCGAATTACCTTGTCATCAAAAAGAAGTTTTGCTGAAGAACTCATAACAAATTTGAAGACCGAACCCCCAAACAAGAAGCAAAATCTCATCTTGAAACGAGAGAACAAGTTCTGAATTATAGTAATATCAAGCAAAACAGGTATTTTGGAAGATATCGTTGACAGTTAATCACAAGGTAATAGATTATAACTAGGATTTTTTTTTTTTTTCAAAAGGGCGAATCTAACAATGAGAGGCTCTCTCCTCTCTCGCTCTCTTTCATTTATTACAGCGCCATTATAAATTTTTTGAGGGATTCTTTAGTACAGATATAAACACAACAGTGCTGGCTACCATACTCTACAAATAGTTGAATGTAAAACGTAACGCTGAATGGAATATGAATGAAACAGAAAGTAATCAAAGAGAGTCTCTCAATTGCAGATTCGTCAAATGAAAAAAAAAACTCTAGATATTTGCAAATGATTGATGTAAACTCTTCTCCCTACAGCCTTACATGCCAACAATTATCCCCCCCTCCCCAATCCTGTGGGTAGTGATGCAATATCATTGTACACTTCTAGTGTGCACTAATAGTGTATCCCGCAAAATTCAAATCCCCATGGGAGAGAAACGTTGCGTAGCCCATTCAACTATCCCCTGATGTATTATGTAAGGTTTGAGTTCTTGTACTCATACTGGTGACCTGGCGCCTCGCCCCCTTATACGTCAATAAAATAAAATAAAATAAATGTGCTTGTTTAGTTCACTAATTATGCAAATATTGGTGTTTTATTTGTATGAGAACCCCCTTTCTCGAGAGTCTCGATCTATCATGAAAATTTTC
Organism: Aedes japonicus; assembly: GCA_034211315.2. Classification (NCBI taxonomy): domain Eukaryota; kingdom Metazoa; phylum Arthropoda; class Insecta; order Diptera; family Culicidae; genus Aedes; species Aedes japonicus. The sequence goes on along the minus strand of JASCZW010002049.1, from coordinate 21,293 downwards.
TCCGGCCCCAAAAACCCCTGTATTCACATTTTCATAACAGTAGGGATGATTCTCATGCTTGGTTTTAATTTGTGTTTCATTTGTATGACAGCCCCCCCCCCTCCCCTTTCAAAGCGGAAGGGATTTCAAACCACCGTAGAAACATTTCTTGCCTTCAACAACCCCCACATGCCAAATATGGTTCCATTTGCTTGATTAGTTCTCGAGTTATTTGTTTTTCCATTTTCTAGAGGCGGGAGGGGTCTTGAACTATCATAAGATCCTTTCGCAGATTAAAAAACCTCTGCATACAAATTTGCATAGCAATAGGGATAGTTTTCATATTCGATTGAAATTTGTGTTTCATTTGTATGGGAGTTGCTGCCTTCAAAAACTCGGTCATACGAAATTTAGTTCCATTTGCTTGATTAGTTCTCGAGTTATGCAGAAATTTGTTTTTCATTTGCATGGGAGCCCCCGTTCTAGAAGCGGGAGGGACTTTGAACTATCAAAAGAACCTTTCCCGGGCCCAAAAACCCCTCCATGCTATATTTAACACCAATCTGTTCAGCAGTCTGCGAGTCTATAAGGTTCAGACAGACAGACAGAAATTCCTTTTTATATTCCTTTTTCAAAAAAAAAAAATGAATGGGGAAAATGAGGGGCTCTTTGGTTCCGAGACCACGAAAACCATGAAAAACGAATATAACTAATGTTTTGCATATTTTATTACCTTTTATGTGCCTTTTTAATTCCTATAAAGTGTTTCGAAAGTTGTGAATTTTTGAAAATGCGGATTTCAAAACAAGTTAATTTTTGAACCGCCCTAAAAAAATTGAGGTGGTAGATGAAGTCGTGTATCTGGGCACATTGGTGACTTCCGATAAGGACCCCTTCAGAGTGATACAAAGTCGAAATATGGCTGTCAATCGTGCCTACTTTGGACTCCGAAGGAACAAAGTTCGCCGAACTACAAAGTTGACCATCTACAAGACGGTAATTAGACCGGTAGTTCTCTACGACCACGAAACATGGACCCTGCTAGTGCAGAACTAACGCGCTCTTGGTGTCTTTGAACGATGTTGCATACGGTGTTGCATACGATCTACGGTGGAGTTGAACGTGGAGGAGGCGTTCATACGAATCGCGTCAGTTGATGGAAGAATTTTCGATCGGTCGACTACCATGGGCTGGGCATGTCGTAAGAATGTCAGACCACAGCCCAGTTAAAATGATTCTCGATAACGAACCGACGGGCACAACAAGAAGAGGCGTGCAACGAGCAAGGCGGACCTATCGGACCCTTCGCAGATTGCAAAGCTTGCGAGGTGCAGCCATGGACCGAATAGAATGGAGACAAAATTACACATTATTATGAAATTCTGAGAGATCGTTTTTTTATATATATGGAATTGGACATGCTTTGAATATATTTCACACCTCTAGATTGTTGGAGATTTTCAGATGTTAAGACTGTTTATGCGAGTTTAAAGGATCGGGTTAAATTCCTCTCTCGAATGGCATTATTATGGCCAATTATCCTATCAAGACTTTGCCTAAACATAACAAATTATAACGTAACAGTTGATTCGTACGACTTTTTATTTCCCAAGCATTCTGGCATCATTGCCAACTTTTATCTGATCCGCGGTCTAGCTGAAAGTTACTGTAGAAGGGTGATGTTTTGTTGTTTCAGTACTTGCGCTTCTCCACATCGCTTCAAGCTTCGATCAATTCATTTTGTGGTTGACATTTTTAAAGAATGCGATATGGCAGGCGAATTCGATTGAAATTTGATGATTTATAGGTACTTCTGTTTAAAAAAAAAGTTATATCAGCAAAAGTCTTGCATAAGCTTTAATTAATTGGATAAAAGAGGAATTAGGATCTTTGCACCTAATGTCTCAGTTAATTTCAATGATTCTAAAGAGATTTTAAACTATACTTTCGTGATAATCATTACCAGTGTGAAAACGGAATCCAAAGTATTCCGCCTTTATCTGATGTCAAAAGATATAAATATGAATTTTTAGTTCCTTGTGGGTAGAATGCGCATTAATATTTACCATAATTCCAGCAAACTCAGTTAAGTGAATAACCAATATTTTCTGCTTCTATCTCTTCTCATTTCTTTCTTTTCGAAGATTTCCGAGGATTAAGTGATGTTCTTTGAATTGATGAACCTATCTTAAAATTCGCAACACTTTTGTTTATCATTACTGCAAGAGTTCATTGATGTCAAAGCCTTGATTTTTTCTGAAATGAGTCACGCTGCAAACATCTGTGACAGAAAAAACATGTGTCTAGTTAAGTCTGCAGGTGTCATTCGTGTCGGTCACCTGTGCTCTCAGTGACTGTGATTTCTAAGCAAACGTCGCAAAAAATCAAAAATGTCAATTCAAAAGCATATGACTTGATTGGTTGCAGGAACCACTTTACTACCACTCAGCATCTGCGCATTTTCTTCCAACTGCTGAACCCAATCACATGCCATTACGCATATCCAGTTCTCTATAAAACACCATCAGCACACTCGTCAGGCAACATATGAAGAACACGAAAACGCCTCTACACCAGTAATTTGATATAAAACTTCTCATCGGGGGATTCGAAAGCGATTCAGCTGTGGTGTTGCTGCTGCTGCTGCTGCTGCTATTTTGCCTCGTTGCCTCTGCCTAGTTTGCTCATTTTTCCACTAATCGATTTCCGTTCGGGCCCTGCCACCATCGGCCCCGTCCCCCCCAACAACCCTGTCGAGATATGCAAAGTCACACAGTGACGATTGTACGACCCTAGTGGTTTTTCTGTTGTTTTCACTCTTTTGCGTCTGTTTGGTTAGTAAGTGTCTGGCATGTTTATAAATAACTTCCCCATGCCTTTGGTTGTTGGTGGTGCCTCGAACGACGTTGTTGTGGACCACGATGATTATGCGATGCCTATGGTCGGTTTTTTTTTGTTTTGTGTTTTTCTATGCTCATATTGATTTTCACCTCCTGGAATACGACGTCACGATTTGTCCCTCTTATGCTCGATTTGGACCGACTCAGGTCTTGATACGGACGTGTTTGGTGTCGTGCTTGGCTGCGAATGGGTTGGTGTTTAATTTTCTGACGATTGCAAAATGAAATAAATTGTGATCGACTTTGCTTCGCGGGAAAGAGGAGAAACTGGTGACAGTGATTAATTATTGGTGGAATTAATTATGTACCGAAGGGATGTCATGACTGGTTGAGGCAAATAACGGGCTGAAACTGATAAGCATTAAGTCATACAACAATTAATTTTCTAGTAAAAGTACGGAATCATTTGTTTTAGAAAATATGTGATTTGATGTTACCTGCTTTGATTTGATGTCATGTTATTTAGTAGTGTTCGATAATCATACTTTAATACTAAAATACCGATATTGAAAAATTTACTTGATTACGACTCTAATGCTATTTGGGTATTCTATAAGTTGAACTAGAGACAAATTTTTTCAGATTTTTTTCTAAAAGACTCTTGTTTGAAATTTATCAAAAAACTTTGAAATACTGGCTTAGCAAATATTGTTCAACATTGAGCAAGTCTGTCCGGAAAAGTTTAGATTTATTTCAATACAAACTGTACCATATCTGCAATGCCTGAAATCATAATTATATTATGTGAGTCTGTACTGAATGTCAGAACTGAGGTATTCAATCCTGAAAAAAATGGAATTGGATCCCAAAGTTTGAAATCACTTAAATATAACGTAATTCAGTTCTGAAAAGAGTGGAATGAATTGAAAACGAAGTTTATTAAACATTTACATTTTTAAATCACTTATGTAAATGTAGATTTATCAGTCTTAAATCGCTTGAAAATAAAGTGAACTAACATTCAAAAGTTTGGAATTACCTGCATATGGAGGTAATCAGCCCAGAGAAGCTTGAAATCACTTTAGTATCAGCTTTCGAAAGTTTGGAGTCACATATGTGAATATTAAGTGAGACAACCTTAAATCACTGCAATACTAGGTTATTTAGTCCTCATGAATTTGGAATCAGCCCTGAAATATTTAGAACTACTTGAATAATGAGTGACAACCAAATAACAAGAATGACTTCAATACTTTTTTATCAGAACAATTATGCTTTCAGAGAAATATCACCTTATGAGAATGAATCCTTATAACATTCAGAAAATCACACACACTTTCACTCCAACATTTTTAGTTGCCACTCCAACTTAGTTCACTCCAACATTTTTAGTAAACGGTGGATAATTTTAAGCGTGAAAATATTTCGAAAACCGTCATATGCCATACTCTGACAACCATGGCAGTAATCCGTAAGGAAGGCAATGGTCCTCCAACGATTATTATGGATAAGAAGACGCTCCGATCGCTGAGCACTATATTTAACATCAAGTCAACGAGAAGCGGCCAGTTCAATTGTTCGAAGTCGTACATTGCTAAGACTCTGAAAAGGAGTGAATAGTATGTCGCAAAATAAACAAATCCCCAAAGTACACGGACGAACAAATCAAATCTGTGAAATCCAAGTGCCGCTGGATGATCCGCCAGTACGGTGGAAAGTCTTTCGTTCTGGATGACACGAATGCTACTTCCCCCTGTCCAACGCCAAGATGCCCGGAAACGACTGTTTCTAAACCAATGACAAATCTACAACTCCTCCAAAGGTTAAGTACAAATTGAAGCACAAGTTTGAACAAAAACAAGATGCTATTCATCGTAATTGGAAGGCCAAGGACACAAAGCCACTCACGAACCGGATCAAAAGAAGCATCCGGAAAATTGTTGTGGCAGCCGTTCAGCGGTCATTTGCTAACATCAGGACTATGCTGCGTCGCACGGTGGAGCACGGACCATATGCTAACTAGAATTCATCAAGCTATGTTTAAAGACTAGGGTCAACCATTTGTATAAAATAGATCAGATGGAACTGTAATTCTTTGTTGTTGTTTTTCCCGAGCCATTCTTTCCATTCCCGGTCCTATGGTGGTCACCCGTTATAAAGTATAGACTATTCCGAAAAATATAAATACACTTTCTTTCTCAAATAAAAAAGATCATACTGTGACTAAAATGAGAAGAAAAATTAGTATTTTCCATTTAATTCCAACTACCTTTGTTTATCTTGACAGATACGCGTATTTCGTCTACAATGTGCAGACTTCTTTAGTGTCTCGTACTAATAACTCGACTTATTAATTCGAGACACTGAAGAAGTCTGCACATTGTAGACGAAATACGCGTATCTGTCAAGGTAAGCAAAGGTAGTTGGAATTAAATAGAAAATAGTAATTTTTCTTCTCATTTCTAGTTACACGTATTCCACTAAACAGCTCAAACACTCTAGGATTCACCAGACTGTAATTTTTTATTATTGTATTTTCAAACATAGTAAATAGCAATGTTTTCTTTCCATCTTCATTTCAATTTTTTTTTGTAGGATAGGCGAGTTCTCTAACTTTTACCTTAACACAACTCATAAGCTTCTGCACTGTGCTTTTTCCTGCTATTTCCACCATTTTTGGCCAACATTTCTTAAATTTTTCAACACTTCGCTGGTTTCATATGTTTTCTCAGCTTCACCTTCGCCAAAGCCCAGAAAGTTTCGATGGGGCAAATCTCTGGGTAGTTTGGTGGATGCATCTCCTTTGGTACAAATACGACATTGTTCCTTTTGTACCACTCTAGTGCATATTTAGAGTAATGGCAGTAAGCAAGATCAGGCTAAAAGATTGTAAGCTTGTTATACTTTTTGATCAAGGCTAGTAATCTTGTTTGCAGACACTCCTTCACGTAGATTTGACCATTTATTGTGGTTGTCGTACAGCTTTCGAGCCCTCGGTTTCACAGATTCAGCCTGCTTGTCCGACTAGTCTGTAGCCCATTTTCTTCTTGGCAAGCATAACATTAAACGCCGAAGTCGGACTAATCTCGGGCATCTCAAACTGATGCTGAAGGATGACGCTTGAAATAGTCCCTTATCTTTCTGTCGATTGTAGGGTCAGCGGGAACGGGTTTTCCACCCCGTCTGGGTGAATCTACGAGAGAGCACTGTTGTTGATACTTCCGTAATACGCTCACACCTTCTTCCTTAGTCAGTTTTTTTTATCGAAAGACCACTGCACCGTTTTTGCACAATCCGTTTGCTTTGGTCGGGAGAATGACCACGAATTTTCGAAATTCCGTACGGAAAATTGAAAAAAATGACAACATCAGTTTAATTTGGATGTAAACAACATGACGCAGCCGAAAGTTGGTTGAGTGCTGCACGCATTTTGAACTGACGGTTAATCATTAGTGTATTTATAATTATCGGAACAGTCTATTCGTTAGTCCTGGAAAGATTGAACCCACTTGAATATGAAGCGAATCAGTCCTAAAAACATTGGAACTGCTTAAAAACGAAGTAAATCATACTTAGTATTTAAGTTAGTAACTCCTCAAGAACCTGGAGACAGACAAATGAATATGCAATGAGTTAAACTTAAGAAGATTTTAATAAGTTATTTATGAAGTTATCAAGCTATGAAAAGCTTAGAAGCAATTTAATATCGAATGAATCAGCTGTGCAAATTAGAAAATTACTGAATATGAGGTGAGTCAATCTTGAAACACTTGAACACTTAGTTCTCAAAAATTTGGAATCAATCTCGAAGTGCTTAAAATTAGTCCTAAAATGTTTGCTATAACTTAAATACGAAGTGAATCATACCTGAAAAATGTGGGATCAAATGAATATGATGTAAGTCAGCCTTGAATCATTTGAATATAAATTTAGTCTATCCTGAAAAATTCGGTATCGACTCCGAAAAGTTTGAAATCACCTTAATATGAAGTAAGCCAAACCTCAAAAGTGTGGAATAACTCGAAAAATAAAGTCAAGAGACCTTCAAATTTTAAATCACACAAATATGATGAGAGTTGATTTTGAGTCATTTAAAAATGAAGTTGAAGTCTCCCTTAGCACAGTTTGTAGGCGCAGCCTTTATGCAAAGCAATGCTGAAGACGGGTTGCATAATTTCTCGACGTCTAATCAAAATCTCAATTAATAACTGCGGAGTTGTTTCTCGAATACTTGATCTAGAATGTTGAGAGAAGGAAAAAGATCGTTCAAAGAGTTTAAAATCCAAGTGGAAGTAAAAATAACTACCACTAAAGGCTGACTAAAAGTAAATTACTACCCGTGAAAAGACCTGTAATTCTTGATTCAATAAGTTTAAAAAGTCCTTTAATGGTTTTATTAAAACTTTAAAGTTACAGCATAAGATGGTCACTCTTGATGGAGCCCATCAGCGCTCGCACAGTGGAAACGGATCCGGCATCAGCGCATTTCTTCCATTTTGCCTGCATTTGCTGGATGTCCTTGACTGTCCCGCCGCTTCATCGAAGTCGCCGCTTTGGAATTGCCCAGTATTTTTCGATTGGTCGGAATTCCGGGCATTTTGGAGAATTCATTAACCTAGAAACAAAATGGATCTTGTTGGCAGCATACCACTTCAGAAACACCTTGGAGTAGTGACAACTGGCCAAATCGGGTCAAAAGATGAACGTGATTAATAACTGTGGAAGTCCATTTAGAACACTAAGTTGAGAGCAAGCAATAAACTAATTGTGAAGGAAATAAGCTTGAAAAAAAAAATACGAAATAAACGAAAATCTAAACAATTCTGGACAGATAAACAAACCAAATTTACAGCAAATCTGCTGCTAATACAGTGCTCTATAATGTCCATCTAAAATGCAGCATATTGTATATGCTAATGCTTAAAGCACAGAGAACAGACATCCAAACTAGAATATATTTCTCAAAAAAACTTGTGTAAGGATTCAAATTAAAATACGTTAAAACACTCTTGCCATCTCTCGGGCTGTGGCCACTTGCGATTTTTAATCGAACATGGGTATGATTCGTTGACCGTGCGTGAAAGAACTGAGCTGCCAAAAAAATTTAGTTGATGAATAAGATTTCAAGCTGGTCAATGGGTGGCGATACCAGCGCCACCACGCTATTGCCAGTTCATTACGATTATGAAATGGCCGTTACATTTCTTACACAGTTTTTGAATTTGACTTGGATGTCTGTTCTCTGTGCTTAAAGGTTTACTAAAAGTAAATTGGCACGCCCCTCGCACGCCGCTAGCTTGCCTCTAGTGTTGGAAATCGAAACTCTTTGACAGTGGTTTGTTCACACTTCAATAGAGGACAACTGATGCAAGTTTGATCAAAGTAGTCGATCGCGCTCAGATATAACGTCAAATGACACTCGAAAGAAGAAAAAGTATTGTGCACAAACACCAAGAAAATCTGTAGTAGTCCGGTTCCAAGCTGGCTAAAGTGCTGAAGATGTCGAAAACAACAGTTTGTCGAGTGTTCGAAACCTATAAGGAAACGCTGAGTGTGGAAAGGAATCAGCGGACCTACGTAAATACTGGAACCAGGGATGCGGTAAAGCCAACCCCGATCTTTCGATCCGAGATGTGGCCAGAAGATACAACGCCAAATTTCAAACGAAGGAACATCCTTGCCAGGGATGGATACAAGTCGCACAAAGCCAGTAAACATCCGAACTGGCACTTGTAGCAGAATTCCGTGGCGAAAATGCTTGAAAGGCTCTTGTATGGCCGTGTTTTGACGAAACACATGGGCTGCACTTTGATCGATGAAGAAACATACGTCAAACTCGATTTTATGCAGCTTCCCGGTCCAAAGTTTTGCATCGCGACTGGACCTGATTCGGCAAGCGATTTGCAGTCGTGGCCTGAAAATGGAACAATCTAGTCGCAGCAGTATCCGTTTCGAGGAAATCACATCGCAGTTTCGAGCCAACCACCCGGCGGTTTTCAACAATTCCCTGGGACACTGCACAAGGCCAAAGGTAAAGCTATTTTTAAAAACCTAACGTCAAACCTGTTTTCTGTTCGAAGCGACCAGTTCCATTCAACACTATTTCACTGGTCGATGACGTATTGACACGTCTCCAGTCGCTGGGAATCATCACGCTGATCGATTTCTCGGAGTGGGCCGCTCCGATCGTCGCAGTACGCAAGCTGAATGTTACAGTTCTTATTTGTGCGGACTATTCTACTGGACTCAACGAAGCACTGGAGGCCAATCATCATCCTCTTCTAATCCCGGAGGAGATTTTTGCGCAGCTCAACGGATGCGTGTCTTCAGCTGGAAGTAGACGATGAATCGAAGAAGCTTCTCACCATAAATACGCACCGGGGTATTTTACAATTACCGCCTGTGGCATACCAAAGACTAGTGGACACAATGATTGCTGACATTCCTGGGGTACGTTCATTCCTCGACGATGCTATCAGTTTCGGCTTCCCAACCTGGGAGGCACATAAGGAGTGACTGGACAAGCTACTTCAACGTTTGGAGGAATATGGTTTCCATGTCAAACTGGAGGAATGCCACTTTTTCCAAACCGAAATCAAGTGCTTTGGGTCACCTCATCGACAGCAAGGACATACAGCCCGATCCAGAAAAGCACCAAGCCATCGCCTCTATTCAGGCACCAACCAACGTTTCCGAGCTCCGATCCTTCCCGGGGGTCGTGAATTTCTGCAGCCGCTGCGTTCGAAACATCTATTAGCTTGCCATCCTCTCGGCAAACTTCTCAAGAAGGATACGAATTGGCTGTGGAATACCGATTGTAACAACTCCCTAGCAAAAGTTATGTTCGGACGACCGATCCGGACTGTTTCGTCGATGCCTTTACCACCTGATCAAGCCACTACAGCTGCACAAGCGAAGGCAACACAGCAAAACGATCGATTCAACAAGAAGCACGGAGCAGTTTCGGGACAGTTCGCTTCCGGTGATTCCGTGTGTGACCAAGTCCATCAAGGCAATTCTTGGCATTGCGAAGCCGCTACGGTCATCGAGCGCATCGGAAGAGTGAACTACAACGTGTTCCTGCAAGATCGACAACGGCTGATACGTTCACATACCACCCAATTGAAGCAACGTTCGGTTGAGGTTGTCCCAGATCCAACTGCAAGCCAAGGTCCAAGTCCACTGTCCGTATTCGTCGACGATTTGGCCTAGACGTACCATCTCCAGCCGCTGTAGCATTGGAAAACAAATCCGGCACCTGAAGAGGAGCTGGAAACTGACGAGTCGCAATGCTTCTAGGACGACAGCAATGAAGAAGATGATCTTCCACAGCCAGAGCCAGAGCCAATTCCGGTTCCGATTCCAAAAAGACCCCAATGACAAATCCGTTTGCCAGCAAGGTTACAGCCATACGGGATGGCTTGAGGGGGGAGCTGAACTTTCTGAGCAATCGCAGCAACCACTGACTGCGATTATGTTAAATATTTTGATTCCATTTGTTAACGTAAAGCTGAATACAAGCAAATTTTAATTGCCCCTCAGTTTCATGAGAATTTGGAAGAAATTTCACCAAGTTAATACTGTTTGAAATAGTTAAGTGACAAATACGGTGATAAACGAAGGAACATCTAGGTATGGCTTGTCACCTGACTATCTTCCCTCATTACTAACTGCCAAAAGTTACCTCAAGACGACCTCTTTGGCTAAACAGAAGTGCACCCTCTTGTCTACGTGAACTTGGTCGTGGAACAGTCTCGCAACCTGTAGCTAGAGGTAGAGATTCGGTGTCCGAAGCTCGATTTCATACGTCCTGGGCCTGTGGAGTGCAACCATTCAGGCACCGCCATTTTGTGGATAGCGTTGCATAGAAGGAAACTGTACGAGTGACGTGTATCCAGGAGGCAACTAATAGAAAGCTAGGATCGAGAAGCCGAAGTATCGTCACACCGGCAAGCAGTGACGGTAAAGAGGAATACGGCGATAGGTGGCCCCACAAAAGAAACTATACAACATGAGGTAGGAGATTAGTTAAAAAAGTGGGAGAAGAAGAGGAAATAACGGTACCTGTGTGTGTAAGACTGAAGTACTCGGATTCAAGGTGCTCAAGTGGAAGTATCTGGTATTTTCTTGGCCGTGATAATTCAGTGCGTATGTCGACCCTGAGGCATTTGAAGAGGGGGGGGGGGGGGTCGGAAGAGATTCTAGGTGTTCGGGATAACGATAAAAAAATGTTCGAAAATGTTCCACTACTTGCGCCACGTAAAGAGAGAATTCCGACCTGTTTGAAAATCCTTGACCTTCTGAACAACTTTTCTGAAGGTCCGGACTTTCTAGGTGGTCTGGATCACTATATAAACTGGTTGCTTTCTTTACATGCCCACTAGCAATTTCGAAGTTCTCTGACCGTCTGGGAAAGCCCTCAATCTTTTTCCTTACCTTCTGGTACCCTACTTGGGTTTTTTTTTTTCAAAATCGAGGTTTTCTTTTGAATTTTTTAATGTTTCGCTGAATTTTGGAAGAATTCTCGAAACTTTTTTGATTTATTGATAAACTTCTTATACTTCTCTGCCAAACTTCAGGAAAGTATTCTTCCCGATGAAATCTCTTAAATGAGGTGAGATGGCAACCAAGTAATTGTAACTCCTACATCAATTTGTTTCATAGCTCAAAGTACGATGTGAACGGTTAGAGAGATGGAGTCTACCACATTTTAATATGCTGTCGTGAGCCATGAATATCATTATGGTCATATAAATGATTTTTGTATAGACTGCTTCTTCCGTTCGTCAGTAATTATTTCGTGAATTTTAGGAAAGTTCTTTCCTGATCTTCGAAAAAGCTCTTTGTTGAAATTCTGGAAAGTTTTCTCTGAAACTTCAAGCAAATTTCCTAATGAACGTCACTTCTGCTTGTCTTGTAAATTCACATCTAACAACACAACCTCACATTCCAGGATCAATTGGCAAGTTTTTCCGCGAACTTAGTCACTATTTTTAAACTTCTGATGAGTCCCATCCTGAACTGCGAGGAAAATTTCTCCAAAACTCCAGAATTTCTTGAAAAATCTTCTTGAAAGTCCTTTTGGAACTCCAGGGAAGTTTCTCTTTTAACCTCGGGAAGTTTCCTGAATTTCTGAGAAATTCCTGCTTTAACTACTACAAAGTATCCCATTTACTTTTGAAAAGTTTTCTCCTTTATTTTTGCTCAAAAATATCTAACTGATCTTCTGGGAATTCCCTTGGAAATTTCCTGTAGGTAGTGCCCTCTCTGGTAAAGTTTTTTTTTCCTGAAATTCTGGGATTTTTTTTTCTGAGTGTCGATGAAGAGAATGACGAGTTGGCCACCCTATCGACCGACGTTGCTGAAGGGAGCGCAGCCGCTGTCAAAGCGCCGCGGCGAGGCGAATGACGGACGTCAAAATGTTGTCAAAGGCAGTTCCGTTACCTTTGTCAGACAGTTATCTTTGAGACAGTGGTAGTAAGGGAGTAGCGAGTTGTTCATTATTCACCATTGTTGTTAAAATAAACTAAAGTTGAATTTAAAGTTAATTATCCAGAAATAGCCAGAATCGAAATAGGTGCCTCTTCAATCATCCTGTAGGAGAGCCTGAAAATAAGTAAGAAAGTATTAATAAAAATGTACACAAACATAACCCTCATATAATGTCCATGTAGGTTCTTAAGAGGACGCGAAAGACAACAGCGAAGGGCGTAAAATACCACTAGCAATCCGAATTGTAAGTTAAATTAGTTGCAATTCAATATTAGGTATAGTAAACTTGAATTTTATATACTTGTAGTTTGAAGCTCTCTGTGTAATAAAGCTATCAGAACGGTAAGCCAGTATTTGCGTCCTAGCACAAATCCAACACTGAGATATTTTAATTAAACATCTGAACTCCGAAAAAAAATTCTCCAAAACTTTGGAAAAGTCTCCGCTAGAATTTCTAGGAAAATTCCCTTTTGGAAGTTTCTTCCTGAGCTACTAAGCAGTCTTTTTTCTAAACTTTTCTAGGAAGTTTTCTCCTGAACTTTGGGGAAGTTTGTTCCTAAACTTCTGAGAAAATCTTCCTCAAACTACTTTTCTTCTTGAAAATTTCTTTCAGTTCTTTGAAGAGGCTTCGTCATGAACTTCATATACTTATTCTGAAATTCTGAAACTTCGGCAAAGCTTTCTAGCATTTCTGAGAAGTTCCAACTAAAGGGGAGGTTTCTTCTGGAACTTGTGAGAAGTCCTTTTCTGAACTTCAGAAAAGTTCTCCCCTGAATTTCTAGGACGTTCTGAGCTTTATGGAAGTTTGTTTCTGAATTTTTGGGAAAGTTATGATGGCGCCCTCCTGGTTAGTTTCCTCCTGAACTGAGGAAAGTTTTTTTTTTTATCCTGGACTTCTGGAAATTATCTTGAATTGTTGGACAAATCTCAAAATCTCTGGGATGCTCTAACTTCTAAGTAGTCCTCTCCCTAATCTTTCTGAAGAATCCTAGAGGGCTTGAGCTGTTTAGTAGAATACCTGTAACTAGATATTAGAAGAAAAATTAGTATTTTCCATTTAATTCCAACTACGCTGTTTATCTTGACAGATGCGCGTATTTCGTCACACAATGTGCAGACTTCTTCAGTGTCTCGTATTAGTACGAGACACTGAAGAAGTCTACACATTATGGTTCATCTATATCATCTGTCAGTCAATACAATATCCAGAGATCAGAAGTTTTTATTCAGAGACCGGATTTTCGCAAACTCTTTACCATGTATTGGTTTGGTGGTGGTGAGTGTGTGAATGCATGCATCTCATTTAAACGATATTGAAGATAGTGATGATTGTGATAGATAGCACCACGCCAACCTATAACAAGAAGCACTTTCTGCGACGTTTCAACATGCCAAGGGATATGATCCTAGACATTATGCGACAACTACAGTCAACTGATAACTTGTTCCAGCTGTTTGCGATGCAGCTGGATGTGTTGACCTTAGTGTTACATAGGTGCACTGCAGCAACGGATGTTGGCGTATGTCCTCAGCTAGTTCTCTCGACGAAAGCTCGGGGTTGGTAACCCTGTGTAATTTTGCAAATCTGTCCTGAAGACTTACGGCCGCAGTATTTATGCCCACAATATCGGAAGAGGCTAAGAAACTGATGGACAAAATTATCTCCCAAAAGTTCGAAAAAATCTTGTAAATTCAGTGCATTTAGAAACTCAGGAACTTATCAAGCTCGGTAGACTTTTTAGTTGACTTAGACTTTCCCGTGGTTTAGCTATTCTTCCTGATGTTAAAGGAACTGTCTCATACAATCAGGAACTTTCCAGAAAATCAAGGAGCTTTCCAGAAATTAGAGGTTCTTCCTAAATTCAGACAACTTTCCTGAAATTCAGATTGTTCCCTAGAGATTCAGGGATTTGTCCACAAATTCAAGGAGCCTACCACGAGTTCAGGAAGTTTCCAAAAAGTAAAGAGGTTCTTCACAGAAGATCAGGTAACAATCAGAAAATTCAGGGGCTTACAGAAGTTTGAAAACTTATCAAATTTATTTTGGGTATTTTCAGAAGTTCATAGAACTACTCAAGATGTTCAGGGAACTTCCCAAAAATTCAGGAACTTTCCTGAAAATTAGAACTTCCAATAGAGGCAGTCAGGAGAGTTCCATATATCTTTTCAAAAGTTTTCGGATCTTCCTAGAGGTTTAGTGAACTTCTTAGAATTTCCTTCAGAGCTTGCTAGATATATACAGAACTTCTTAGAAGTTCAGTGAACATGTAGAGTTCAAGAAACTTCATTGAAGATCAGAGTTTCTCATGAATTCAAAAAAACTTCTCAAGAACCAGGAAATGCTACAAAGATCATGGAACTCCTCCAAAAGATCAGGAAACTCAAAAAGGTCAGAAAACATCTCAGACGTTTACAAACGTCCCAGAAATTCAAAAAATTTCCCAGAAGTTGAGGGATCTTTCCAGAAGCTCGAAAAAACTCCCGAATGCTCAGGGGATTCAGCATTTCAGGAAATTTTCAGTAGTCTGCGATCTTCAAAATTTTAAAAAACTCCAAAAATTTTTAAAAAACCCCCAAGATCGGGGAACTTTCTGAAATTTCAGAAAACGTCTCAGATAAACGGAAACTGGATATGTTGAGCATTCGAAAAAGTTTAGGAAACTTTCAAAGTTTTCCATAAGTTTAGGGCTTCCTAGAACTTCAGGGATCTTTCCAGGTGATTGAGAAACTTTCCAGTCGTTCATAAACATCCCAAAGTTCAGGGTATTTAAGTTTTAAGAAGAACTTAAACTTATTACTACTCGATCATTTTCAGACAACAAAACGAGAATAACGAAACCAGCTACTTTTAGTAATTTCACTAGAATTTCCAGATCCGGTGCCAAAATTTACAAACACCAGCGATGCAGCGATGGTCTAAACAAATAAATCCAAACCACGATTTGACCCACCGTTGAAGATGCCCTTAGAGATATGGGTTACCTGGCTGTAACAGGTGAGGCCAAGAAATGAACTTATCTTTCATGTGGTGGCGAATGTGTTTGAGGTTTGGCGAATTGCGTTTGTAAGGGTGTTAACACATAGTGAAGAAATTTGGGCAGCTGTGCTCAATGCCGTCTGACGTTGTTTGCCGGATTCAGAGAAAAGAAAATAGTTTGGACAAATGTTGGCAAGAACCAAGAAGAACTGCAAATTTGACAATACGTTGAAAATGGGCTCATCCTGTCGCACAAAAGGCGAATTTTAAATAAATGGAAAGTTTGGTGGTATATCAAACTGGAAAAAGTTTGGGAGCTCAAGTTGGCTTCGAGTAATTTATATCATCTCATCTTAACAGTCAGGAAAATATGGCAAAAATGCGGGAATTTTTATATTAAGATTGCGTAGCCGCCTGTCCATTCCTGTTTCTTCCATCAGTCGTTATTGTTTCGACCTCTTAACTCCATCTAGAATTGCAGATTCTACTTTTTTTCAGAAACAAAACTTTCCAAATCCCTGTCACAAATTCGACAGTTTCCAGCACCGGACCACAGTCCACAATCGAAACGGAAAAGCATCCCTCCGGGCACTGTAGATTCGAACCTACCCCCAACCCGGTCCGCCGTAGTTTTGAGTGCGGCGTTTACGACTCATCATCCGGCCGGGGGTAATTAATAACCTCAAAGAAACATGTGTCTCGTGACTCACACATTTCCAGCACGGCCCTATTTCCACCCCCTCTGCTTGCCCGCGGCCGTCAAAAGGGCCCATCAGAGTGCAGCTGTCCCTTGCCGACATGCCCAATGATAAAGACGAAGCCGATGATAATGATGATGATGACTATTGCGATGGTGGTGGCTTACCTGAGCCCAAGACGTCCGCTCCGAACGTCCGAACCAGGACGGGTGAAAATTTTAATCAGAACTAATTGCAATCTTAATATCACCCCGTTCGACTATACAATCCGCGAGGTGGAGCGAGCGACGCCGGACGATTAATGATGGCATACGAACGGACTCTCATGCGAATCACGTCTCATTTGTCTCAGGATCCGCCCCAAAACACTTACGAACGTGCGCGCAGGGAAAGAACCTTCGCTCGTGAAAAGTATTAATTTGCCCGGAGCAACGAGGGAGGGGGGGGGGGGAGACCGAGGAGGGGGTGGCATGGCCATAATACGAACATTACTGGGATCGCTGGTCTGCTGCATGGGAGTCGCTCTCTCATCAAGGTCTGCTGCGGGCTTGCGCCTGAGCTATATCTATATGGGTGAATTGGAAAGGTACTGGCGAGCAGCAGATTATGGCAAAAAGCAGAAAAGACATCAAATTGAAAATGATTAATCTCTTTATTTAGAGCGTTGAAGCGTTTTTGCCCGAGCTAGAGAACGAATATCTAGGACTGAGATGTTGTAGCGTGAGCCAGAAATGGCATTCCACTGGAGGGTTAAATCGAGCACGTACGAACCCACTTGATTGGCGCTGTGTTAATGATTTGGACTCGGCTGCGGCTGATGGCAAGGTTCACACGGTGCGTCGTTATGCTGAGTGCATTCGAAATTGTCCTTCTAGGGTAATCGAAGTGGTAAGTGATCAAATCTGGCAACGCTGGTCCTGACCTACATATAGGAAATCACCAGCAAAGAATAGGCACACATGTCCCATACTTAACTGGGAACGACGACGACGACGACGACGCCAGGAAAAGTATGTAATATGTATGCAACTGGCGGCGGCGGCGGCGGCGGCGGCGGTAGCATGTCAGGGGTTCAAAACTAAAACAAAACACGATCGAAAGCAAAACAAATTCCGGCCTGGCGAGAGCATCATCGCGCTGTTCGGAATGCAAACATCTTGACATTGACATCCATTCTCACTTTCGGATGAGAGATGCAATATGTTCAGATATGGGTCCCCGAGGGGTTCACGATTGTGCTGATTTTATGGCTTTTCTCCTCGTTGAGTACAACATATTTTTATGCAATGCATTTTGAACCCGAAAGTGCTCGGTGTGTGAGTGACATCGAATTGATGATGGTAGGTAGGTAGGGAAGGCACATTTGCATTCATGTTGGCAGCGAATGTTATGGATTCTGGGAAAAGGCGGTCAAAAGGGTATTAAGCTGTCTCGATGGTTTATTGAATGTGTCATTCTGTAGATAAACCCTAATAAGTAGGCAGATTCAGGAAGGATGGTGTGTGCGGGTGGCTCAGTGAGACCACTATCTCGGGAAATCACGACCCATTCCAGATTCTTCACCAGGGTACAGCGGAGTAATAAACCGTCCACGTTCTACAATGTACAAAGTTGTCGTGCCACCGTCAGGATTTGAACGAAAACATCTTTCATTTCTCGCTCATTATGCTTTGGGCTGTGGCAGCGTGGCACATCGCGCATCCATAGGGGACCTCCTCAGCCGAACGACCACCACCAGATTTGATGGCTAAATTTAGAACGAATATAAATTTATTATTATTTTTATTCCCTCGCATTGCTGGATTGGCACCCCTCCGGAGAACGCATCCCATTCGGGTCGAACGCAGTTGTTGTTTCGGGGGAAATAATTATCTGTTTTTCACGAGTATAAATAGATATCACTTCATCAATTACCGATAAAGTTTAATTGCATTCTCGCACCTCTCCCAGCAGGATTGATCTCAAGGAGGAGATTTGGAAGTTCGGTTCCCCGGACGGAGGGGGAGATTCCACGAGATGCACTTGCGTGTCATGGCAGCAACTGCTTCATCGTGGCACGGAATGGATGTGGGTGATGATGATGATGATGATGATGTTTGAGGAAAAAAGGGAGAGATGTTGTGCTTAATTAGAGATCATGGAAAGGCATGTACGGCCATTTAGGAGATGAATGAGCCGAAACAAGACGATCATTTTCACGGTCACGATTTGATAGGAAATAATCTAGTTGCTTATTGAGTAGCGTGCAAGAAAGACACCTAGAGGGTGCTTCAAACTAGGGTATTGTGTCTTGTTATGATGTGAGCTCAGAACTTTTGTTTTAGTATGAATAAGTTCAGCTTTCGATAATCCCTTGTCGGAGGTGAGAAGGCTAATCTCACGCAAAAGGCTGTCATGGAAGACCAAGAACACAATCAGCAGTGATAGTATCACACTTTGCTTTCTTTAAATTGTCACGTCGTAGTACGTTTATTTCAAGGCACTGAAAAAGGTGTGATACTGGCGGGTTAAGCCGCAATTCACTATTAGGCGGAGTTAGGAACAATCAACAATACCTGATGTCAACGGGAACGAAAAAAATGCATCTTTCATTTGCTTTACAATTTTTTATTGTTGTTTATCATTGAATAAACATCAAACATACCTATACAGTTGGTATCATAAATAGTCTTTTGTTCGCTTCGAAAAGGGTGAGTGTTTTGATCATGTTTGTGAGCAACTAATATTAAGGACAAACTGGATGGAATCCCCTTATATTCTCATCCACACAAGCACACTGGGTTTGTTCAACAAATTATTCTAAATACTGATACTAATACTGATTAATTCGGAAAAACACTCTGAATCGTTCAACTGTTGCTTATTTCCACAGAGCAGGTAATGTTATGTCGTCATTGTTTACCTTTTTAAAACTGGGATCCGCTCATTCATTTTTCACAATAAAATGGATTTCCACTTCCCGTAGCTACCTGAACACTTTTAAGTGTTCCCTTAACTTCGTGGAATAGTAGTTTTAGTTCACCGTCAACTGATGCTGAATTTTAAAGAGAAATAAGGAGTGTATCGAATATAAGCTATCCACATACATTTGCGTTGTACGCATGTATTTGTGATGGTTTTTTATGCTCTGAACACTGCATGCTGTGCGTTTGGAATTCATCATGCGAGTTTTGAAACCATTATTAATAAATTTGGGGTACACTATTCTTTGGATGAGCTTCCAGGAAGAGGCAGAAAACCCGGTTCTTCCAACCCGAAACTGGAGCAGAAAGTGGTATCTCTAATCATGAAGAACAAATCAATGTCAATACGTGATTTGGCCAAAAAAACAGGAACGAGTGTCGGAATGATCCAGCGTATCAAGAGGTGAAACCACCTGAAGACCTACAAGAAGACTGGTAAGGTAGCTGTGAACATGCAGGAGTTCAAAAAAATTTGGGCTCAAGCGTCCAGAAAATGCGATACAACACTTGTCCGGAACTTGATGAAGAGCATTCGATCCAAAGTTCGAAAATTCGTGAAGGAATAATTTAAATTTCATCCGGTCTTCATTATGTTCAAGTTTAACCTCGTACAATTAAGGATCAATTTTTTGTATAAATAAAATATCGGTTTTCAACATCCCTGGGCTCTGGCAAAACCTTGAGGTAGTTTAACTTCAACTACCAGGTCCCAGGGCTGGTCTGGTTCTTTACCATTTTGGAAAGAAGCACACTAGTGTTGCCAGATCAGTGATAATGCAGCCCAAAAATGCGTCTGAAAATCCTCCAGTATTTCCTATCGATAAACATTATTATACTGAGATAGTGATCTATGGTCAAGTACAGAATTTGTGAATAGTTGGAATGTTGCACTTGATCATATAAACGCAGTTGAAAAATCTGCATACTTTATTATCACAACCTAGCGCACTTTTGGAAAGCATTATCACAAGGGGAGCCTGTTCCATTGTTTATCTCATGATCCATTATTCATAATATTTGGAATTAAAGGCGTTTGATATGTGAATGAATTTGTTCCTTTTGTTATTAAGTTACTTTCAACTTCCAAAAATAAATAACATTAAAGTTAAATAAAAAGTTAGAAATCCCATGGTTACGCGTCGATCTTTCGTTTTCAAATTGTGCGAATTGCTAGAGATGAGATGAACATGGAAATGGTAACTCAAGATGCTACGCTTGTATCAAAGCTTTCTACCGTGAGGCGATTTGCTTACTTCATTCTAGATACCAAGTTTTGAAGAAAACGGAGCTCTCAAACCTCTACAGTGCGCATCGGCAATTGACGATATACTACGTCATCAAGATGAAGTCCCATTGAAGAATTTCAAATAAATTCAAGATTCAAGACAAAGTCCCCGATACTGGATGAAAAATCCTGTCTGTTTCTAACGAAACATTACACGGATCGTCACAACAGACGCAAGCTAAAAATTAAGATAAGTAATAAATGTATTACCCCTCTCAACATATCAAAGCTTTTAAGGTACGCATCGACAATGAGCGAATTACCTTGTCATCAAAAAGAAGTTTTGCTGAAGAACTCATAACAAATTTCAAGACCAACCCCAAACAAGAAGCAAAATCTCATCTTGAAACGAGAGAACAAGAATTATAGTAATATCAAGCAAAACAGGTATTTTGGAAGATATCGTTGACAGTTAATCACAAGAGTAATAGATTATATCTAGGATTTTTTTTCAAAAGGGCGAATCTAACAATGAGAGGTTCTCTCCTCTCTCGCTCTCTTTCATTTATTACAGCGCCATTATAAATCCTTTGAGGGATTCTTTAGTACATATATAAACACAACAGTGCTGGCTACCATACTCTGACAAATAGTTGAATGTAAAACGTAACGCTGAATGGAATATGAATGAAAGAGAAAGCAATCAAAGAGAGTCTCTCAATTGCAGATTCGTCCAATGAAAAAAACTCTAGATATTTGCATATGATTGATGTAAACTCTTCTCCCTACAGCCTTACATGCCAACAATTATCCCCCTCCCCAATCCTGTGGGTAGTGATGCAATATCATTGTACACTTCTAGTGTGCACTAATAGTGTATCCGCAAAATTCAAATCCCCATGGGAAGAAACGTTGCGTAGCCCATTCAACTATCCCCTGATGTATTATGTAAGGTTTGAGTTCTTGTACTCATACTGGTGACCTGGCGCCTCGCCCCCTTATACGTCAATAAAATAAAATAAAATAAAAAATAAAATAAAATAAAAATAAAATATCGGTTTTCAACATAATTTGAAAGAAAGTTTGTGGATAGCTTATTTTCGATACACTCCTTAAGTG
>JASCZW010002048.1:0-92392 GCA_034211315.2 Aedes japonicus | reverse complement strand
TTAGTATGTTAGTTTGAAAGGATAAATTGTTCCCTACATTGCCACAACAGTTTCCTGTTAATGCAAACAGTTTCAGAACACTTTGTTTTTCTCGCAATATTTTTTTTTCTATTTTTTCGTATCACTCATTTATTTCAAACACAGAAGCACAAATAAATGTGTTTCCTTTTCCGTATTGATTTTCTTCAATTACTATTAATTCAATCATGAATTTTCGATTACACACTTTATTTATCTATTTTTACTTCTTTTGCCATATACCTTTTTAATTAAACTTTTTCATTTATTCATTTATCCAGTTCTTTGTCATTAACCCTGAAATGATATTTTATCGTCCACGAGATTTCAGGTTTTCGTCGTTCAACCTATCATTTTTTTTTTCAGTTTATTCCTTAGTCCGCTGCTCACAACGCTTTTGTTTTCTGAAGGTTCCACTTGACGATGGCCCACATTGTTCGATTGGTGGACGGCGAGTTGGGAGGGTTCTGTCCTTGCCAGAACGTTGTTGGCAGGCATACCACCTGATGGCCTTTTTTCCGTAATAGCAAGATGCCAACCACGAAAACAGGAACTGGAGCACCAGGTTGCGTCACAGCAGTGACGTTTTGTAGGCACCGCTCAGGTAATTTCCCGTTTGACGACACTGGTCGCAATGTAACGTTACCTTCAAGCCACAGGTACAGGATAGCCTGCTACACCAGATATCTCTTCGAGAACCGGACGTTTTCTTAATATGTTGAAAAACATCTTCGTCAATTCTTCTGCGTCCGGCTGCATAAATTCGTCCAGGAAGCCGTCTGTGTCCATTTTCGACGTAAGTTTCATCGCTGTCTGCACGCAATCAAACTTCGTCAAAGACTGTCGCGTACAACTTTTGCAATTGTGCTGGCTGACGCAGAGCGTTATTTGGTTTATCATTGATTTGAGTCATCGCTTTCTTGTTAGTCGACAGTTTAGCTTCGTTGGCTCTTCATCTGCCAGCGTTGAAGGCGCCATCGACGGAACAGCGGCAGCTTTTTTGTCGTCGCTGTGGCTTCCGGTTGATTATCTGTAGCTTTCCTGCTGTCACCAAACGTTCATCGAACCCTTATTAGCGTTGCAGCAGTTGATTTAGGCAGCCATCTTTGTCAAATTTCGACAACTTGCCTGAGAGTATCGATTTTCGCCATGCACGGGCAAAGTTTTGACAGGTTGTTGCGCAGTATCTTCCATCATTGACGCAGATAAATCAAAGTGCTAATTCAGCAAATCCAAAATAGAGTCATGCACGATGAAAGCGAAATGGTAACAAGTTTCTTGTCAATTCATTTTGATCGAAACACTTTAGTAAACCGAAAATAATGTAAACACAATATGTGACGTCGATAATTCACTGCGTATGCGAGCCTGTTTGCCGATTTCGGACACCGTGCATTAGCAGCAAAACACAATTTAACAAAATTGATTTAAATACCTTTATCTTTATTTGTTATACATTCTCAACTTTCTGTGGTACACCAAACGAAGTCCGTACAGTATTCTCACGCCCGCCAGACGATTCACCATCTTCTTGAAATCATCGGTACGATTTGTTTTTTCGCTGAGTATCGAACAGTTTGCCAACTAGAGTTTGGCATACTTATTAGGCAAAGTTCTGTACGTTCAGGCATCGCTGATATCTTTGTACCTTGTACCATTCCAAGACGGATTTTCACAGTGACAAGAGGCCAAATCATACAAATGAGCTGGAGTATCGTTGCTACTGACAGAATCAGCAGGGAAAATGAAGATCGTCGGGCCTCGTATTGCTTCAACAGCGACAGCAGGCGGCTTGTAGAACCCATTGGAAGTAGATTCTTCGTCTACAGTCCCGGTTGTCATGGTATTTCTGACAATGGAGTTTCTGCTTTTTATTTCCGCAGAACATCAAACTTGTGTTAAGGTGAATGTTGCCATAAAAACATCAAACCGATTTCATCAAATTTTCAAAAGACGATACCCATCGGTAATTTTCTACAACGTTTTTTTCAGATGCACTGATGAGACACCTTTTACTTTGTTCAACCACTGTCAAAACCCCACGTTCACTGAAATTCAAAATCAGATAATTCTGGAAATAAAGTTGTTTTCAGTATTTTTCATGTCCAACAAGAGAGCAAGACTTGGAAGTTGGAGGTGGCTGCAGTTCGATTCCATTTGAATTAGCATTTTTTTGTTAGGGGAAAATCCATTTCTGACTCCTGGGCGTAGGATTTGATTGGTACAGTACACACAATCATACTTCTAATGCAAGATGGTACCAGCATCGAAAGCTCAACGCCATTAATTGTATGACTTAGAACATCATTCTCAGTAGCATACTTGTTGCCATTCGGTTAAGAAAACATATGACCATAAGTCATAACTCCAGCCACACATCAGATCGTAGTAGTGTGCTACTTGGGAAGTTGAGAGCAAGAATCAGTTAATTGTAGCAATAAGCTTGAAATAATAAGAAGAAGAAAAAGAAGAAACAAGACGTGAAGTCAAGATAGAGCTGTTTTTTTAATATTGGCTGGTTTTTTATATCGCCAAATAAAAACAAGTTAAAGCCGAGCTGATACGGTCTTAACCATCGAATTTGATTTGTGTTGGATTGCTGTGAATTGTGAGTTATCAAGTCCTCATTCTCACCAGATATCTGTTTTCGACAACTTCAAGACTCTGTTGATAACCTCAAATATTTGCTCCAAGTTTTGTTGTTGAAGAATCAGGACGTATTTAAAAGAAGCTCGTTCTTTTGAATATCAAATAAAACAAAATCAAATGTTTTTTGACGATAAATGGCAACTATTGATTTTTTTTCATAATTTTTCATTCTTTGTTTGTCAATATAACGAATTTCTTTATGATCTTATTCTTATTTTTATATGAAAATTGGTTGAGAAATTTTAAAAATGACATTTCAGAAAAGCGAGTTCCACAGTTTCTGTTCAACGGCTGAACAGACTTTTTCTTTCTGCGCGTTATTAAGTTCAGCGGAAAAAACAAAACATAAAAATAGTAGTCAAGGAAATAGCATCAAATCTCAAGATTCAAAATGCTCTTACAAACTACCAATGCCAATTGGAGCAGTTCGCAAAACGAGTTCATTTTTCTTCTCTACATCAAAAAGAAAATCCCATTTCAGTTACACCAGCTGTCTACCCACTAACTTCCTTGATGTCCAATGAAAAGCCCCTTCAGAAAGATTACTCTTCCTCCATTAACTTCCAGGGCACCATCTGCCGACGACTGCTCGGAACTCAAGCTCTAAGACAATAAACTCGCAACCAACTCCCCCCCCCCCCCCTCAGCCCAGCCCCAACCCGGCGTGAACAAGTTTCACCAATTGGCCACGATCCTTCCGGGACAAGTTGTTCCATATTGTTCACAAATTAAACGGTCGACCCAAGTTGCACCGGAGCACCGCCTCTCGACGGCCACTCTCTTACACTGGCACCAAAAAAGGAAGAATGGCGCGACGGCGAAACAAGTACCTTTGCTAATTGTTGCCTCTGCCGGCCGAGTTCCTGCTCCTGCCGTTCCAAACTCCAAACTGTTGTTATCATTTTTCACGTGGCAGTCTATGTCGAGCCCAGTTTCGACATCCGACGACGGTTGTCAACTTTAATGTGTCGTTTGCCCGGTCGGTCCCCGCTCGGTGTGCATTCTGACTGTCCACTTGAAAATGTTAAACGTCCTTCGAGGATTTATGCACTTCGGTCGTCAGTTTTCTGTCGAATCGTTAACTCGCTGGCAGGGTTGAAACCGTGGGAAACGACCAGGCCGGTAATTAGCGGCCGAGAGCAGCCATTCGACCCTGCTGCTGGCTGCTGCTGGTCGGTAGCAGTGCGTCACGTGAACCGAAATCCGAATGCGATGATGAAGGTGGAATTTCTTAAATGTACACAATGCTTTCGGGCGGTGGGTTTTGGGGGGTGGGGTAGGGGGAACCGCGTATGGGTGAAACAAAGGCAATTCGTTGAAATTAGTGATCCCATTTGAAGGTACTGTGCAGTCATATCATTCAGAGCGCATCCATAGTCGCTCCATGAAGGATGAGGGTACCACTTTGAAGAATTAGACACACGCAGGGAACTGAGAGAGACCGAAGGGAGACCAACATTGACAGCTATATCATCCGATGGCGATGACAAAGACGACGACGAAGACGACGCCAAAGACGGTGCTAGTTCAAAGTCAATTCGGTTGGATTTTTGGGGGGCTTTTGTTGTTTTTCCGTCGGTCATGTCGTTGCTGTTCGAACCCGAAATTTAGTGCGACAGGTTTAGCTTCTGGGAAAAATGCGAATGGCATGCGATGGCGAAGATGCTGGATGGGTCATGTATTTAATTTAAACATGAAAGCGAAATTTGTCATATGGGGTCGGGTTCTAAATGGTTGCTTTTAGACATTTTGATTACTCGAAACATCGATTGGAATTTCGCTTATTTGCTGACGACGTCGACGAAGACGGTTGGAATGGGCCGTTTAACTTAAGCATTGTTTCCTCGAAAAGAGTACCACTCATTTTGAGACTGCAGAACTGGCCCATTTGCATTGAGATCCAGGCTTTCATGATTTTTTTTTCTTTTTTTTTTGTATTTCGAGGATGTAGATACTTAACCTTTCTCAACTCTGCACCAGTCTGAATGACACTGTTGCGAACGACGATGATGGCAAATATAGTAGGCGATGCATATCATGCTGTATGCTTCAATGCGTATGCACCATCGCTGGTCTAGATGTTCATGCATCGACACTTGAGCCCGGTGAAGTGGCCAACGCTCATCGTGAACGACAGAGAGGGATGGAACTTTTCTTTTTTGCCATAATTGCTGATGCAGATCTGCTTCAAACGAGAGGACGATATCGAACCCGAATGAGTAATTTGTGCCGTCCTCGATGATGCGCACACTTTGTCGACGAAGGCTCTTAAGGATGGAGGAAGAAATTTTACACAGGAATAGCTTTTCCTGATTTGAAAGGCAACACTTTTGAAGTGAGCTCGGGCGGCTAGTTAGACGTGTAGGTATTTTGATAGCAAAAGCGTTCTGCTTGTACAGTTGCAGTTGAAAAGAGTCGAAATTTCAAAGGAATTTCACTCTCCGACTTCCAATAGTGTATCGATATCGAAAGCAATGAACCAAATCCTTATAGGATCTCACGATAGGTCCGTCAATCATTGGAACAATGAACTTCAATCAAACAAAAGTCGGCAAATAGTAGCATTCTCAGTAACGATGAGATGATTTCGTTGGACAATGGACGGGATTGATAGATTTCTGTTTTTGTCATATTATGTTGTCATACGGAACGAACATAATATGACAAATATAGACATCTATGATCCCTAGAAGAAGGGAAGGGAAATTCAGAAAAAGTATCTATTTCCATTATTAAAAAGACTGAAAGCCATAAAAAACATCTCAACATTATAAAGTATCAGATAATCTTTAACAATTCTCAGTGACAAATGAGCGAGGACCGTTTCCAAAATTGGTCAAAACATTGATGGAAAAAGTTATTATACCTTGGCTAACAAAAGCAACTTCACACGCTACTAAAAATTCCATTTATCTTTAATTTGTACGAAAATAAGGTTTGTAACACTCAATCATCTACTTTCTTATAACTCAAACTCGTTGCTTGTTATCAACTTAGTGTTCTAAATGCACTTCCACAGTTATTAATTGAGAGCTTCCGGTGCCATGTACCATGTATTAGTATGTATTAGTATGAGTGTGTGGCAAGTACAATGATACCCTATGCCCAGGCAGCCGAAAAAACATCCTTAACGAAAAACGCCTAGGCCAAACCGGGAATCGAAGCCAGCCACCTGCAGCATGGTATTACTTTGAGCTGCACCTTTACCGACTGTGCTAAGGGAGGACCCAGGTGATGCGTAAGGATGATGAATATACACAGCCCAAGTGGATTACATAACGTATGTTACCAATCTCCCGTCCGGAAATCTGCGAAAGAAGATATGGGAACGCACTTTGTATGTCGCATTGAGTATAGTGACCACCCTCTAATTATCACCAATAGTGAAAATTGGGTTTCATGCATTATCGAAAAAAAAATATGCCTTACAATTGAAAAACCACCAATAGACTTTTTGAGAGGACACAAGAGTATCCTTAATGTTGGTATAAATCTGTACAAAACATCTTTCTAGTGTTTTGAAATTACCTTGTTTTCCCAATAAATATTCTCAACCACCTTTTGTTGGTGGTGCCAAGAACATTCTTACTGTTGGTTCAAATCGGTTCAAATCAGCCCTCGAACGTTTTAAATAACGTTCTCGTTCTAGTAAAAAATAGTATAGTACCATCACACTTTGACAGTCACTCCAAAAGCATACTTACTGTTGGTTTAAATCGGACCAAATCAGCCCTCGGTCGTTTTTCAATGATCTTGTTCTCTCAAACAAAAAAGGTGCCTTTTCTTCGAAATAAAAAGCAATTATCAAACTGTGTGAATGAACCCAGCGTCGTTCTGGCTATTGATGTAGATTGGTCCAACTTGGCTCTTATGCGTTACTAAAGTATCTTGATTGCTCAATAAAAAATCACCAACTCAATTTCTGAGTGGCTCCAACAACAGCCCAATTTACCTTACCAATCAGACCAAGGCAGGGTTGGCCTCTGCTGTACACAGAAGTTGTCTCCATTCTATTCGGTCCATGGCTGAACTTTGCCAGCCTCGCATTCTGCGAAGAGTTCGCAAGTCGTCATCTACTTGATTGATACACCTTGCGAGTTGCGCGCCTATTCTTCTTCGTGCCCATTGGATCGTTATCGAGAATCATTTTAACTGGGCTGTCATCTGACATTCTAACGACATGCGCTACCCACCGCAGTGGGCCTATTTTAGCGGTGTAGACGATGGGAGGTTATCCCAACAACTGATGCAATTCGTGGTTCATTTGCCTCATCCAACCGTAGATTGAACACAACACCTTCCGTTCAAAGACACTAAAGGCACGTTGGTTCTCCACGAGCAAAAGTCGGTGCTGTAGGTTTTAGTAGGTCCATAATGGCTACAAAGCATTGTCAAAAAAAAATTATTTTCTCAAAGGAGTAAACCATCATGCCACTTAATGAGAGACCCCAGCAGCATCCTTACTGTTTATACAAATCGGTTCGAATCGACACCCAAGCATTATTAGAAATTATCTTGCCTTTCTATTAAACATAATACCATTACACTTTGTGAGTTTCCGCAACAACATTTTTATTATGAGTATAAATCGGTTGTTGTTGCAAGTAATATTAAAACCTTTTCTTCACAATGCAAAACAATGGTCACGCTTTGTGAGTGACCCAAATGGCATCCTTACCGTTGGTTTAAATCGGATACTAAGTGAAATAGGAAATCTTGTTTGGAATCAAACACCAGCACACTTTATGAGTGGTCCCAATTGGCATCGGCCGATACGATGCCCGACTTTCTTAGGCCCGGATGGAGCAGGCGGTCTGAACAAATCATACATCGAAGTTGTTTCACTGTTCTCGCCATAGCTGCCGTAAGCATATTGATGGAGCTGTCAACTTTTCACAGTATATAGGCAACTAGTATATATTGACTACTGACCGGTGGACTCACAACTAGGTGGCAGGATAATCGCTTGAAAAATCGGAGGATTTAGTCGTTTTTTAAATGCACACATTAAAGGGCGATACGGTCAAAATTTGGTCAATATCAACTTGACGTATTTCTTTCAATTTTTCATTTAAAAAACCTGAACACCCCTCATTTTAAAGGTGTGTGTGTGTAGAATATTGCTCCTATTTTGATTTTGGAATTCACTCTTCAGTTGTCAAAATGCCGTCCAAGCAAGAAGAGCAGCGTATCAAAATTTTGCTCGCGCATCGCGAAAATCCGGGAGCTACTCGCACGCAAAAGTTGGCAAAATCGCTAAAAGTTGCCAAATCAACCGTTACAATGTAATTAAAGTGTTTGGGGAACGTTTGTCGACAGCCAGGAAGTCTGGATCGGGGGAAATCGAAAACCGGAAGCCGCTGAGACGACAAAGAGAGTTGCCGGTAGTTTCAAGCGAAACCCCAACCTATTCTCCGAGATGCCGCAAATAAGCTGGGTGTATCGTCTACAACCGTGCATCGAGCCAAAAAACGAGCCGGACTATCGACTTACAAGAAGGTAGTGACTCCAAATCGCGATGATAAACTAAATACGACGGCCAAAGCGCGATCCCGGAGGCTGTACACGACGATGCTGACGAAGTTTGACTGCGTGGTAATGGACGACGAAACCTACGTCAAAGCCGACTACAAGCAGCTTCCGGGACAGGAGTTTTATACGGCAAAAGGGAAGGGAAAGGTAGCAGATATTTTCAAGCACACGAAACTGTCAAAGTTCGCAAAGAAATATCTGGTTTGGCAAGCCATCTGTACCTGTGGATTGAAAAGCAGCATTTTCTATAGCTTCCGGGACTGTCAACCAAAAATTTACGTGAAAGAGTGTTTGAATAAACGTCTGCTGCCTTTCCTGAAGAAACACGGTTGTTCCGTACTGTTTTGGCCGGATTTGGCATCTTGCCATTACGGTAAAAAGGCCATGGAGTGGTACGCCGCCAACAACGTGCAGGTGGTTCCCAAGGACAAGAACCCTCCCAACACGCCAGAGCTCCGCCCAATTGAGAAATACTGGGCTATTGTCAAGCGGAACCTAAAGATGGCAAAAAAACTGCTAAGGACGAGCAGCAGTTCAAAGGCAAACTGGCTTTCTGCGGCGAAGAAGGTGGACAAGGTGGCTGTACAAAATCTGATGGCAGGGTCAAGCGTAAGGCCCGGCAATTCGGATTTGGAAAAGCGGAAGCCTAACTGAATATTTTTCCTGAATTTTATACTAATTGAACTTGAAAAAGAAATTTAATTTGATTTTTAAATAAACGATTTCACCGATTTACACGCGTTTTCCCTTGACCAAATTTTGACCGTATCACCTTTATATGGGATCAGGCCATGTGCAGCTTATGTGATCGTCATCAAAAAACTCTCTGACTCGTGAAAGAGTGTCGTCTGCTAAAGAAGCTTTGCTTATCTGTTTATAGCTGCTGACATAATCCACGAGCGCCATATGATCTATTTAGCAAATATTTCCAGGGGTGATAAGAGATGATATTTAATGAAAAAAAAAATCTCCTACGCATGTGGTCAAATCACATATTTTACGGAGTTATTGAGCTTTTAATGCTTTGGTACACGTAATTGGTTGTAACTACAAATTATGCTACTTAACAAGATTGTTTTTCCTTTTTTCGAAAGTTGACAACTGATAGCTAGGACAGTACCACGGTGGGTTGAATACGCGATTTTATTATCTTCTAATTGGAGTCAAAGCAAGTTATATTCAAAACAAAAATGAACCGTTGCATTTAAAAAAAAATAAAACCAAAACTAAGTCCAAAAGCAATGGGCTTTTCTCTCTGTTAGACACGTACAAACATTAATAACCATTGTTTATCCTAATCATGTCATTGTATGAAGGGCCAAAAACGGGTTGGGTGGATCGACAATTGGTCAAACGAGCGAGCTATCTAACATGGAGATGCCCCAATAGGCAGGAAGAAGAGCCCGCCCTCTATTCACAAACTGTTAGCAATGGGGAGTTGGAATTCCCATTCTCCCCATCCAGAGTGCTTCAATCGAGTGCCCTGATGGTCCCTCCCATTATGTTGCATTCAAAATGAAATTGCACAAAAACTATGCGAAATACAAAGCTTGTGCTAAGAAGAGAATTGAAGAGCACTTCAAAAGTCATGTTCGTGTTTAATCAACCTTTACTAGTTATTACGTGTTTTATGCAACAAACATGAAAAAAAACCTTTGAAAAGAGATGTTTAAAACATGTTCGCATTTTTTAAACTCTGACGTTTGAAAGGATTTTGAAAGCTAACAACTCTCGTTCTACTAAACAGAATTATTCATACACCAGTTGAACAGAAAAACGTACAAATTTATGAATTACTTTAATTTAAATTTAGTGCTATTAGAATAAGTAGTTCACTTTTTTACTTCAAAATCACCTATTTTTTCCCATACAAGTCTGCATATAAACAGGTTGAAAATGTGGTTTTTTTTTCTTTTCGCAGTTGGCCATTTGCAGCGACAACATTTAACCGGGTTTTTTTTATTAGAGCAGAACTTGAAAAACATAAGTAAATGTCTGTTTCCGCGAATTTTCTCGTTGATAACCCGACAAGAAGAGTAAAAATAGAACAAAATTATAACAAACCTTGTTACGACTAACTGATTATAATATAAATTTACAAAAGATGTTTTCATCTGGAAGATTGTATGACATACTTATAACGAATCAAGATATAATGTCCCGCGAGGCACAACCTGACCTACCTTGCGGGGCATTACATCTTAATTTGTTATAAGTATGTTATCAAATCAACTAGATGAAAACGTCTTCAACAAATTTATATCATAATCAGTTAGTCGTAACAAAGTTTGTTATGATTTTGTTATTGTCATGTTATGCCTTTTTGGTCGGAAATCTACGCAAAAAAGTAACTTAATTGTAACACTTGCTGATAGGAATTTGCTACATAGTAACAAAACTGTTACAAAGTCTGTTTTGTTTATGTTATATCTATATCATAGTTTGCTATAATTTTGTTACCTCTTGAGGATTATTTGTTACAATTTCTGTTATTTTAGCTACATCCGCGATCTAAATTCTAACAACCTCTGTTGTAAATAACTAAGTAACACAACTTTAAATAGTTTTGTTGTTTCTTTTTGGTCGGGAAACCACCTTATTTCGAAGAAAAGAAGTCCATCAATCCGATAGAATAAGTGGCTCACATTCTGAAACTTTATTTCTCGAGCTATTTACGGGTAGAATCATTGTTTACGTTCATCAGCGAGGTCCTAATGAAAAATCTTTGTCAAAATGTACGTTTGTCATTGAATGCATTAGATGACTGAAGAGATGGCAGAAGACTTCCAGTTGGACCTGAAGGGAAGGGGGAGGTTGGTTTGTGTTACGATGTTTATAAATAAGACGATTTTCATTATTTGAATACACCAACGCGGTCCCTGATCCCTGATATAACCCATCCCACATCAAATATAGACTCCTACAGCTTCTGAAAACATTTGCAAATATATACAGGGATTTGTGCATCTCCTTAAAACCAACTAAATGGAGAATAATATAAAAACAGAACTGAACCAGAAGTCAGCAATTCATTTACCGCTTCCAACAAAGCGAGTAAAAAGTCAACATTTTGTAAGGAGAGTATCGAAAATAAGCTATCCATAAACATTCTTTCAAATTATGTTGAAAACCGATGTTTTATTCATACAAAATTTGATGCTTTATTGTACGAGGTTAAACTTGAACATAATGAAGACCGGATGAAATTTAAGTTATTCCTTCACGAATTTTCGAACTTTGGATCGAATGTTCTTCATCAAGTTCTGGACAAGTGTTGCATCGCATTTTTTGGACGCTTGAGCCCAAATTTTTTTGAACTCCTGCATGTTCCCAGCTGCCTTACCAGTCTTCTTGAAGACCCTCTTCACGATTGCCCAGTAACGTTCGATGGGTCGAAGCTGAGGGCAATTTGGTGGATTGATATTTTTCTCAACGAAATCTATACCCTTTTCCGCAAGCCAATTGAGAGTGGTTTTGGCATAGTGAGTTATCTTCGACAGATACGCGTATTTCGTCTACAATGTGCAGACTTCTTCAGTGTCTCGTACTAATAACTCGACAGTTATTAGTACGAGACACTGAAGAAGTCTGCACATTGTAGACGAAATACGCGTATCTGTCGAAGATAAGCAAAGGTAGTTGGAATTAAATGGAGATTACTCATTTTTCTTCTAATTTATAGTTACAAGTATTCCACTAAACAGCTCAAACCCTCTAGGATTCACAGGAACATATTGCTTGCCATACCAGTACCTTTCGACCGAATTTCTCCACTTGAATCGACCTGTCCGCATCGCTCACATCCTCCCAAACGACGGCAATAAAGTATTGTGGACCTGGAAGGGTTTTTGAGTCCTTCTTTACATAGGTCTCATCGTCCATCAAAACGCATGCATCCGGACGCTGCAAAAGACGCGAATACAATTTCCGGGCCCTTGTTGCTGCTCGCTTCTTCTGTTCTGCACTTTGTTTCGAGATTTTCTGCTTCTTGTAGGTCTTCAGGTGGTTTCGCCTCTTGATACGCTGGATCATTCCGACACTCGTTCCTGCTTTTTTGGCCAGATCACGTATTGACATTGATTTGTTCTTCATGATTAGAGATACCACTTTCTGCTCCAGTTTCGGGTTGGAAGAACCGGGTTTTCTGCCTCTTCCTGGTAGCTCATCCAAAGAATAGTGTTCCCCAAACTTATTAATGATGGTTTTAACACTCACATGATGAATTCCAAACCGCTTCACCAATTTCGGATAGTAATACCCTTCTCACTTAGCCATGTGTCCAGAACCTTAATTTTCACTTCCTTTTCAATACGCGACATTTTGAAAACGCAGAATTTGCACCGTACAAACAAGTAAACAAAAGAAAGCTGACAGTCAAACGCACAGCATGCAGTGTTCAGAGCATAAAAAACTATCACAAATACATGCGTACAACGCAAATGTATGTAGCTTATATGTAGCTTATATTAGATACACTCCTTAACCCTTATTTCACATCGGACTAGGCCGGTTCCGGAATGGTCTTAGTTTGGGATCACCAGTTTTTACACATTGACGACTGAAGGCGTACAAAGTGAAACAGGTGCCCAACCGTGATGACCAAGGTGAGGACAATCAAAATTTCACTGCAAAAAGTCATGTTAACATCAATTTTTGCAAACAATTTCTTGTATCATAATGGACGACGAAACATACATACTCGAAGACTTTAAACAGCTTCCGGATGTGGGTTTAGATTTTTAAAGCGCTATGCAAAGGAACGCCGTTGCCGAGCATATCCAGGCAAAGAAGTTGTCCAAATTCCCGAAGAAGTATTTGATTTTGTAGGCCATATGTAGTTGTGGTCGAAAATCTAAAAGTTTCGTCTCTACCGGCTCTATCAATAAGGATGTGTACGAGAAAGAATGTCAGCTCTGTTTTGGCTTGATTTGGTCTCTTGGCTCTATGCGAAATCCGCCCTGGAATGGTACGTGCCATAAACAGCCAATCCGCCAAACTGTCCAGAACTTCGCCCAATAGAGAAATACTGGGCTCTAGATAAGCGGAAACTCTTCGAAACTAAAAGAGAAAGCAAATTGTACCGACGATTTCAAGAGAAGATGGAGAATCGTGCGTATCTGATGGCGGGTGTACCACAGTAAGTTCGAAAATTTTACAGAAAGAAGGATTGACATCTTAACCAAATGTTTTTCATGTAGATATAACTCTAATATTGTGAAATAAACAAACGGTTTCGTTGAATAACGTGTAATTTCGGGTGACCGAAATTTAATGTGAACAGGCTTTAAAACTTGAATTATTTTATCACTTTTTAAAAAAGAAAGTAAAAAAATGAAACACTTTTTCAAACTATATTTCTTTTAACTCCACTATAAAAAGCTTATTCCCTGGAAACTTCCTCCTCTCAAACACACGCACCCCCTCCTGCCCATACATATCTCCCAGAAAAACTCGTTTTTAAATTGATAGTTTTGCATTTCTTCTGCATAATTTTCGATCAGCATACTTTTCGATTGTTGATGCTCAACAATTGTCATCAAAGAGCGTAACAGCGAAAGTTTTTTTTTATGAAAATGTTTATATTTTTATATTAACCCATTACCGTTTGTTTATTAATATTTATATCACAGACAAACAGACACAACACATCGAAAATTTTGCACTACAAATCATCGTCATTGAAAAAAAAAACTAACGCTATCTGTTGAGCACACTGTGATGGATGATAAAGCGGAACAGATGGCGGTAGTGTGTTGACGTTAAACGTAAGAAATCGAGTAACACTTGCAGTTTCTTTCATCGATTACCAATTAAATGGTCAATTCAAATGTTTCTTAGTTGGTAGTATCGCCACAGGTAGCGAGCGCGTATACTCGATTTTCTTACGTTTAACTTCAACACACTACCGCCATCTGTTCCGCTTTATCATCCATCACAGTGTGCACAACAGATGACGCAGGTGTGTTAGTGACGATGATTTGTAGTGCGGAATTCGATGTGTTAAATCTTTTCGTCTGTGATAAACATTTTCATTAAAAAAAACTCGCGTTGTTACGCTCTTTGATGATAATTGTTGATGCTGATCGAAAGTTATGCAGAAAAAATGCACAACTACCAATTTTAAAACGAGTTTTCCTCTTAAATGGGGCAAGAGGGGGCATAGATTTTGCATAGATCTTGTAGTTTGTACTTTCAGCTCACGTACTCTGGTTTTGCAAATATTTGCAAATAAGGGAGTAAGATATCTTGCAAAATCGTATATTTTTTACACTTCAACCCCTACAACTTTTTCTATGCAATAACTAGCAACTATCTTTTATATTCAGAATATGCGTCATTTTATACCCAAATTGAAATAAAAAAGTTACAGCAAAAAAGCTGTTTTTTTATGTCCCACCTTAAGGAAAGTCAGAAGTAAAATTTCTTCAGCAAAGTTTCTTTAAATTA
Source organism: Aedes japonicus (assembly GCA_034211315.2). NCBI lineage: Eukaryota > Metazoa > Arthropoda > Insecta > Diptera > Culicidae > Aedes > Aedes japonicus. Next base: position 77,746 of record JASCZW010002048.1, on the reverse strand, counting down.
AAATACCTACAATTCCTTAGAATAAAAATATCCTTTTATTATGAACAGAAAAGGACCACCCTAGTCACCACTTAATCCAAAAGATAAAATCTGTATACACATTAATCCGGACACCTTCAAATCATTGTAACTTTTGAAATATAGCACGTAGGAATGAAAAATTTCACTGTGGTATAGCTGAGAGTCTATGATGAAAAAGACTATGATTGATGTTTCGGTCGAATTTTGTACGGGCGTACGGCAAATCCTGACTTGTCAATACGGGACCTTGCAAAAACATTGGATTTGCCTAAATTCACTGTTCACGAAGTGCTCAAATCATTTTCGGAACGTTTGATGGTGGAGAGGAAACCGAGAAGTGACAAAAGCATTAACGAAAAACCCAAATCTCTCCATTCCAACGGTGGCTCTTAAAATAGGGATGTCACCTGGTTTTGTCCAAAAATCATAACAACGTTTGGGACTTAAGTCGTATAAATCTAATCTAATCTAATCTAATCTAATACAAACGCAGCCAGTACGAGAAAGCATCCTGGAAATAATTGGGTTAGATAACGCCCAATTATTTTTTTTTGTCAATATTGATGCTTGCAGCATATCAAAAACATGATACAAGCGTCAAAGCGGCCAGGCCTACTGCGTTGCATTTACCGCAAAAGATGATTCTGTAAAATGAGTTGGGTTCAAATGAATAGATTTGAACCATAACGCATTTTAAGAATCTACAGGGGAAGAAGGATGCGTGGACATACCGTACCATACGCTCCGAGGTAAGAATAATAAAATAATATTCAAATAATAATGAAAATCCAAATAATGAAAGAAGAATATGGTAATGATAATGTTGAAAATGGAAAATCAATATGATATGTTTTATAGAATATAAGAAAAGGTATATTATAATGTAAAATGAAAAAATTATTACACAATTCTGCAAATTGCTGTCCTGCTGCAATTGTAGAAGGATTTGCGCATCTATTATGAACCTAAATGCTCAGACAATGTATCATAGCCCCAATTTTTATTTTATTTTACGAAACTTGGAAACTCCATGAACAACCTGAAATTTAATATAAAGGATAGTGTATCTAAAATGTATGCTACACCATGCAACAAATGAGACAGAAACAGAATCGTCCCAAGCTCCCGACGATGACTACAATTGATGCTGGCTTCCTGATGATGATGATGATGAAATACTACCATCTATTGTAGCAAGGTAACTTTCCATAGCAGTGGAATAATCTGAAAAACGATTTGATCAGGATTCTACTGTTGTTTGTGATCTTCAAGCTCCTGTATGAAGGGCCAAAAACGTTTGGGCGGGCCCGTAAGCAGAGACACTTACGCGAAACCCGCGAATAAAGGGAAGAGAATCTCCTTCCAAAAGCAAGTTCACACATACAGCATTAGAGTCGAGCCCTCGATTGACAGAATAAACCCAATAGATGGGGTCGAAGAGCCCGCCCTCGTTCCACGAAATGTTAACAATAGGGAGGAGGCAGTCCCATGCTCCCTATCCAAATCGTTTCACTTGGGTGCCCTGATGGTCCCTCCCTTTTCCCGTTATATATTATGTCGATATGTAATATTCAGTATATTTTGTAATGGTGTAATGTTGATTACTTACCTTGTGCTAGAAAATTTGTCTGAAAGTAAAATTGGTTAGTGTTTATACCGTTCTTTATTGCTCTGTGTTGTCTCTGATGTTACTGCATTCGAAGAGTTGACTTTAGGATGACGATATGATATTGCTCGTGTTCATAGAATAGGGAAGAGAATAGAAAGGAAAAGGGATTAGTGATTGGTAACACGCTATGCGCATGTGAGATTTTCATGGTGATATTCTCACAACGGCCGTTCAGAATGGTTCGACGGATACATATGAGAGATCATAACAGGGCAATGATCCCCCATCGCATCTTCAAGTGATCATTACAAGCTGTCCATTTGGTTCAGGCACTTTTGAACGTTGATGGGGCAGCCGATTCACACATGAAATCTGCCGCGACCAACTCGACAGAACGCGCCCATACCCTTTCTGAACCGAAGGGCAGGGTTTGGGACTTAAGTCGTATAAAGTGAAAAAAGTTCAAAATCACAATGACAAACAGAACTTGGCAGCAAAATCACGGGTTCGACGTTTGTACTGCGAATATTTGACGAAGTTTTCATGCGTTGTTATGGACGATGAAACTTATGTCCTGGAGGATTTCAAGCAGCTTCCAGAGCTGGCTTTTTATTCTACTATGGCCAGAAATGCTAAAGCTGAGCATTTCAGAACGAAGCAGGCATCGAAATTTCCCAACAAATACCTTGTGTGGCAAGCAATTTGCACGTGTGGCAAAAAGAGCATATCATTCGTCACTACAGGCACAATCAACAAGGAGATCTATCAGAAAGAGTGTCTGCAGAAGCAATTGCTACCCTTCATCAAAAGTCACAGAGAAAAACCTTTGTTCTGGCCCGATTTGGCATCATGCCACTATGCTATAACTGTGGTGGAGTGGTACCAAGCAAATCAAGTGAACATTGTAACAAAAACCTCAAACCCGCCAAATTGCCCAGAGCTTCGACTAATCGAGAGATATTGGGCTCTGATGAAGCGGAAGCTGGAAAGAAGCAAGGAATTAAAGACATCAAAAACTTCCTGCAAATTTGGACAAAGGCGACTTCTACGATTTCTGGAGAGTCTGTACAAACCCTAATGGACGGAGTTAAGCGTAAAGTTCGAAAATTTTATGCCAATACCGAATAACTATGTTTTGTCTTCACGAACATCCCATGAATCTGGAATAAACAACTACGACGGAAATATAATGCGAAATTTATGTTTTATTCATGGTTTGAGGTGTCCGGATTATTACGGATTACAGACCTTAGATTTTATTATTTAAATTAAACCTTCCGAGTGCACCATCTGTCTAAAGTTAATGGTTCTCGAGTTATAGATTTTTGTCGCGAAAGTAGTCTATTCGTATGTGATAGTATGAAGTGTGTTTTAATTTAAATTTGTTTCAAGTTACCAAAAGAAAAATTATTTTAATTTTCCTAGATTTCCAATTTCAGAATACTGAGCAAGATTAAATCTCTGGCATTCTGAAAATTGCTATAAACTTTCAACGATAGATCTGATTAATCATCCAACATCAGGCTCAACAATTCGTCACATTGGCGGATGGTGGCTTTGTCACCGCTGTCACTGATAGCAGTAATCTAATTCAGTGGACTTTTCGCCAATTTTTCAATCCACGAAAGGACGCAGCACCGGTGAATGACAGCAGTGGGAACTGGGGAGGCGTTATTGATTTTTTTCCGGGAATTTTGAAGCGTTTTTATTTGATGGGAAATGGTTTCATCAATCGGAGTGGAAGTGGAATTCCCGATGAAAAGATTTGATAGTATTAAAAATGGAATGTTGGCGATTAACAGTAGCGTCTTTGTCTTTTTCTGCTTGTGTCATTATCGGTGGTCGCCAGTGAGCCTAGATACACGCACTAATTCAAAACCAATGGTTTCGTTTCCCTCAATCTTAATCTATTGGCTAAAATCAGTCTCCATTGAACATTATACGGTATTTTGTCGCACATACACTGATGACAATTCGAACCCGGTTGACTTCAGCCTTTAGTTTGATAATATTATGTTTCCCATCTGGTATTTCAAATTTTTTAAATCACGTTCATTTCTCCTCGGATCATTCGACCACTGATACTAATGAATGGAAGTGCCTAAATTCGAAGTATTCACACCCTAGTTAGCTATCGCTAACGATTCCCCACCGAGTGGGTTGGGAGTTTATTGTGGTTTGGCGTTTGGCAGCCCCCCTCGACTAGTAAATGTGGTTTATTATCGCGGTGAATGAGTGATCATCATCGTCATCATAGCCAGATTGCAAACACCTGCTGAATGTATTATTACTATTATTATTATTATTATTCGGAGGAGAGGGGAAATGCTTGCCCAAATCGTTAACAACGGACGCCGTCGGATGTCGTCGGCGTCAGTTTATGAATCAATTACAACAACGGGTAGACCAGAAGCCAGAACCAGATGAGGGTTTGGGGTTAGCTGGCTGCAGGTTGATAAATTTATTTTGGCAGTCGCGGGAAATTGATGGAAGGCTTTCGGGCAATGGGTAACTTGTTAAAGGGAGTAATTTCACGCTGGCTGGGTCTGATTTATGACCAACGCACAGCTATGAATTATGAATAATGGTTCATTTTTCGCCAGTTGAATTCGAATAATGGGGAGGCCGGAATTTAACGCTTTCGGAAAAAAATGGATCCGAACCTATCAACCCACAATGGAATCACTGGACTAGACGTGTGACGGTTTTTTAAAGTTAAACGTCGCTATTTCACAAAGCCTTTTTGTTTGAATTCGAGATGAACCCGGTCCGTTATTTTCTGAAAACGATCCCCCCCCTGAAACACATTCACGGAACACAGAAGACGAAAATCGCAACATCTCTTAGTTTAAGCCCGTCGCATTGCCACGGCGATGTCACACGAGAAGGTTTATGGCCCATTCCGTTCCGAACCGTGGCTCCAGCCGCCTGTTCCGTGGAAAACAGCGTTAATGTTTTGTAAATAAGCACGCTGTTTGTATGGAAAATTTGCGCCCGATAACCGCGACGACATTGACAACGAGGTTGTTCTCCGAGACAGTGGCTTTTTTTTTCGTCTTCGTATAATGGCCTGTCGTCTTCGTCCCGCAGCCATTCGCTGCCATCGGAAGAACAAGGGTGGTAAAAGCTCGATATAGAAGAGAACTTTGCGCCATTGATGTGGCTCTTGTTAGCTGGCGAGCAGACTGGTTCAAAACCTGGTAGTTTCGAAAGCTATTCTTTCTTTGGTAAGAATCCATTACTTGATGACAGTTTACTTAATTACGTTTATTTACATGTATTGTTTAGCATTTAAAATTGAAAATTTTACTAGGAGTGCCAACTAGAACATTCTAGCGTTTGAAAACATCTATTGCTGCTCACAAGCATCGCATGTATTTTGTTATTTTACAGCCTTGGAAAATGTCTCTGCAAGGGGAGAAAAATCCTGCATTAATTCGCAGTTTAGATAGTGTCTGACTCGGAGGGAAGCAAGCTCATTAATTTTCACCCAAGCCGCGAATAATCCTAAACGGTAGATAAAAGTGGCTGCGGATGGCTTTGCAGTTTAAACGGCGGTTTTACTGCTTTCCGTTTGTGGGAGGGAAATTTGCTGGTCTGCCAATAGTCGCGTGTTCAGTTCCCGATTTGGGACCTGAGAATTTCTCGGGTTGGAGATATTCTTAATTTTTCTCGGATGCATATCACTCTAGAAAATAATGAAAATTACATCAGCTGGAATCGCTAAAAGATCTACATTTCAAGAGACGTTAATAATTGACTGTATTTTGTATGTAAAGAGATGTAAATTACAAACTAATGGTTGTCATAAACATTTACGATTTGATAAAATATCACATATCCAGCTGCATGTTGTCATGTGAATTTCCGAAAAAGGTCAAACTTATAAAAACTTTTCTCCATACAATTTTCTGACATTCTGTATGGAGCGTAGACTTCGGTTAAAACCCTCCCCCCCTTCTCCCGAAAAGTCAACGTGGTTTATGGATAGCCCCAAACTTGTCGAAAGTGGGAGGCTTCATATCTTGCTGAAGGTCTGCTAAGGGGAGACTAAGTATTTGACCAGTAGTGAGAATAAAACATATTCTGCACTTTTACTTGGCTGACACGTCGTAGTACGTTTATACAAAGGCACTGACATCAAGTGTGATACTAGCGGGTTCTGCCGTAAAATCTAAATATACGATTTCTGGTTTCAAGTGCTATTGATGTTTCCAGCATTAAAGAGGCTTCAATTGGTGCGTTTATAACATGATAGAAGGGTGCTACCATCCTCACATGTTCCTATTTCAGGGCTCAACGAGTCATATGACCACAAAACACTAACAGCTGAAACATAGTCAAGCTGGTTGGCATAGCCTGGGCAATGTTGTCAATTTGACAAAAGCAAACCCGAGCAGGACCGAATAACTCGATAACTGACCTTGGTATTTAGGAGCTCAGATTAAGAGGTAAAATACCTGCCCTAGTACCCGAGCAGGAGAAAATAGCATTTGAATACCTAATTTTGATCTTGATAACTGGCCATGGTATAAAAGAGCTCAGATTAAGAGGTAAAATACCTAAGCAAAATACCTAGGAATTGCAAGAAAAATATCTCTCGAATACCAAAACTTGTGTTTTAGGATACCTGGGAATACCTTAGAGGTACTATTTTGGTATTGGCTTACCTCAATTTGGTATTCGTATAACATTGTGGGAACAATTTTATGGTATTATTCTCAGGTATTTTACCTCTTAATCTGAGCTCCTTAATACCAAGGCCAGTTATCGAGTTATTCGGTTCTGCTCGGGTAGCACACTTGTTGCTATTCGGTTGAGATAACATAAATATGACTTGCGAAGTCATAATCAAGTTACTACAACCAATAATGACCGTAGTGTGCTACTTGGGTGAGGATAATACCATAAAATTGTTCCCACAATGTTATGCGAATACCAAATAGAGTTAAGTTAAGTTTTGGTATTCGAGAGATATTTTGCTTGCAATTCTTAGGTATTTTGCTCAGGTATTTTACCTCTTAATCTGAGCTCTTTTATACTAAGGCTAGTTATCAAGATCAAAATTAGGTATTCACATGCTATTTTCTCCTGCTCGGGAGCTAGCATCTCCATCAGCTTCATCGAAAAACGATAGTAAGACAAATAGGAGCTTGGTACGCTTGAGGCAAATGGGCAGGAGTTTATAGACCATTATTCAGATGCTAAATATAAAACAACAAGACCTGCAAGCCGAAGCAACTGTCGTTCGAGTTTTTTTTTTGCGCAACAAAAACTTAATTATGTCTTTGGAAACCTTGCGAGCGGAATTGAAACTTGATATTACAACCAACCTATATAGGTTGCTCCAGGTGTTAATTTCCATTCCCATAAGCTCAGCTGGATGCGAGCTTCTCAGCCATCAGACATACTTCAAACATGACTGAGAAGTACCATGACGCAGCACTGATTTTCAAATCTGGCAATTTTAATCATTGGGAACGGAGTTGTGAAGGAATTAGTATCAACGGACACAATTTTGAAGATATTTAAAACACGTAATCCGAACCAATCCAAATTTTGATATAAATTTAAAATGTTCATTGACTCAATGTTGTTCTTTGTAGTTTTAATGTTTTTTAGTTTAAAGTTGACTAAATAGATTCAGATCTATTCTCCGCCTCGGATGAAATGATGCGCCTTCAGTGAATCGAGTAAGGTGACTACGGTTATCTCGTGTGAGTCCATTCTCCATTTGATTCACAGGGAATAATACGAGGTATATAATTACGACACTTGACTCTCTTAAGGCATCTCGCCTCACCGAGGCGCAGAATAGTGCCTTGTTCAGACATAGAGTTATAACATGTAATAACGGTTGTCAAATAATTTCAACAAGAAATTCACCATCAAGATATTCTTATAACATGTTATAACTGCTCAGTCTGCCATGTGTTTAGACCTAATTATTCGATTGAACATGTTCTCATTCATCAATAAAAATAACCTGTCCTTACGCTACACTATGGTACGAATGGACAAATTTCGCGAACAAAATCGATAACTCGAAAACCATTCACTTTAGACAGATAGTGTCTTCGGGAGATTTAATTAAAAAAATAAGATCTATCTCTTGGTTTGGGTGGTGACTAGGGTGGTCCTTTAATGTTCATAATAAAAATTTCAACTTTTTATTCTTATGGTTTAGAGGATTTTTTGCTTCTATAGAATTGTAGATATTTTAATTCAATGAAACTTTGCTCAAAAAATTTAACTTCTATCTCATCTACGTATCGTTTTATCACAGTTTTTCTAACTTTCCTTAGGGTGGGATTGAAAAAAAAAACAGTTTTTTTGCTGTAACTTTTTTATTTCAATTTGAATTTGAAAACTCTGCATAGATGACTTTTAGGGTATAAAATGACGCACATTTTGAAGATACAAGATATTTGTTATTAACTGTATTAAACAAGTTGTAGGGGTTGAAGTGTAAAAAATATACGTTTTTGCAAGATATCTCATTTCCTTATTTGCAAATATTTGCAAACACAGAGTACGTGAACTGAAAGTGTAAATTTACATCTACAAGATCTATGCAAAATTGTGTGTCCCCCTTTGTCCCCTTTAGGAAAAAAACTCATTTTAAAATTGGTAGGTTTGCATTTTTTCTGCATAATTTCGATCAGCAGCATCAACAATTATCATCAAAGACCGTAACAACGCGAGTTTTTTTTATGAAAATGTTTATATTTTTATATTAACCCATTTCCGTAAGTTTATTCACAGTTATATCAATGACAATCAGACATAACACATCGAACATTTTGCACCACAAATCATCGTCACTAACACACCTGCGCCATCTGTTGAGCATACTGTGATGGATGATAAAGCTGAAAAGATGGCGGTAGTGTGTTAACATTAAACATAAGAAAATCGAGTATACGCGCTATCTGTGGCGATACTACCAACTAAGAAACATTTTAATTGACCGTTTAATGGGTATTCGATGAATGAAACTGCCAGTGTTATGTCTGTTTGTATGTGTTGACATATGACATACATTTGTTTAGTTACATTTATTTACATCATTATATGTACATTTTTCTTATAACATTTATATACAAAATAAATTTACATTTATATATTTTCATATGCATATTAACATTGATATGTTTACATAAGCATATAAACATATGTAAATAAACACATGATAATAGCTGAATGTAAATATATACAAATATATATATAATTATGTAAACAAATAAATGTAACTATTCAAATGTAAATATGTCAACAAAGACAAACAGACATAACACTTGCAGTTTCATTCATCGAATACCCATTGATGCAAATGTTTCTTGGTTGGTGAAGCACCGCCACAGATAGCGCATTGTACTCGATTTCTACACGTTTAACGGTAAGCACACTACCGCCATCTTTTCAGCTTTATCATCAATCACGTGTATGCAACGAAATGGCGCAGGTATATGAATATGTTACGATGACTGGAACAGAAAATGTTCGATGTGTTATGACTGTTTGTCTGTGATATAAGTGTAGAATAAACTAGCGGAAAATAGGTTAATATAAAAATGTAAACGACATCATAAATAAAACTCGCGTTGTTATTCTGATGACGATGATAGTGATGCTACTGACTCGAAGATATGCAGAAGAAAATAAAACTACCAATTTTAAAATGAGTCCCCCTACAAAGAGGATGAGACACGCAATTTTACGCCAAGATCTTGTAGATGTGAATTTATACTTTCTACTTTACTTTACTTCTACTTTACCTTACTTCTACTTATACTTTACTTAAATATTTGCAAATAAGGGAATAAGATATCTTGCAGAAACGTATATTTTTTACACTTCAACCCCAATAACTTTTTGGCAAAATCAACTAGCAACTATATTGTATCTTCCCAGGGTGATACGTCATTTCTACCTAAAAGTCATCTATGCAGAGATTCAAGTCAAATTGAAATAAAAAAAAATCTTAGCGCCATGTCTGTTTTTTAGAGTCCCAAGTCACAAGGAAGTTAGAAAAATGACCGAACTTGATACGCAGATATGAATAGAAGTTAAATTTCTTGAGCAAAGTTTCATTGGGTTAAACTATCTACTGAATTCTCAGAGCAAGAATTATCTAAATTATAAGGAATAATGAAGTTGAAATTTATTATGGCTGATGAGACCACTATTCACCACCCAAGCCAAGAGATAGATCTTATTTTTTAATTAAATCTCCCGAAGACACCATCTGTCTAAAGTGTTTCAGTTACAGGTTACGTCGCGGGGTGCGTCCATTCGTTACCATAGTGCGCTACTTTCATCGCTCTTTTAAATATTCCTAAAAACGAAAAAAAATCCTTCGGACAGGCCCCCTCCAGACTGATTGTCCAGCTCCGCCTATTGGCTCATTTTTTTCCCAATTTAGTTCATTTGAGGTTCGAGAAGATAATGTATTGAGCTTAACCAGTGCAGCCAGGCTGACTAAAAAGTTAGAGAAATCAATAATCGCACTCAAGTGTTGATCTTCAAATTTACGGATAAAGCCTGACTGAGCCTAGGGAAACCTATATTGCCCATATGGCCTCATGACATATTTGGTACACAGGCCGAATGAAGAAGCTAGGCTGACATTGAAACCCGTTACCGTACATCTTGTCATTTAAATATCCGTAGTTGACTTAGTTAACTTGTTGCAAGTGGGAGGCGTAATCTCTTACTGTAGGCCTGCATGGGCGACTAAGAATTTGACCACAAGTGAGAGTATCACATATTCTGCACTTTTATTTCTTTGCCACGTCGTAGTACATTAGATAAAGGCACTAATATCAGGTGTTATACTAGCGGGTTCTGGCGTAGAATCTTAAATTACGATTTCTGGTTTCAGGTGCAATTGATGTTTCCAGGATTATAGACTGTTCCGATAATTATAACCGTCAATTCAAAATTCGTGCAGTATTCGTCCTGTGGTTCACAAACAAATTAAACTGATGTTGTCATTTTTTTTCAATTTTTTGCATGGAAGTTTGAAAATGCATGATCTTTTCCCCGAGCAACGAAAACGGATTGTGCACAAACGATGCACCGTCAGTGGTCTTTTGATCAGAAAACTGGCAAAGGAAGAAGGTGTGAGCGTGGGAGCAGTTCAAACTACATTACGAAACAACAACCCGGTTCCACTGCCCCTACAAACGACAGAAAGATAAGGGATTATTTCAAGCTTCATCCTTTAGCATCTGTCCGAGATGTAGCGAAAAAGCTAAGTACTTTGGCAAGTAATGTAATGTCGGAAGCAGAAGCGGCCAAAACGAAGCACCAAACAGGATGAATCCCTGAAACAGAGGACTCGAAAGCTGTACGACAAACTTCTGACCAAAAAACCCGCAGAACCAAAAAACCACGCTCTCGGAAGTTTTATAGGGAGCTCTCATGAGATACCCAGAATGCACACTGATAGACGATGGTAGTTTGAAACGTACGTAGATATAAGGACGTACTACCTCCAAAAAAATTCGTACTTGCAGATAAAGGGTGTCCACGATGAAATTGCCACACACAAAATTGATTCGCAAAATTCGAGATTTCGTCCGATTGCCATCAAATTTTCAGGGATTGAACTATTAAACTATTAAACTTCATTTTACCAGTTTACTCGTATTTTATTTACAGTCCATACGCAAATGCCCGCACCTTGGCCTTGACCCCGGCCATAAGATTCTGCACAACCTGTGAATCAACCGTTTTTTGCATGTCTCCACTACCTTAGGTCGTTTAAGAAGGTGCTGCTTCATAATCGCCCAGTACTTCTCGATGGGGCGGAGCTCCGGAGTGTTGGGAGGGTTGAACATTTTCGGCACGAAATTGACCTTATTGTCCGGATACCACTTCAGCACGTCCTTGGAGTAGTGGCATGAGGCCAAATCCGGCCAGAAGATTGTTGGGACGTTGTGGGCCTTCAGGAGAGGAAGCAGCCGCTTCTGGAGGCACTCTTTTATGTACACCTGTCCGTTCATCGTGTCCTGGGTCATGAAAGGTGCACTCCGCTTCCCGCACGTGCAGATGGCTTGCCAAACCAGGAATTTCTTCGCAAATTTGGACATCTTCTGAGTGCGGACATGCTCCGGAACGCTGAACTTATCCTTGGCCGTGAAAAACAGGTTGCCGGGGATCTGTTTGAAGTCGGCCTTCACATATGTTTCGTCGTCCATGATGCAGCATTCAACTTTCGTCAGCATGTTGAGGTACAACTTCCTGCCACGGGTTTTGGCGGACTTGTTCTGCTTCTCGTCGCGATTAGGGGCCTTTTGTACCTTGAACGTTCGAAGCCCAGCCTTAGTTTTGGCCTTAGGTGCAGCTTTTTAGCCACATCCCGAACGGAGGCGTTCGGATTTCGGTTGAAGGCCCCAACTACGCGGTTGTGATTTTTGGTGTTGTACGGAATACTTTTTCCTTCACTTCTGGGCTTCCGATCGGTGGTCAACCGTTCCTCGAACCGCTTAATCACTCGCGACACCGTGGAATTCGCGATTCCCAACGTTTTAGCGATGGAACGATGCGAGAGATCCTTGTTCTCGTGATGAATGCGCAAGATTTTATCACGCACGAGCTGTTCTTTTGACTCCATTTCCGCGAGTTTTGATCACAGGACTTTAAAACTTGCAGGATGTAAATAATGCACTATGAACTAAATCCACCCAAATTTTCATTAAATTCTACCCAACGGTTAAAAAGTTAGAGCAATTTCATAGTGTGGCAATTTCATCGTGGACACCCTTTAAGCTTGCTAGAAACTTTTACAGTTGGCAAACGATTTACAGTTGCGAGCATGAACATTAGGCTGATGAAAATTTTGAAATGTTTGCTCCCCTAAGCTTAATTCGACGCCAATTTGGGTCCTGATAGTCTCCAAAAAATTTGAACACATTTGGTTTTAATTTGGCTTTGCACACGCTATTCAAAGTTTATATGGGAATTAGTATGAAGAATCTCAAACTTAAATCTCGAGATCCCTAACATCAAACTGCCGAAGATACCTGACATGTGTATTTTATACAAAAATAGTTATTCAATAAAACATAAAATACAAACTTCTTATTTTTGTTTTCTTATTATTTTATATATTTTATATTTATATATTTTATATATATTATTTTATATAGATTATATTCTATATTTTATATATATATATATATTTTAGGTTCTTCATACTAGTTCCCATTTAAACTTTGAATAGAGTGTGCAAAGCCAAATTAAAACCAAATGTGTTCAAATTTTTTGGGGCCTATAAGGACCCAAATTGGCGTCGATTGAGCTTAGGGGAGCAAACATTTCAAAATTTGCATCACCCTAATGAACATGGTTGACCGACTGAGATTGCTACACCGTTATTGCAAGATCGGCTGTGATAGCACGGAGAACCAACAAATGATGCTTGGGGCTGATATACATGCACAATGTGTAATAACTGATGATCCCCAACTAATGCAATACTGGCACCGGTTCCGCCCAAATGCGGGTAAAGTAGGGAATGGTTAGAAATGTATTGACGTAATACTCGCTTTGAAAGAAGCCACGGAGTCCACTGCACTACCACGAGAAATCAACGGAGAGCTTGGATAAAATGGTAGAGTTTACAGCGGGATCCATTTTGGTCAACGATGTGCTGAATTCACCTGACGTCGGCGGATATTTTACTTTGTTTCCGGTTTATTCTCTGCACAGGGATCTATAGTAAAATTAATCAATTTTTGGCACCGATTTAAACCATCAGTAAGGACGCTGTTGGAGCCACTCACAAGTGTGGGTAGTGTATTTCAGCAGAACACAAAAATTCGTTAAAAAATCGAATTTAAGGACCGATTTAAAGTAGTAGTGAAGATGCTGTTGGGGATAGTCACAAGTGTGGGTGGTTTATTTCAGCAGAAAAAAGAAATCGTTAAAACATCGAATTTGAGGAACGGACGTGGCTGGGTAGCTCAGTTGTTACGTTCTGCTTACTGAGCAGATGGTCGGGAGTTCAATCCCAAGCCCGTCCCCTTCCTTGCTATTTGTCACTTGCCTCTTTCTATCACCACTAGATTTAAAATAGATCTACTGCGCTTTCATTGATCGCTTCACTTACCACAGTAAATCCATGATCTATAAATAACCTGCCGCACGTGGCCTGCGCCGGTACTGATCTATAAATAGAATGAACTAGTGAACTTGTACATTGAAGATGTAAAGCTACTCCCAAGCTCCATCTATGTGGTTCTCTGTGCAATTACACAAGTTCTGATCGGTAACGGAGTAGCAACTACGAAACGCACGGTCTATAAAAAAAATCGAATTTGAATTGAAAACGATTTAAACCAACAGTAGGATGCTGCTGAAATCGCTCACAAGTGTGGCTGGTTTATTTCAGCTGAATAAAAAATCGTTAAAACGTCGAGTTTAAACAACGATTTAAACCAACAGTTAGGATGCTGTTAGAGTCACTCACAAGTGTGCTGAAATACAGTATATAAACGATTTATAGTTGCGGTCAAAAAGCTGAAGTTCTTGTCATAAATCAGTTTATGAAGTGGAAACTCTACAAAGGAAGAGTGACAGAAAAGCGCGTTCTAACATTCATAAAGCACACACAGGCCCTGTGATGTGTTGACCAGATTTAGCTTGCTGGATTAACTACATTCAAGAGAGAGAAACTTCAGTGGTACCGTGACAACAGGGTGGATTTCGTTGAAAACGACGTCAACCCTGAATGGGTTTAAATTTCGCCCAATCGAGAAATATTGGGCAATGGTTAAACGGAAGCTGGAAAAAAGCTGGAGGGTGCCTTGGGACCCTGCGGAGATGAAGAGACTGTTGATATTTATTCTCTGTAGGTGCAATAAAAAAAACCGCTGTTTTGACTGTTTAACTATTTCATTTCCTCAAAACAATTTGAAAATTGAGCTTATTTATTGCGTCCAGATATTGAGTGAATCAAGTGAGTAAAAAAAACTCGTTTGTCACAAATAGCAGATGCCAATGAAAAGAAATTAAGAATTCCCATGCTGATGGCTCTAATTATGAATCATTCTACAAACAAGTCCTGGTTTCCTTTTTGAAGTTTAAAATCGTGAGAGGAAGGTTATTAGCAGATTTCACATTTTGTGTCAATTCACGGGTTCGGAAAAGTTAAAAAGAAAAATTCAGAAGTAGTCCATCATTGTACAGTTCCGTCTTAAAAGAACACTAAATTCTTCAACACCAATCAAAAGAAAACACTGAAGTCATCACCTTGAATTTCCTCCTCGGTAATAAATTCAACACTCCTGGAGAGATAACGGATGACTTTGCTCACCGACCGCACCAGACCGCAGCCCACAGTCTATGGAAATTCAAATTCATATTCAAGGAGATTCGTTCTCCTCTTCCTTCCATTTAATTTCAGCGAATTTGTATGATTCGGCAGTTCCCTTATATATTGCGCTTATGCAGAACCTCACAAGTGCTCACATATTGGCTCATCGTTGTCAGTTCAAAGCCTCTGCTTACAGCTCCGGTCGAGCAACTCCGTTTGTGGTGCTACAATTTTCCATTTTCCATATGATGTGTGCGCCTTTGATGTTGCTGGCTTGTGTACGCCTTTAGGCCACACCAAACCGGCTCGAGATGTTCAATGAACGGGAACCAAGTCCAAGGAGCAACAACAGAAGACGTTCTCCGTGTGGGCTTCTCAGTTGGATTTCATTTAGATTATCATGGTAATCGTCATACAACGGGATATATATGAGCATATAGTGGAAGAAGATTGCTGATCCATGAAACGGCAAGACACTCGGATAAGCCGACGTTTGTAACGTCAGATACACTCAGCAGAGCCAGTGTAATGGTTCCCGAAAGAGCAATGTCCTTCTTCATTCCTCCAACGACTGCTATGCTGGACTGCGCTGGATTGAAAGGATGGAATCGAATCGCTGGAACAGATCAGCCTCCAGGTTCGGGAGGGGCGGGTGGACGTAATGATATGCAAATTAAGATCTTCAAAAAGGAATACATGAGAAAATCCAGCAGACGACGGTCGTTTTCTGTTCGGGTTTGAAGGTTTTTTTTAGGAGCTGTCATTCCGACCGACAAGCATGGGAGCCGTAAACTGTTCATGTTTGACCAACACGTGGGAGGTACCCCAGTTCGTGAAATTAAATTCTATCGTTAAAATACAAACAACCCTATCAAACTCATCCCGATATGTCGAAACGGACTCAAATGGAGCAAACATATTCAAGCGTCTCGTTGGATACTTCGGGTGAACGGAATACCAAGTTTGTTGATACGGCGCTGAGAACCGAGCAGAAAGGACCCGAGAACAAATAACTTTGGGGAGAGCTTGCTGGAAAAGTATTTGGTGATTCTCTTTCCAAGAAACAAATTAAAATTGCACTGCTCCGGCGACCGACGAGATGCCTGTGGACGAGAGGTCGAAGGGGACGACTGGTGAACGACTCGCAGTTGCAGACGATGACGACGACGACGACCAACTTTTGTCCCCTTTTCTCAGACAATCTTATTACTTTGCATTTTTCCCGGCTTCACGTTCCGATTTCCACATTCCCGTCGCCGGCGCCGTCACGGTCGGTTGTGAGTGGGGTCAAAGTTTTCCGTTTTTTTTTGCTTCTTCTTCGAATATGACAAAATGGAAGACTTACCTTCAGAAAGTGCTGTGTAAGGATTAGGCCCCCGAAAGCCACTAATGGTATGGAATCTGAAATGAAAGCGAAAGGAAAATCCATGTTAACTTCGGTTGGAATGGATGTCACAACATTGTTCTACATTGGTAATTGCTGGGGCTTAAGGTGGCGCTACCTGTCGGTGTGGGGAAGGAGCTGGACTGTGGCAGATATGATGGACAGCGTGGGAATTTGTTGGGTGAATTGGTGCGGAATTGTTGGCATACGTTGGGAATGGTCTCACCAGTCACGATGCATTTTAGCTATCTCTGGAACGAGCGATGCACTTGGGAGTTTGAATGAAATTGGATTGACATCGAGAAAAAACAAGAACTTTGAACTGTGGTTTTATCGTTCTTAGCAAAATATCAGCATTAAAAATTGTAGTTTCAATGGTGAAAAATAAACTTCCTAATTTTATGTCGTTTCTCACGACAAATTTCAGGTGTAAAAATCTAACCGCAGTTTTCTTTACAGAAATTAGATATTACAGGGTGTCTCACAATAGATGTGTATCTGTGTGTGTATACAATACAACTCCCACTGACCGGCAGTGCTTTTATGGAAGAGAAATGTCTGCAGCTATCATGCTTTTATTCTAATCACAAACTGTAAACATTTTTAGCCCGGGTGTTGAAAGGTGATAGCTCTGTTGAGATTCAGTGAACCATTTCAGAATGCCTGGTAACTCACGTCCATTCCGAGGTCACTTTTACTTACAACAAGCCCCGCATAAACACAATACTTATATCAATTGGATATTTGCACTATACACACTTAGAAATTATGAATTGTACACGATACCTAATCCATGTTTGTAAATAGTCCGGGAACGTAAAGTCCGGGAACGTAATAGTCGGGGAACGTAAAGAAAGATTTCGTGTAAAATTATATCTCCTGAAACTGACACATACGCAATTCAACAAAAGATGTGTTCGGTTGAATTTATTATCTCATCTCTTTCAACACATTCCTATGCGCTAAAGGACGCTTGCATGTGTCGGTCTCGGGGACAGAAATTTACACGAGATTTTGGTAGTGTGTATTTATACTTCCATTATCGCAACATGTTCTGTTACGATCATGGCACGTATTTAGTAGTATTTATTTCATATATATTTATAATTGCTAGTAATACCAGTAATGTTGGATGTTTCCTTGCTGATCCTGCTTCTTTTGTTCCACTTTTATTATCTTTTTTCGTATCTTCCGCTGAAGGATATATTGTTTTTTTTACTGTGCTCACTCGATCACTCACGCCGCGAACAATATTTAACCGGAATCCATTGTCTTCAAAACTAGAATGTTCCTAAAATTAAATAAGCAAAATCGCTTCACGCTAAAAGATTTCGATAAAAGTATAGCATCTAGGGTTACCATTCCCATTTTTATCTCATTTCTTATTCCGAACTTTTTATTCATTGTTAATTTTAATTATTTTTAATTGTTGTTGAAAGCAAGCCACAAAAGGAATCAATTGATTGATACATCAAACCTACATTTCCGATTCATATGAATAATGAATCATAAGATGAATAATGGAACAGTTCTCCTATCTGGTAATGCTTTCCAAAAGTGTGCTGGTTTGTTTTGATTTGATTTGAAACTATTTCAGCTATTTCAACTGGTTATATATGATCAAATGTAGCATTTCTACTATTTTCAAATAAAGTAGGTGAACATTGATCACCATCCCAGAACTATAAGGTTTATCGGTAAGAAGTACTAGAGAATTATCAGAAGCACTTTTGAACTGCATTTCCACTGATCTGGTAACACTTGTGTGCTTCTTTTCAAAATGGTAAGGAACCTACAGGGTGTCTCACAATAGGTGTCGCTAAAACAAAATGAGATCACAGCAACACAAATCAACCAAACCATAGCATTTCTTTTTCATTTGAAAGAAACATGTTATAGAAATAAACCATATTAATTCAAATTCGAATCTCTCGCCCTTTTCCTTGATAACTTTGCGCAAACGCTTTGTAAATCCATTGCAGCTGGCACGCACGATTTCCTGAGGAGTTTGGTTCCAAATATCAACCAAATGTTTCTTGAATCGATCTTAAGTAAGCCCTTTTGTAGGGCCTATATGTTGAAGCATATAACCCCAAACAAATTAGTCAAGTAGTTTGAGATCCGGTGAAGATGCAGGCCATTCTTCGTTTGTGATGAAATCGGGCAAATTTTCCGCGCACTACGCTTGTGTCTTCTTCGCCTTGTGAGCAGAAGCTAAGTTCTGTTGGAAACAATATGGTGTATTCCCAAGGGCTTAAAGCATGAGGAAGCAGATGGTTCTTCAAAACCTGCTCGTTGTAATATTCAGTGTTGATTTTTACGTCAGATTCTATGAAAAGAAGAGAAAGTTTTCCTTTTTGTGAAACGGCGCTCCATACCATGATTTTCGATACATTCGGATAGCGTTCAAGGTACAAAAAGAGGTTACTCACTCGAAACTCCTCAAGGCTATTGAATATCTGACACGGTCCAAGCTTTAACAAAAGTAATTTTAAAACTTACTCCAATATGATTAGCTGATAAATATAAACAAACGGAATCGTTTATTTATCATCAGCGATAAGCTGTCAAAAGAATACACACAAAACTGGTATAATCAATTCCGCTGTTAAAGTTATCCAACTGAAATAAACCAAGACTGGAAAAAATTGACACTTATTGTGAGACACACTGTAAGCAACAACAAATAGTTGCATCTAATGAGAAGATAGTTCAGAAAGTTGGCAGTCTCACTTTTCCTATTCAAATCACTTCAATCGGGTGGTCTGATGGTCCCTCCCTTCATCCCAACAAATGGTGTTATATAAATACATGAAAAAATCTGAGATATTAATATGATGTTTTTAACTTGATTTTGAAATTACCTTAGCTTTAAGCTAAAGATAGGAATACTTATTAATTTGTTACCAAACATACGCCTTTATTAATGCCAAACTACCACCATCGACAGACACATTGTAGGATCATACTATTTCAGTGCTGCTAATCTGTTTCTATAAACTTGCTTTGAAAACCTACCGTAATGTGCTTAATTAATTCGTAGTTTTTTTTTTGTTTTTTTTTATTCTTTCAATTTAATAATTAGTGTTTGTCAATTGCTAGTGTTTGTCAACAGGTATAAGCTATTTTCTACAATAATTATTCAACAATGTTTTAATAACTTTATGAACAGAAGACGTTCTACAACTATATTGTTTGAATATTAGTGAATCGATGTTAAAGTTTGCGAATTGCGTTATTAAGTCTTTTCTGCAAGGTATTCACTTGATAACTCTTCCAACATTTGAAAAAAAATAATAATAACAATATCAATGATAATTATTATTTAACCGATGATGTAGTTTGAGAAGTAAATAATTTCTCATCACCATGAGGCTCTAGGAGTAGACAGCATTTTTTTGCTAGAACAAAATTGTTAAGAGAAAGTATCGATAGTTCCGTTAGCGCACGGCAGGCTGTGAAAATTGAATAGAAGTAGTTTTTTTTAATTGAGCGGAGGGCATTGTGAGGTAGTATTTTGAAGCAACACACAATATTTTGCCAAGCATCCCCATGCGGAGTAGGTCAAGGCAGGAACGAATCCACCACCTTGACTGGCAAAAGAAATGTGCGCTTGATCGTGCTCATATACTACCGGTAGCTTGAATGGTTCTAACGAACTGTCTATTCACACTCCCAAATCCCCTACATGGGAGAGAAACTATCTCCCGCTCATTTGGTTTTATTTTTGGCATACGATTTCTGCATTACCTAACCTGTGTAGAAAGACCGTAATGGGTGGGAATAGAAAATGGCAAAAACAAAATAGAATCACCATTTCGTACACCTACAGCTACAAAATGAGGGGTGTTCAAGTTTTTTAAATGCACGATTAAACGATTTAAAAAACTTCGTCATATTTGAGTTGACCAAATTTTTACCGTTCCATCCTTTAGCTAGGGTTTGGCCAAAAAACAACATCCTCCTTTACCTGATACTTTTTGATGAAGCCAGCATTTTCCGGTGCCCTCGTACTGTATATCTACCCGTTCACCGGAAGCGCCGAAGGAAAGAACAGCAACTAGGACATTTCCTTCTCGCTGATCGTCAGCCACAGAAGGACCTTCTTTTGAAATATGCTATAGATTGGAGGATATATTCGACGCCAACGTTTGCGTCCTTGGTGAGGGACGTGTAGTACCCGGTCCCCTGCCAGTCGTTGCCATCCAGCGTAGGGCTCGTCATCCGTTATGACTAGGACATCGCACTTCGCCGGAAAGATGATTTTCACCAGCATCTTCCACCCGTTTTTCTGGGTGCTTGCCTGCTGCTCATACACGGCCGGCCTCGCCTGACGCTTCCGCATAACAATGCCCAGGCATCTTCTCACTGTTTGGCCGGATCCATCGACCTTTAGCCCAAGGCGCGGAACGATAAGGCCACCTTACCTTCGGTCTTTCTATTCAGCTTCTCTTGCACTTTACGGTCGCGCTGCACTATTTGGCGACCAGAACCAGGCTCTCGTTCGACGCTCTCACCTTTCCCCATAAGGATCGGCAAAGCTCGGCGGACCAGAAATGCCTCACGATATCTAACTTCTTTGCTCCGAAGTGGAGCTGGCAGTATGAAAAAATCATCAAGCGTAGTTGCTTGACTGTTTTCGCCATTTTGTCCTGTTTTTGGCTGTTGCAAATCAACTGATAACACTGTCAATTTTTTCCTGTAGGGGAGGAAGGGGTAACCCCGTCACCTTAAGCATTGCAATTTTTTAAAATTAATGTAATATTTCAAACGACAGGTACCCCTAGCATAATCTTTGATGGAGTATTACTTTATACGATTTGTGCGTTGGAAGTGTCAAAATATATGTTGTCGGTCAAACAACTTATGCAAAACAAACATGGTAAATATTGAAGTTTTTCAATCAGTGCGGGTAAGACCGTCACCCCCATGGGGTAAGTCCGTCCGCAAAGACCGGCATTCATTTTTATTAAAATAGTTTTGAAGATTTCTGCAAACGAAATTTAATTTTGAACATGTAGATATATTTAATCTCTTGTGATGATTTATCAACCATCTCCATTGGCCATTTCACTAGGGGTCATCCATATACCACAGGGACATGTTTTAGAGTGTTTTAGATTCATACATACCCATGTGCCATAATTTTGTTTGAAATCTGTTTTTATCTTTACGAGTAATCCTTTTTTTCTGATGCTTGAGCCCTCATGATTAGCACGTAATATATGGACAGCCCTTTATATGGAACAAATTCCGGAGTCTCTAAAATCTCCAGGTTTAAAACATGTGCGACAAGCCCAATATTGCCAGAAGTCATTTATTATCAATCAGGGAAATTTTCACAAGACTTTTGATGTGGGTTTGATTTGAAATTTCCATTCGCACCATTTCTGTTGAACGGATGGGCAATCTTATTTTTTTTTCATCCAGCTCGAAAGCCAGCTCACGGACATCCCTCTCCATGGCCGACTTTCAAATTATAGCAAATCATAGAGAGATGTTACTTTGATATAGCAACTTGCAGCGTAGAAACAACATGAAATTTACAGTGGCATCTAAAATAGCCTGGTCACATCATTGTAATGCAGAATTGTAAATTTAAGATTTTATGATCACTTCCACTTAAAAAAAAAACACTATAAAAAAAACTTTTTGAGCGTGATAGTAGAACGATTGTGATTAGGAAACAAGGATATTTTCAAATTAACACTTCATTTGATCACCTTTTAAAATAAAATATAAAACATTGAACCACTTTCTTCCATTAATCACTAGTAAACGCGAGCAAATTCCTTTAAATTCCACTGGAGATGGCATATATTTTGACAGATAGGCCAATTTCGTCTGCGACTTACAGACTTCTTCAGAGTCAAGTGCTCGATTTATGATTTTCTTTTTGTAGTATTTTTAACCGGTCCAAAACGCCCTACCTTAACCACCTACCCTAACCTATCCTTGTTTCTTCCCATGGAGTTCATGTGGTCTGAATAGACTAGTTTTACATTACCCCTCCTTCACCATCGGCTTTGGACTGACTTGCGCTCTTATTGCCCCACCAAGTGCTGCAAAATAAAAATGAAAATTTTAGCTCGAAAGCCAGCTCACGGACATCGTTCTTTCTAATGCCGTAAAAACGACTTTCCAGATCAAGCAGGTGCAGCAAAAGTTCCGCTTCCTATTCTGGCGTGAAAACCGTTTCTCGTGAGCCCAGTTTCGACTTCATCACCTTTCCCGTAACATGGTCCAACGTAGTTCTTGGAATTCCAACCGCCTTAGCAGCACGATCCACTGCGTCCTTTGCCTGGATCAGCTGCTGATCGGTCCAATTTCCGCAGTGGGTGTTCCATTTGTAGTTGCGTGGCATCTGATAAAAATGGTTAGGTAGTTTCACAAACATCCGCTGATCCAAAGAGCATGACGGTTTTACCCGCACCGATGAGTGACGGGCTTACCCGAAAGGCAGTTTTTTTCTTAATTACACCGTAAATCTTGGATAATTGATTAAACTTACCTTTCAATGAATCTCAGCACTAAGATACAGTGTAAATGAAAGTACGCGATCGATGGAATTAAATTTCTGTACTTAATTATTTGTCAAGACGTTAAAATGTACCATCGAAAAATTACATCCGGTATTGCTGCGATGACGCTTGCGTTTGTTTTGTCTATTTTTCTCAAGTTTGACAGTCCCCAGTGCGTATGATGTGTTTCGAAATGGTTAAAATGATAAATACTAACAATAGGTATAGTCAAACACATACTGCAAAATGGTTTTCTAGTAAAGCCGTTGGGGTGACGGGCTTACCCACCCTGACGGGGTTACCCACATTTCCCCTACACAACAAGAATGCTACGATTGGCGATGGCAGGGTAATCGCATGAAAAGTCAGTCCAATTTTTTAAGGCATACGTTAGTTGATTGGTTTCATATTACTCTTGTCAAGGTTTCTCGGAATTAGTAGTATTTTTGTAGGATACCCTGGGTTTTTTCCGTAATTCCTGGTGGGTGGTCAGAGAGTCCTGCCCAGGAAACTCTTTGAAGTCTGCCGTGACATACACAGAAAAAAATAATGAATTTTAACAGGCGCCTAAAATTTCCCCTGGTTTGATTTCAAGCCAAAGGAAGAGAAGCAACGGAATTATTTAGTTTGCAATCTTTCATGCGCCATACAACAATGTTTGCAATCTTTCATACAACAGACTAGATTCAGGCGTTATCTGGGTTAAATTCACATGAAATATCTTATTAATTTCGGTCAAATCCTCAGCATCGTCGTGAACAGCATCGTTGTGAACAGCTTCTAGGATCGTGTGTTGATCGTAGCATTTTGTTTATCGTTGCGATTTGCAATCATTATCTTTTTATACGTCGGAAGAACGGCTCGTGTTTAAGCTCGTTGCATGTTTGTAGATGACACTCCCAATTTGTTTGCGACATCTCGGACGGAGAGGTTAGGATTCCGCTTTTAACCACTGGCTACTCATTTTGGCGTCGCTGCCAATTCCGATTTTCGATTTACCTCTGATCAAACTGTGAGAAAACGTTCTTAGCACACTTAAGTTACGTTAGTGATAGTTGATTTGACAAATTTTCGATTTCGCTAATTCAAGTAATGTGCAATTATGGTAGCTAAAGAGAAAATGTCAAAATCAAAATAGATACGCATTTGAGATGGCTTTTCAGTTCTCAACAAATTCAAAATTTTGCTATTTTATTTTTGTCCGACGTTTCGGTCCATTTAGGACCTTCTTCAGGGATTAAGGACCGAAACGTCGAAAAAAATATAGCAGTATCATTTCCTAGACGATCAAAACTAATTCAAAATAAAGGCATCTTTCTTCATGCACACACCTACAGAATAAAGGGTTTTCAGGGCCGACCCAATTTTGATCGTAACACCCTTTAGGTCGAAAGGAGTAAAATTCGCGAAGAACATCAATTGGATAGCTAGATTTAAGCAGAGCTATTGATAAAAGTCAACCTTATCCGATTATGTCTCATCATTTCGGCACAACAACCACACCTCAACTCTAGGCACTCCACGAAGTATAACACCGAACGACTGTACCTTTCTAATAGTGTGTGGTTTCGAGCAATTATTTAGCAATTGAAAAGCTTATTACTCTTCGTGCTGGGAAATGAAAATGAATTGAAACAGAAAACCAGATAGCACGAAACGCACGCACGCAATCCGAATGTCAAGAGTGGCGAACGGAGAATTGTTTGAAATTGTGTAAACAATGCTTGCATGTCCGGACGACAGGGAATTGCATCGGCAGGAAGTTCAAACGCATTTTAGTTAGTTATTAGCACCTGCATGGTAGCACTTGATGCGATTAAATGGTTGACGTGGTAAATGAAATAGAAAATGCAGCGTGAGGATAGATAGGTCTTAATTAATAACTGTGGAAGTGTTTCTATCTAAATTGAGGGGCGCAATAAGGTTTGTATAGTTGAACAAATTTCATCAATTAGGCCAAATCAGTTTTAATTCCGTCACTAAGCCTCCGAATTAACGCCCCTTTAAACCACATGACATTGTGCTCTGGCAGGTCAGCTGACGGGAGAATATTTTCGATTCAGTTCAAATTAAGCACCCGTCTTTAATTATACCAGAAATTAATCCACAACTGCTACATTGTCATTCTCCGGTCGTCACATCCCAGTCGCCACGCCGCCGGCACGAATTGAGCTCCACTCGCGAACATGTTTGTCAAGCCTTGGCGAGAACATGTCTAACAAGAGTCGGTTTGGTTGGTTGGTCGGTTGGTCCGCGGCCGATGGATTCACTGCTTTCACTGCGCTGTCACTTGTCACCAACCGCCTTTTCACTACTGCACTACATCGTACCGATGGCGGTGCGGTGCTGGGGCGGATTTCAAGGTGTCAAAAATTCACACGACGCACGTCAAAAGAACCAACAGCCAAGTGCATTAAACATTGGATTCGCTGCGAGCCGCAAGCCACAAGACCGTGGACATATGCTCTCCGGTTCTGAATGTTTTTTTTTTGTCCACGCCGATTCGGTGCGAATTGGTTTGGCGATGGATTTTCGATGCGTGCGTAGTTCAGCACCGGGGTTAGTTAGTTGATATCTGTGGTTAAGGATGGCAAACTGCCAACAGTCGGAGCAAAACAAATTCAAACTCTTTGGGGAGGGGGGGGGGGCGGTAGGTCGGAGGGTCGAGTTAGCGGCGTTGTCTGAACTTTTATGTATGAACAAGACATGCACATCTGTTTGGACTGAATTAGATCAGTTGGGTCATGAATTGAGTTTGATGCCACAGGGTTGAAGGTAGGGGATGTGAAGATTGAAAAGTTAACCCTTTCAAGCGTGATTTTTTGCAGGCATAATAATAGAGTTAATTTGATGGAATTCGATTGTTTTGATGTATGATAACATTGAAATGGTAAACAAATAGTTGATCAGGTATTAATTGTTGAGATGTGCCAGGTCGTTCCAATTGTCGTTGATTTACAAACTAAGGATCTAAAATGGTATCGGAAGCTTTTCCGACTATCTAAAGTTGCAATAAGTATTCAATTATTTTCATTAAATGTTTCAAAAGCTCGCAACACTTTATTAGATCACCGGAGATGTTCTAGATCCTCTCAACTGTCTTGGAACTCAAAATTTAAGATCTACACTTGTAACAGTATCATTTTTTCCTATGCAACGTTTCGATGAGTATTCGATCATGTGCCTTGATCATTCTAGTAGATCAACGAAATATTATCAAAGCGGTCATTCAAACAATCCTGGAGTTCAGGACCTTTGCTTTAACCTTACTTTTAAAAGTTGTTTAAATGACTTTAAATAAGAGGTCCTATCTTTTTTTTTTTTTTTTGAAGGTTTACTGGCGGGACTCTGAATAGAGTAGAAACCTCTACGCCAGGCCTTTGATGATATCGTTGCGTAGATCCTTTCGAATCATTTTGCCAGCCGTACACGGAACATGTCGTCCGAAAAGACGCTGTTGCAAATGACTCGGAAGGAGCCACGTTTGAGAATTTTGTTATGTTATGTTGTTCTTTGTTATTTTTTTTCCATAGTCTATTTGTGATTTTGTTAGTCAGTATCACGTTTTCAGCATGAATGATTTGTTTCGAAGTTCCTTCTGTCTTTTGTAGTCTAGTCCGTTGGATTTTTATTTGTTTGAAAGTTTTCCGAAGCAGTTTTCTCGAACCAAAAATAAGAAGTTATTGTTTCTTGTGTTTTTTTAGACTGACATAACTTAACTACCTTTTAAGCATTTAACCAGCCGTGCAAGGATCATGTCGTCCATAGAGACGCTGTTGACACTGCCTCAAAAGGTGTTACATTTCCCAGGTTTGCTTCTCCTTTCTTTGCATTATGTTCATGTCCATTATTTTGTGTCATTTGGTCATTGGCGTTATTTCGTCTTACCTCTTCTGATTCATTTATTTTTGTTCGACTTATTCTTTTCATGTGTTCTACATTATTGAATTTTGTTTTTAATATCCTTTCATTGTCATATAATGTCATATAAGTTGACCCATCGCATAAGATAGTGAGTGGTGAGTCTCAATTATTTGTATAATTTTGCAAATTAGAATAGTTAATTATGAAGTTCTTACCTTGATGATGTGCAAGCTTGTTGTTAGTTTTTACTCACTAATGACCTATGTTATTTCTCACGAGTTTTCATTCCTTTGCGATCGAAAATTATATCTGCTAGTACCGATATTCAGAATACTCAGAATGACCAGTATATATCTATGTTGACCACTTGACCACTGTTCGTTCTGAATACCACAGTATTTCAGCACATGTTTTTGAATAAATTTGCTGTCCCATATACTGTCAATTGAAACCGACCACTTGAGGTAAGCTCTATACGGACATTTAATGTTTCCAGAATAGTCATCACGTGAAGTTGACTGCAGGTTTCTTGGAGCTGACATACAATACATGGAAGATATAGAGAAGAATTGTTCTTTGTCCTCAAGGCGACTTGTCTCCCTAAGCGGACCCTCCGCGTCCTATTCTTTTTATAAAACTCCTTGTCAGCATCTGTCCTAAGTTACATTTTTCAATGACCTTTGTTCAGTTCAGAAGGTCTGATCCCTAGCTAAATAATATGTTGTTAGAGTCAGTGCCTTGATCACGGCTGTCGTATAGAGCGTACATTTAAATTATAATATATATTTGAATTATCTGGACCTGACACATCAGGACATATTACTAGTTGCTCACAATCATGATCAAAACATTCACCCTTTTCGATAATGATGGGAACAATAAGATTATTAAGAATACCAAGTGTGTAGGTATATTTGCTGTTTATTCAATGACAATTAGAGAGTAAACAGCAAAGAAAGAGTTGTCAAGCAAATAAAAAGTGCACTTTTTGTCGTTTCCCTAAATTATTTGAAGGAATTTGTAGATTGTTCCCAGCTTCTTATAAGAGTGAATTGCTGCTAAACCCGCCAGTAAGACACCTCTTTCAGTGCCTTCAAATAAACGTACTACGACGTGGCAATTTAAAGAAAGTAGAGTGTGATACTATCACTGCTGATCATGTTCTTACCCAAGTAACACACAAAACATCTTTTTAGAATGATTTATAATTATTTGTATTATAAATGTATTATAAACGTCATGTGTGTTGTGTTTCATGTTTCATGTTGTGTTTCATGTTCAACGCAGGTTTCATGTGTGAATCGGCTGCCCCATCAACGTTCAAAAGTGCCTGAACCAAATGGACAGCTTGTAATGATCACTTGAAGATGCGATGGGGGATCATTGCCCTGATATTCCTAAATGTAGTATGTTGTAAAATGTTTCTTGTCTTATATAACCAAACAAGATGGAATTGAGTAAACGAGTACTCATCAGGAATGATTTCGTATATGCATCCGTCGAACCATTCTGAACGGCCGTTGATAGAATATGACCATGAAAATCTCAAATTCGCATAGTGCGTTACCAATTACTAATGCTTTGTTTCTGTTCTCTTCCCTATCCTATGACCGCGAGCTATACCAAACATCCTAGAGTCAACTATTCAAACCCTAACCAATTTTACTTTCAGCCAAATTTTCTAACACAAGGTAAGCAATCAAATGAGCACTACAAACTAAACTAAATATTAACGACCTAATATACAACGGGGAAAGAAAGGGACCATCAGGGCACCCAAGTCAAACGATTTGGATAGGGAGCATGGGACTGCCTCCTGCCTATTGTTAACATTTCGCAGAACGAGGGCGGGCTCTTCGACCCCATCTATTGGGTTTATTCTGTTAATCGAGGGCTCGATTAATGCTGTTGGTGTGTGATGATGATGATGATGATGATAATGATGATGATAATGTAATACTACCATCTATTGAAATAAGGTATCTTTTCATAGCAGTGGAATAAAGGGCGATACGGTCAAAATTTGGTCAATATCAACTTGACGTATTTCTTTCAATTTTGCATTTAAAAAACCTGAACACCCCTCATTTTGAAGGTTAGGTGTGTAGAATGTTGCCCCTATTTTGATTTTGGAATTCACTCTTCAGTTGTCAAAATGCCGTCCAAGCAAGAAGAGCAGCGTATCAAAATTTTGCTCGCGCATCGCGAAAAACCGAGCTACTCGCACGCAAAGTTGGCAAAATCGCTAAAAGTTGCCAAATCAACCGTTACAAATGTAATTAAAGTGTTTGGGGAACGTTTGTCGACAGCCAGGAAGTCTGGATCGGGGGGAAATCGAAAACCGGAAGCCGCTGAGACGACAAAGAGAGTTGCCGGTAGTTTCAAGCGAAACCCTAACCTATCTCTCCGAGATGCCGCAAATAAGCTGGGTGTATCGTCTACAACCGTGCATCGAGCCAAAAAACGAGCCGGACTATCGACTTACAAGAAGGTAGTGACTCCAAATCGCGATGATAAACAAAATACGACGGCCAAAGCGCGATCCCGGAGGCTGTACACGACGATGCTGACGAAGTTTGACTGCGTGGTAATGGACGACGAAACCTACGTCAAAGCCGACTACAAGCAGCTTCCGGGACAGGAGTTTTATACGGCAAAAGGAAGGGGAAAGGTAGCATATATTTTCAAGCACACGAAACTGTCAAAGTTCGCAAAGAAATATCTGGTTTGGCAAGCCATCTGTACCTGTGGCTTGAACAGCAGCATTTTCATAGCTTCCGGGACTGTCAACCAAGAAATTTACGTGAAAGAGTGTTTGAATAAACGTCTGCTGCCTTTCCTGAAGAAACACGGTTGTTCTGTACTGTTTTGGCCGGATTTGGCATCTTGCCATTACGGTAAAAAGGCTATGGAGTGGTACGCCGCCAACAACGTGCAGGTGGTTCCCAAGGACAAGAACCCTCCCAACACGCCAGAGCTCCGCCCAATTGAGAAATACTGGGCTATTGTCAAGCGGAACCTAAAGAAGACCAAAAAAACTGCTAAGGAAGAGCAGCAGTTCAAGGCAAACTGGCTTTCTGCGGCGAAGAAGGTGGACAAGGTGGCTGTACAAAATCTGATGGCAGGAACAGTCAATCAGAAATTTCAAACAAATGAGTACTTTCGAAAAACGTCTGCGGCCATTCCTGGCGCAAAACGATAGATCTGCGTGCAGAAATAAATCCCGAATCATCCCGACACGTCAGACACTCCGCTCAATAGAGAAATATTGGGCCATCGTCAAGTGGAACCTGAAGAGGACACAAAAACTTGTTTGGAGCGGGCAGTGGTTTAAGACAAACTGGCGTTTTGCGGGGAACTAATAGGACCGTTAATTTAATTCGGTTAAGCTCGGAAGTCTGAATGAGAATATTTTTTCTGTATTTTATACTGTAACTGTTTTTTACAGAATGTAAGTGATTTTTTGTGACTTATTTGTAATATACTGTTACGTCTTTAAACATTTGTTTGATGTTGGTTGCTATAGTTAGGTAAATATTTTCAGGAATGTAATTTGTTAGTAGGGATTTGTATTAAATTTGAATTTTTATAACAGTTAAGTCGGGAATGGGTGTACCAGACTACCAGAAGAAGATTCAGGCGGAAAATGGATAATGGATTCTTTAGAATGAGACATATTACGTAGAAATAGAAAAGCGAAGGGTCAAAGGAGCTACGAGTAATTGATCATTGCTCATAATTGTCCATGCGTTTGTGTGTGAAAGGTGTCCAGTTGGAAGTGCTCTGAATAGTCAAATAAAAGCGATACTACTGAGTGGTTGAACATACTAAATTAGAGTGCGATCACGTAAGGTAATTCAATTCAGATAATTTATCAGGTGGATTGACTAACAGAATGTGGAGAATTATATTGTTGACCTACATCAACTAGATATCCTCACAGAACCTTTTGCGTTGCCGTTTTGGTAGACACCGCCATTTTGTCCGATGACGACGTCAACCGACACGCACTCAATTCGGCTTAGTGACCCCAGTGGTAAAGAATCTTCGCTTCCTCGGGACAACAATTGCCAAGAAGCGATTTGTCTCGAGAATTCTCCCTAACCGCCAAGGAGACTTTCCTTCGCGGCAGAGTAACTCCGGCCCTGTCTGGGCGTTCTCGCTTCCTCACACCACCACTCAGCCAATTTTGACCACAATCCAGACAACCAAATCCAGACAGTTCGATAAGTCCGCCGTGCAGCAGCGAGTGCTCGCCCAACGAAGCAATCCGAGATCATCATCGTTTTGTTTTTGTCCCAACTCACCCGATGTGACGTATCGTTCAATACATGGAACAGCCGCAGCGGCGCCCTTGGCGCAATGCTGTCGGTTGAAAATGAGTGTAGATGATGAGAGGCGAGTGCGCTGGCGAACATGTAATACCGCTAACTAGGCAGCTGGACGCTCGTAGATTCCAGTGACTGTCTGTACGATTGCTGACCGGACCTGTCCGTCTCGTCGTACTGATTAGTCTTCCTTTCAGTCAGCAACTGCGGGGCATTTTGGGGTCGACCATGATCACCACTTCTCCGATGGCGATGGGCTTCACATGCTGGTGAACCAATCGCTTCCAAAACAGGTTGGCCAAGACTTGTGAAGTGCACCAGTTCTGCTTCAGGAGAAGACCGCAGTCGTCACTCGTAACCAGTGGTTTTGTTCCGTTGGATGAACCGAGAAGGAAGTGGTTCGAGGTAAGGGCTGCGGCATAATCTGCCTCAGGGCTAGTAATCTCTTTCATGACTTCGTCATGGTCGATCACTCCTTTGAGTTTCTCAGCTCTCGATTCGCTCCAACAAAGTGAATTCCTCGGTCGCTGTTGAAATTTCTAGGTTGGCCACGTCGAGTGACGAAATTGCGGATTGCCATGATGCAGGAACTGGTTGTTACGGAGTGAGCGACTTCAATGTGTATCGCCCGAGTGGTCAGGCAAGTGGCCAGCATTCCCCAGCGTTTCTCGACACTTCTGCCGAGAACGACTTCAATTGGACCAATGTAATCGATTCCCGTGTGCGTGAACGGGCATGAGAACGCTAATAGACGACCAGGAGGTAGATCTGCCATGCATGGGAGATTCGGTGCTGCTTTCTCGATCTTGTATCTTTGGCAACCTTTACGAGCATGATTGTAGCAGGAGCGTATTTAGCTGATTTGGTACTTCTGCCGCAGCTCGTTTATCACTGTTTCGTGGTTTTGGTTTTGGTATTTATTTTGTTAGTGAGATATTAGCAAGGTAGTGATGTGGTGGTTTCGTGGTAGGATGAAGGGTTTCTTCGTGTCTTCGGTGCACGGACAAAAATCCATGCCCAGATCCGTGAACTGCAGTCATAAGTTCGAGAACAAGCAAAAATACACCGTGAACTGAATCACGTAGTCGGGAACAAGTTCACGTTTTTGGGTAAAAATCATGAAAACGTGAACTAGTTCATGGTCATTTTTTCATTTTCGTGAACGCTTTTGTTTCAGTGTGACGTACTGGCGGAGATACGGGTTCTCATGCGTAGTATTTTACGTTCATCCAGCAACGGTGTCAGCTTGTACAATGAACTGGATCTCGGAAGTGTTGCTTTCGGTTCTACTGCTTGAACTGCGTTCCGTAGGCTGGAGACTTCTTCAGGATAACCTTCCTGTTGCGCTAGACGTATCAGGTATGCTTCAGCTGTGTCACTTTCGGTGAATGGTCCCGTTGTCTTCGGCCGTTTGTGTTGCTTGGAGCGGCAATTGCTTGTGAATCGTAGCACACGTGCAACGACGTTTCGTATTCGCTCCCAGTTTGAGTAGTCGTTGACACGGACAATTGGTTCTGGGGAAGCGAAGTGCACGGCAAGAGCTCTTATGAGCTCAGCGCCTTTGGCTTCACTCCGGATTATCGACTGGGGCCCCTTATCTTCAGTTGACCAGAGATAGTCCGAACCATTGAACCACCTGCTGTCCGAAGAAAGATCGGGCTGGCTGTCCCACTTCGTTCTATCATCAGCAATGTTCAGCTTGCTTGGTATGTATCGCCATTTATGTGGTTCCGTCGCTTCCATGATCTTCGTTAATCTGAATCTAACGAACTGAGTATAACGTCGATGATCGGATTTGATTCAGCACAAAACATCTCTTGAGTCCGTCCAGTAATTGTTTTCCGTAATCCCTATTCCCAGCGATTCAGTAACCATGCAAGAAAACCGCGTTCCTAATAGTGCTGCTTGCAACTCCAGTAGAGGAATCGAAGCTAGCTTCAAAGGGGTCACTCTGGTTGGAAGTGACGATGGAACAATGAGTTATCCCCTCGTTGACGAAGCGAAGAAAACATCTCAAATCTGAGGAGCTGAGCTGATTAACATGTCATCAACAAGATATAGTTTTCGTTTATAAGGAAAACCGATTAGTTCGCTGCATGTTAAATCGTTGTATTAGGTCCGGTGGTAGCAAGGGCGTGAAGTCAACACTGATTGAAGGTGATGAGGTCAGTGAAAGTGGTACAGATGGTAGTTGTGACGGCATTGAAGATTGATATCTCCCATTAGATTCTGCACAACTTTCTCCGTAACTTTTCTCCATTGCTGCCGCAGACCAAATTTTCTTGAAGCAGTCAACAGAGCTTGCTTCTCATCCATCTTGCTTAAGGTGCCGCTTAATTGTTGCCCAGTATCTTTCGATAGGATGCAGTTCAGGGCGGTTTGGTGGATTATGGCATCTTTCGACAAAATCGACTTTTTCCTTCTTGTGAAAATGCCCGAAAAAGCGTGTATTGCCGTTCATCTGCAAGCATAGGGGTAAAGTCATCTTTTGGACCGATTTGGTCAGCTGCCACCACTCCAAGGTGGTTCTGGGGTGGTATGCTGCCAACAAGATCGATTTTTTCCTCAAAGCTAATGAATCCTCCGAATTGCCCGACCAATTTCGACCAATCGAAAAATACTGGGCAATGAATTTCAAAGCAGCGACGCACAGTGGGACGAAATAAAAAAACTGGGACATGGGTATTTGCGGCAAAACTATTAAGTGTGGCCCATTGATGTATTCTACAATGTTTCTACATTTCTTGAAAACTTTATTTTTGTGATAACAAATTTGGTTTACGGGGTGTATACACCTGGATAAAAAGAAGTTAACTTTTTTATTTCAAGTTCGAATCGATAACCATGTATTAAAACATTGTAGATTAGGTCATTTCATGAAACATTGTAGAAAACAAACACTTTCTATCTCTTAAATGGACGAAGTTGTAGGGCGAAAAAGGAATGAAAAATGTAATGCCCCCTTATAATTCGTTTTTTATTTGAATTTTCCCATTTTTTAAATGTTATACAAAGTTTTAGGTAAATACACCTTTTTGTAGAAGATAACTAATCATTATCTCTTCATTTAAAGGATTTTCGTCGGTTTTAATGAATTTTTTGATCTATCTTCGAGGATGTGTAGATTACAGGTTAGCAGGTATTAGCAGCTAAACTTAAAAACTTTGTGAAACATTTAAAAAATGAGAAAATTCGAATAAAAAAGTTGTGATAAAAAAAACGAGTTTTAAGGGGGTATTACATTTTTCATTCCTTTTTCACCCACCAACTTCGTTCAGTAAAGAGATAGAAAGTTTTTGTCTTTTACAAAGTTTCATGAAATGACCTAATCTACAATGTTTTAATACATACGATTTGAACCTGAAATAAAAAAAACCTTGATTAAAATTTGTTATCACAAAAATAAAGTTTTCAAGAAATGGAGAAACATTGTAGAAGACATCAATAGGCCACACCTAATAGTTTCACCGCAAATACTCATGTCCCACTTTTTTTTTCATTTGGTCCAACTGTACGACGGGGCAGTCCAGGACATCCAGCAAAAGCACAGAAAATGGAAGAAGCGCGCCAAAGAGGAAGCATCGAGATTTCGACCGAACTGGATAAATGTAACGCTTAATGCAGTAACTTTGAAGTATTAATAAAAGCACTGTAAAGCAACCGTTAATGAACTTTTTAAACTTATTGAATCACAAATTACAGGTCGTTTTTTTCGTACCAATTTACTACAGTTAGCCTTTAATAGAACTTCTTTTTTGAACGAAAAACTCAAACAATTTACTCACATTTTTATTTGACCAAATGCCGATTGTAGCAGTCGTTATTTTGATTACATATAAGGTCTGTATTCACATTTATCCGGACACCTTCAAATCATTGTAACTTTTGAAATATTGCAGGTAGGAATGAAGATTTCACTGTGGTATAGCTGAGAGTCTATGATGAAAAAGACTATGATTGATGTTTACATTTCATGTTGAGTATTCAAGATGGTGACGAAAGAAAATCAAGTGCGCGAGCGAATTTTGTACGGGCGTACGGCAAATCCTGACTTATCCATACGGGACTTTGCAAAAACATTGGATTTGCCTAAATCCACTGCTCAAATCATTTTCGGAACATTTGACGGTGGAGAGGAAACCGAGAAGTGACAAAAACATTGGACGCGCTGATCCTGTCATGGACCGAATAGATGAAAAAGATGAAATCTCTCCATTCGAACGGTGGCTCGTAAAATAGGGATGTCGCCTGGTTTTGTCCAAAATTGAAAACAACGTTTGAGACTTAAGTTGTATAAAGTAAAAACAGTTCCAAATCGCAACAACAAACAGAACTTGGCAGCAAAATCACGGGCTCGACGTTTGTACTGCGAGTATTTGACGAAGTTTTCATGCGTTGTTATGGACGATGAAACTTATGTCCTGGAGGATTTCAAGCAGCTTCCAGGGCTGGCTTTTTATTCTGCTATGGCCAGAAATACTACAGCTGAGCATTTCAGAATGAAGAAGGCATCGAAATTTCCCAAACAATACCTTGTGTGGCAAGCAATTTGCACGAGTGGCAAAAAGAGTAAATCTTTCGTCACTACAGGCACAATCAACAAGGAGATCTATCAGAAAGAGTGTCTGCAGAAGCGATTGCTACCCTTCATCAAAAGTCACAAAAAAAACCTTTGTTCTGGCCCGATTTGGCATCATGCCACTATGCTAAAACTGTGATGGAGTGGTACCAAGCAAATCAAGTGAACATTGTACCAAAAACCTCAAACCCGCCAAATTGCCCAGAGCTACGACCAATCGAGAAATATTGGGCTCTGATGAAGCGGAAGCTTTCTGGAAAGAAGCAAGGAATCAAAGACGTCAAACACTTCCAGCAAATTTGGACAAGGACGGCTTCTACGATTTCTGAAGAGTCTGTACAAACCCTAATGGACGGAGTTAAGCGCAAAGTTCAAAAATTTTTTGCAAATACCGAATAACTATGTTTTGTCTTCACGAATTGTTAAAACACATCTCATGAATCTGAAATAAACAACTGCGACGGAAATATGCGAAATTTATGTTTTATTGATGTTTCAAGGTGTCCGGATTATTGCGGATACAGATCTTAAGGGCTAATAATCTTCAATAGAACAGATATTATAGAATAACTGCCAACTCTTATGTTTTTTTCTTCAATATTGTAAGCTCAAGAAACCTTCAACCTCCCCACAAATACTCAGAAGATTATGAAACCGTAAGAGTTATGTACCAGCATCCCATTCTACAGAGCAATCCGCAACACGTCTCCAACACTGCAGCTCCACATCAGGTTAGCAAGGGCATCCGAAGCCGATTGAGAAATTAAATACTGCAGCAATGCGAAAAATTATCCTAACACCCAGCAGCTCGCAAAGCAGCATTGGCAAACGCATGAACGAGTGCCAACCATACCAGCCAACCGACCAACCGATGCCTTTCAATTAGCATAAACGTTTTGCTGCACTTCATCCGTCAGAAGAGTTGAATTGTAGCAGTGAGAAGGCAGCGGGGGTTGGGGGAGTCTCTCCATCCGGCATCATCATGTGGAGCATACATCCATCAAATGTATGTATGGAATTTATTATTCTTTGCTCGAACGGCAGGGGGGGTGGAAAATGGGGTGGCAGGTGAGTGAGCAGTTTTTAGCGCTTGGTGTAAATTATGTTTCCATGCTCAATACTCGCTGTGGCGGTACATTTGTTGGCTCCACGCGGCCGTTGATGTAAACGTGTTGCAGCATAATAAGCTCCATCCATCCAGGAGTGTTCTAACAATTGCTGTTAGTTCAAATGCCTTTGAGGAAAATCCCTGCCAGCGCGAAAACTTTTGTCAGCTTAGCACGAATTACCGCGACAAGACGCAACCCAATCAGCCCTGTTTTGTGTGGCTGCGGCATTTGTAAACCGTTGCTCACACATACAATCTTGTCAATCCCAATCAAAACGAGTGACAGGAAACATATAGTTCCCTCATAATGCCACGTCATTTAACTAGGGGTATTCATACTCAGCCATTCTGTTGCGTTTTTGGCTCCGAGCAATTTAGTGAGCATTTTCCACGCAGTCAACTCACGTCTCAGCATCGTTCGTTGGCTGGAATTGTGTTTTCCTGAAAGGTGTTATTATACCAACGGTGAGAGTGTGATGAAGTGGGTGGCTGTAGTCCCCTACTTAGCAGACAGAGCAAGGTACCGATGTCAACCGGAATAATCTTGGGAAAGGCTTTACCACTGTCGACATGACTCGAGTCAAGTTTACCATACTTCATCTTGACAATCATATGAGAGAAGGGTTGGAAGCACCGTGTGGCGCTTGGCTTTGCTTGCTAGATAAATGTGGAGCAAGCTGAGAGTGGATCCACTCTGATTTTGCAGTGCGAGAATTTTTTTTTGCGTTTTTGCGAGCACTATTCGACTATCTCCCAAAGAGTGTTTCGAAAAATGCTAGCATAAATGCGAACATTAGCTTGAGTTGTTCAAATTTTAAAACCGAATTTTTCCGCACCTCGAATTCCGCATCACCTGAATAATAATGACCAAGCCAACATTTGCTACTGCTGAAGACACTTCATGCAACAAGATGCGTGTTATATTTACGTTGTTGGTTTCTATTGCTTGTCCCGGCTGCCTTCTCCAATCCAGCAGTGGCATTTTTAGTGCATGCATTCATTTGCCTTCAGCCCGCAATGTTGACGACGATGCCGGCTTCTTCTCTTCTACCGAGCTGCCAGTATAAATAAACATGACATTCATTACTGTTTACTCGGTGAGGATAGAACATATAAATCAAATTATGATGTAGCGACGCATACGGGATGTCTTCGAGCCGCTCTAGACTGCTCTCCGAATCTACGCTGAATCGACGCCCTAATGAGGAACGGATGGGCGGCGGGTTTGTTTCGATCTGACGATCTATTTACATGTGTATGAGGCAGAAGCGTGTGCAATTTAGAGAAGACAGCGTGGAGAATTAGAAATCACTACCCAAGCGAACATAAACTTAAAAGACGAAGACGAAGAAGAAGCAGAAGAAGTCGCGAGTAATGATGCATCTCGGGCCGTTGTGGTGGCAGTTGCAACTTGCAAATGAAGTGTGCAACATATAAGCGCGCATACTACGATTAGCATCTACTCGGCGAGAGTCAGCGCGATGTTTACATCAAGATCGAGATGGTTGGCCACCCCAAGAAGAAGACGTTTGTCAACACCAGAAGTCGCCGCGAGGGCAGACGGGAAGAGAGTCAGGGTCTAATTGCAACCCTTTTGCAATGTTTGATTGCTTGGTATGCTTCTTAAGGGTCGCGAAACATGACTAAGATGTAGGAACAGTTTCGTGCTCGTTGCTGATTACCGCGATGATCTTCACCATAAATCTGCTACACAGAAAAAAATAACAAATTTTAAAAGACGCATGAAACTTACCCTCATTTAATTGCAAACCAAAGCCACTATGGTCCAGATCGCGAATTTACGAGGAAACATGCTCCCAGCATCTAAACTTAAAACTTTATAGCAAAGTGATGTTCTACAACATGGTTTGTATCATTAAGGCCATTTTTTTATGTTGATTAAAATTAGGGTGGTCCCCATTTTCACGGATATACAAAAACTAACTTTTTTATTTGCTGAAATAGACGTTTACATTCTTGGGCAAAGTTGTAGCGCAGAAAATTTCATGGAATTTTCAAATTTAATTTTTTTTGTGGCTTGAAAATTGACCGATTAAGAGCAATTTTCCCTCATCAACTTAGGTGTACCATAAAATAAATGTTTTGTTCTAACTTTTTATTTCAATTTCCACCGTAAAGTTGTGTTACGACGAGTTTTAGAACTTTCAAAGACGCGTACTTTGGTATACAAACTTTGCCGCTAGCTTCAACCAATAGTTATTTAGGTTTTTAAAATAAAAAAAATCGGCCTTTTCAAATGTCATAGAAATCAACATTGGGGCAAACACAAAAAAAAATGAAGACGTCATTTGAAAGGGCAGTTTATATTGTTTAACATATGTGAAAACTAGAGATACGTTATTTCTGTATCTTGAGAAAATTACATTTGAATCTGGGATGATTTTAGAAGAAAAACTTCAATAACTATTGCTTGGTTGAAGCTAGTGGCAAAATTAATATATCAAAATACGCGCTTTGAAAAGCTCTACAACTCGTTTAAACAAAATTTTACGGAATTGAAATAAAAAAGTTAGGACAGAAAAACTTTTTTTTATGGTACACCCTAAGTTGACGAGGGAAAAGTGGCTCTAAATCGGTCAATTTTTATCATTAACAAAAATCGTGGTGAAACTTGAAATAAAAACGAAGGCCCCTTTTTTTTTGTTGATTAAAATTAGGGTAGTCTCCATTTTCACGGAAATACAAAAGCTAACTTTTTTATTTGCCGAAATAGACGTTTATATTGTTGGGTAAATTTGTAGCACAGAAAATTTCATGGAATTTTCAAATATATTTTTTTTTGTAGCTTGAAAATTTGAATTTAAATTGAAATAAAAAAAAAAATTTGAATTGAAATAAAAAAGTTAGGGCAAAAACCTTTTTTTTTATGGTACACCCTAAGTTGATGAGGGAAGATTTCTCTTAAACTGACGCTTTTTTTAATGAGTTTTTTTTGAGTAATAAGGAGTTCAAACTTCTATCAGAACATTCTTCTTACCCAGACAATACACAGTTTGTGGCTTAGTTACCTGGATAGTTGTCAGGATTGGTTGAAATTTATGTTTGAATTCACCATAGAAACATTTTTTTGCATTCAAAAAACCCCGCATACCATTTTTGATTCCATTTGCTTGATTAGTTCTCAAGCTATGCAGAAATTTGTGTTTCATTTGTATGCGAGCCGGAAGGGGGAAGCGGTCTCAAACAATCATAAGAACCTTCCCCAGCCCCAAAAATACCTGCATAGAAGGCGGAGAGGTCTCAAATCATCATAGAAAGATTTCTCTCCTTCAAAAACCTCCATATGCCAAATTTGGTTCCATTTTCTTGATTAGTTCTCGAGTTATGCATAAATCTGTGTTTCGTGGGTTCTCATGATTGGTTGAAATTTGTTTCATTTGTATGAGAGCCCCCCTTTTTAGAGGGAGGAGGGGCTTTGAACCACCATAAAACATTTCATGCCTTAAAAAACTCGTCCATTCCAAATTTGGTTCCATTTGCTTGATTATTTCTCGAGTTATGCAGAAATTTGGGTTCCATTTGTTTGAGAGCACCCCCTCCCCCCTTCCTCCTCATATGACGGAAGAGTCTCAAATCACCATAAAAGCATTTCCCTCCTTCAAAAACTTCCACATTCGAAATTTGGTTCCATTTCTTTTATAAGTTCTCGAGTTATGCAAGGATTTGCGTTTCATTTGAATAAGTTCCCTCCCTTTCAGAAAGGGGAGGGGTCTTAAATCAACATAGAACAATTTTTTGTCTTCAAAAACCACCACATACTGAATTTGGTTCCATTTGCTTGATTAGTTCTCGAGCCATGCAGAATAGTGTATTTCATTTGTATCGGAAACTCCCCCCCCCCCCCCTTTAGGATGGGAAGGGGTCTCAAACCAACATAGAAAAAAATTTTGTCTTAAAAATCCACCACATGCTAAATGTGGTTCCGTTTGCTTGATTAGTTCCCGATCTATGCAGAATATTGTGTTTTATTTGTATGTGAACCCCCCCTTTTATGACGGGGAGGGTTCTCAAGCTACCATAAAAACCTTTTTTATCTTCAAAAACTCACACATGCTAAATTTGGTTTCTTTTGCTTGATTAGTTCTCGAGTTGTGTAGAAATTTGTGTTTCAGTTGTATGGGAGCCCTCCTTTTCAGTAAAGGGAGGGGTCTCAAACCATCATAAGATTATTCTCCGGCCCCAAATATCCCTGCATACAAAATTTCACGCCGATCGGTCCTTCCGCTCGCGAGTTAAATCGTGACAAAGGAAACCCCAACTCATTTTTACTATATAGATTTAAAATTATATTTGAAAAACCATGAAATTTTCTGCGCTACAACTTTGCCCAAGAATGTAAACGTCTTTTCCTGCAAATAAAAAAGTTAGTTTTTGTATTTCCGTGAAAATGGGAACCACCCTAATTTCAGTCAACATAAAAAATGGGCCTTAGTGAAACAAACCATGTTGTAGAACATCACTTTGCTGTAAAGTTTCCAGTTTAGGCGCTGGGAGCATGTTTCCTCGTAAATTCGTGATCTGAACCATAGTGCAGGGTAAGCAACAAAATTGTTTGTAATGTTGTATTAAGCAGACCAGATTTAATCGATATCTGGCTTAACTTTACATAAAATATCTTTGTTTTTTTTTTTCTATTACGCATTCGTGTCAATAAGTCGAAATTTTCTGGTCAATTCTCGCCTAAATAATCATAAGGTCGAAAAAAAAAACAAATGTTTTAAGTTTAAATTACCCGCAATTTTTTTTAAACAAATTATCATTTAAAATTACTTTTAAATGATAAGTTGTTTAAAAAAAATGCGCTACGAAAATGTCCGCTATAACGTTTCCTATATTTTGTCCGGAAATCACTTTTTCTCAAAATGAGAAACAAAAAAGTTATAATAAAAAACATAATTTTTAGAGACACCCTGATTTAAATCAGAAAAATATCTCTACCATGGTCGAATGAAGAGCTAGAAAAATGGTGTACACTAACGTTTTTTTTTGCACGGTTTTTTTTTACACGGGTTGTATTCGGCGATAAGCACAGAAAGGAACAACTTATCGACCTAATTCAA
Source organism: Aedes japonicus (assembly GCA_034211315.2). Classification (NCBI taxonomy): domain Eukaryota; kingdom Metazoa; phylum Arthropoda; class Insecta; order Diptera; family Culicidae; genus Aedes; species Aedes japonicus. The sequence goes on along the minus strand of JASCZW010002048.1, from coordinate 35,927 downwards.
ATCTCATTTTACGTTTTCGGTAACAAGTAATCATATGGCAGTTTAAAAAAAAAATCACAATTTTTAGTGTAAATACTCAAAATTTTAAAAACTGTATTTTGACCATTGCACGAAAAGGTAACGCATACAAACAAAATCGAAGCAATATAAATTGTATAAGATTGTGAATTTATCAGCTCTGTTCAGTCTTTTTTTACACGGTTCCATACTAAAAGTGGATTGTATCCCCCGTGCAAAAAAAAACCTTAGGGTATTGAGCAAAGTTGCTTAAAATTGTATTACCTACAAACTTGTCTTTGACATCATCCTTCTATTGTATTTCGTTCAAAAGTTTACATCAGCGCCACCCTAGCGGTAAAGTTTGGAACTACAAAATTCTCACCACAAGATGCATAACTTGTTTAAATAAAACTTTGTACAAGACACCATGATTCGGAAACGTAACCCTTAGGAGTTATTAATTTCGCCGTGAAAAAAGGCATTTTCGATCACTGTGTAACGTGTTGACAAACACCGACACCATGGATTCAATAAGTAAAGCCCACCACCTGGACCCTACATATCGAACCCATCAACACATGGGCCGGGACCAACGGCTTAACTTCCTTTCCGAAGTAAGACGTGATCAGAAAATCTTAACGACGCCAACTGGAATTGATGCCAGACCGGCTGGGGTGAGAGGCAACCACGCTTATGACGTCTCTACCAACGCCGTCTCTTAAAATTCTTGTACTTATCTTTGATTTCTTTTCTGCTTTCATCCTGTTGCTTCTCTTCTTTGTTTCTATTTCTTCTATCATCATCATCACACTAAAGGGTGTATTCGAAAAAAATGGCACACCGTAAATCTTCCGTAACTTTTGAAAAAACCTGGAAATTTGAACAAATCTGATTCATAGAGTATTGTTTACATCTGTCAAGTTTCATAGTTGTTCAAACAGTAGTTCCAATCATGTAATCGAAACAAGAAACTGTCCGTTAAAAATGCTGTGCACTTGCAAGCGAAATCCAGAGGCGTCCCACCGATGGATACCTAAAAAGCTTGGAATTGCAAATACAACTGGGTCTCGTGTGATAAGTACCTTCAAGGTGAGTCTCAGTGCCCGAAGGAAGGTAGAAAGTGGTCGTTGAAGAGGTCCAATGGACAGTAAAATGGCCAAGAAACTAAAGGGTGTACCGTTTAAAATTCGCACACACTCAAATTGCTCTAATTTTTTTTCCATTGGGTAAAATTAATTGAAATAATCTGTATTGTTTACGCTTTGTAAGTTGATTTTATCAGGTGCGCAGAAGTTTTCAAAATGGCGACGAAAGAACAAGGCGTGCGCCAAATAGTTTTGCACGAGTACTTTGCCACCGGAAAAAAAGTTGGGAATCGCAAATTCCACGGTGTTTGGTATCAGAAAATGGTTCGAAGAACGTCTGACTGTTGATCGGAATCGAAGTTCTGCAAAAAAAAGGCGTCAGGTAAACGAGAACGATCACAAACGCGTTGCGGCCTTTAAACTGAAACTGAACGCCTCAGTTCGAGATGTGGCTAAATAGTTGCATGTGAGCAAGACTTCCTTGCAGAGTACCAAAACTCGAGCTGGGCTACGAACGCTTAAGGTTCAAAAGTCCCCAAACCGTGCCGAGGAACACAATACACTCGCAAAAAGCTATGCCCGGAAGTTAACGAAACCACACTGCTGCGGAATGGATTACGAGACATATGCGAAGGCGGACTTCAACCTGATTCCAGGAAACCTGTATGTGACTGCCAAGGATAAGTGTGAAATCTCCGAGAACCTCTGGACATAGAAGATGCCGAGGTTCGCTATGAAGTTTTTAATTTGGCACGCGATTTGTACTTGCGGAAAGTAAAGTGACTTCTGGCTTCTCCCTCTTCTGAAGGCTCACGACGATCAGACGATCTTCTGGACGGATTTAGCATCATGCATCATGTACTAGAATTGTACAAGGCGAACGATGTCGATTTCGAGCCGAAAGATCTGAACCTCCCAAACACTGCAGAACCACGCCCAGTATAAAAATACAGGGCCATTACGAAGGAGCACCTTCTAAAAGGACCTAAAGTTGTGAAGAATGTAGAAGAAATGAAGAAAGCATGGGTTAAAATGCAGTAAACTGACATGCTGACAACTCACATGCAAAATTTGGTGCCATTTGCTTTATTAGTTCTAAAGCTATGCAGAAATTTTTGGTTTATTTGTAAAGAAGACCCCCTCCCCCTCATCCCTTTCAGAAAGCGGAGGAGTCTCAAACCACCATAAAAACAATTCACTACCCGTAAAGCTCGACATGCTAAATTTGGTACCATTTGCTTGATTAGTTCTCGAGTTGAAAATAAATTTGTGTTTCATTTGCATGGGAGCCCCCTTCTTTTAAATAGGGGAGGGGTCTTGAATCACCTTAACAACATTTATAGCCTTTTAAATCTCGACATGCCAAATTTGGATTCATTTGCTTGATTAGTTCTAAAGTTAGGCAGAAATTTGTGTTTCATTTGTATGGAAGTCTCCCTTTCAGTAAGGGGAGGGGTCTCGGATCACCTTGAAACATTTTTTTGTTTTCAAAAACCTCGACATGCCAAATTTGGTTTTATTTGCTTGATTGGTTCTCGAGTTATACAGAAATTTGTGTTTTATTTAACAAGGGAGCCCCCGAATTTAGAGGTTGCATTTGCTTAATTATGGAAGACAGTATGGACAAGTATGGAAGACACTCCACCCCCCCTCCCTAGAAAGGAGGGAGTCTCAAATTACCATAGAAACATTTCTCTCCTTCAAAAGCTTCACATGCTAAATTTGGTACCATTTGCTTGATTAGTTCTCGAGTTATAAAGATATTTGTGTTTAACTTGTATGGACCCCCCTCCCTTTCAGGAAGGGGAGGGGTCTCGAATAAGCTTAAAAACATTTATTGCCTTCAAAAACTTCGACATGAAGAATTTTGTTTCATTTGCTTGATGAGTTCTAGAGTTACGTAGAAATTTGTGTTTCATTTGTATAGTTCCCCCCTTTTCAGAAAAAAGAGGGGTCTCAAGTCACCTTATATACATATCTTGCCTTCAAAAACCTCCACCTACCAAATATGGTTCTGTTTACTTTATTAGTTATCGAATTATGAAGAAATTTGTGTTTCATTCATATGCCCCTCCCCCCCCCCCTTCCAGAATGTGGAGGGGTCTAGAATCACCTTAAAAACATTTATTGCCTTCAAAAACCTCGACATGCCCAATTTTGTTTCATTTGCTGGATTAGTTCTAGAGTTATGCAGAAATGTTTGTTTCATTTGTATGGGAGCTCCCCCTTTTAGAAAAGGGAGGGGTCTCGAGTCAGCTTATATCATATCTTGCCTTCGAAAACCCCCACCTGGCAAATTTGGTTCCATTTGCTTGATTAATTCTCGAGTTATGCAGAAATTTGTGTTTCATTCGTACCAATTCAGACAGACAGACAGACAGACAGACAGACAGACAGACAGACAGACAGACAGACAGACAGACAGACAGACATCAAAAATTCATTACTCAAGAGCGATTGAACGTAGAACAATTTTTCACACCAAACTATTATAAATTTTTCTCAAGATTTTGGAAAAAAAAAAATTAAAACAAATCTTACAAAAGTTTTAGAAATTTTTCGTGCATTACTGGAAAACAAATAAAAAAACCCATCCCCAAAATTTCACCAATATGAGCTTATGAGTCAATAACATGCAAAAATTTATTCAAAATTTTTAATGACTCAGAAAATGGTTATTCCTGCTTATCCAAGCAAGTTTCCTTTACTGTGGAAAATTTTGCAGGAAAACTGGAAACCCAGAATTTTTTAAGATTGTTTTTTGTTCATATATTCATGAACCCTACGCGTGGACAAAGTTTCGTAACAATCTGGGACCCTTTGGTCCAAATCAGCACATTATAATAAAAAATCCCATTTTTGTATAAAAACGAGTGGAAGGCCCATAGTTTTTCGAGCATTACTCAAAAACAAAAATAAAGTCCAACGCCAAAATTTCACCAATGTAGGCTTGTGATTTTTAATTCAAGAAATATATGTTGTCCTAAATTTTCATGACTCAGGAAATGGGTTTTCCAGCTATTCCAAGCAATTTCCAAGCAAAAAATTTTTTTTTTAAATTATATTTTTTCAAATTTTTAAGAAAATTTCATTTCAGATTGGGAAAACAATTGTTCTACCATGAATCGTTTTTGAGTTATGAATTTTTGAAATAAGTCATGTTCGGGAAAAATGCAAGGCTTCAATTGGCGTTTTCCAGGAAAGCTGGCAACCCCGAATTTTAAAATATTGTTTTTGGTTCATATATTCATAAACCCTACGCGTTGACCAAGTTTCGTAACAATCTGAGACTCTTCGGCCAAAACCTGTGAGATAATTTTAAAAAAAATCCCAAAAAGCGTGACGAAATTTAGAAAAGAGTACGAAGAGGACGGACAATTACAAAAGTGAGGCGAGGTCTTCTTTGTTCTATCTATCCTACGATCATGAAGAGTATGATAAAGTTTCCTGGAGTATTATTTGGTTAGATATATGGTAAGAAAATTAAAAAAAATGACAAAATTTTGCAACATCATGAATATGTCGCAAGCAAGGTTTTGAAAAATATTTTAATATGGCCACTTTTTCGGAGGACCTCGGATCCCGCAGGGCCTCCCTAAGTGGCCAGTATGGTCAAACACCCTCAGAATGTCCTCTGATGACAAAGTTTTGCAAAATCATGAAGTTTGATATGGCACAAACCAGGTTTCGTGAAATATTTGAAAATGGCCAATTTTCCCGGAGGAACTGGGATCTCGCATGGCCACCATAAGTGGCCAGTATGGTCAGGAATCCTCAATATGTCCTCCGAAAACAATGTTTTGCAGAATCATGAAGTTAGATTTATAGCAAGCCAGGTTTCCAAGAAGATTTGAATATGGCCACTTTTTCCTAGGACCTCGGATCCCCCCTTACCTTAGTGGCCGGTATGGTCAGTCACCCTCAGAATGTCCTCCAACGACTTTTTTTTTTTTTCAAAATAATGAAGCTTGATATGCCGCAAGCCAGGTTTTGGAAAATATTCGAATATGGCCTCTTTCCCGGAGGAACTCGTATTGCGCAGGGCCTCCCTAAGTTACCAGTATGGTTGAAAATCCTCAGAATGTCCTCCGAAGACAATGTTTTGCAAAATCATGAAGTTAGATATGTAGCAAGCCAGGTTTTGAAGAAGATTTGAATATGGCCACTTTTCCGGATAAACTCGGATCTCGCAGGGCCTCCCTAAGTGGCCAGTATGGTTAGAAATCCTCAAAATGTCTTCTGATGACCTAGTTTTACTAAATCATGAAGTTTGATATGTCGCATGCCATGCTTCGCACCTAAAAGTATTTTTTTTCGTCATCCCTGGACAGGTACTTATCCCAGTACTCCCTGCTTGGAATCCGAAACTACGGAAATCATCGGACTAATCACTACAGATCCACAAACTAGTATAATTTTGTGATCGATTACAAAAAGCCGAATAAAAATCCGATGGTTAACGATGTAGTATCATAAATTTTAAATTTGAGGTTTTTTCTAACTCAGAGGGGTTGGGGATGTTCGTGTTTTCGTGTTTTCATATTATTCTCCATTTCTAGACAAAATAGTTAAAAGGTCGAAAGTATCATTTGCAAACAATGACATCTAGCGTATTTTTCTGGGATATGGTTGCTCTCACAAACAAAATAGAACCAGAAACAGATACAGGGAGTTATTACCTTCCCGTCGGTAGTGGATATAAAATGCTAGCAAATTGCCATTTCCAGGAAATTTACGTTTAAAGTCATGGTTTACAATTGTTACTTTCAACCTTTCGACGATTAGGTCTAGATTTAAAAGGTTCTAAAGAGATGCACAGTAAATATCTTCAAATATAAGTACCGATTTAAATCAACAGTACAGATTTACAAAAAAACAAAGTTACACTTAAGTAACGCTCGTAAGTCGATAAGGACCGATTTAAACCAACAGTAAAGATGCTGTTGGGGTTACTAAAAAAGAATTACATTGGTTTTTTAATGATCTATTTGAACCATGCAATTCGACATCGCAGCAAGCGCTGCCCGCGGTCGGTTGAGTTTTCAAGAGCTGTCTAGTTTTTTTCTTTCGTTGCACTTTGTGATTGTGATTTTCCAAGCAAAATTTCTTCTCGAAATTATTTTTCACCTGTGATTTTCATTGTAGTGCATTTATGCGTGATTGTTTGCAGTACTAACTGCATTCGTGCTGTTCGTTTCGAAAAGGACAAGGTCAAAATATTTGCCGGATGGCGCTACTCTTGTAGAGACAAAAAAAAAACATTCTCTAGCATAACGGGTATCGACTTGCCATACCAAATGAAGACTGAACATCAGCAACAATTTCTGGTGAGATCTATCTGATTATAATTAAATTTGAACGATACTGCTTATTACGTGCCATGATGATGGCAGTGTATGCACCATACAAATACCCATTCGATGTTTGTACTGTGTTTATGCGGGGCTTGCTGTAAGTGAAAGTGACCTCGGAATGGACGAAATGGGTCACTGGATCCCCACAGAAGAGCTATCACCATCCAACTCCCGGGCTAAAAATGTTTGTAGTAGTCAAGCAACAATTCGTTTTACTACAAACATATTTCTTTCGAAGAAACGCTGCCGGACGGTGGCCGTTGGATTGTACATCCACACCAATATAGGTGTAGAAGTAAATCTGTCAATTTCAGCAAATTTTAAATAACAATCCCCGTCGACTGACATACGCTGCTTCTGGCTACAAAAAATCTGTTTGTGGCCATCAATCACCGGCAGCGCTCGAGTTACCTCTACTCTTTGTTTACTACCGAACACAAACAAACATCACATCGCACGTGAGACGCAAGCAACTAGCGAACGAAAATAGCTTCGCCGAAGGTTTGAGGATTCATTCATGAAATACAAAAGTTCACATGCTGTCACATGCTAAACTCAAAACATATTATGTTACTGCCAAAACCAATTTAGCTACACATATACACTCACTCCCCCCACCCCCACTGATTCGCACGCACTACAACTGCCAAGCGAGCGACAATGGCGATTAAAGTTCAATTGTTATGTTTGTCCAATGCAATAAAATATGACAGCACACACACACAGACACATGCCCGCTGCTATTTTGGTATGCGGAATTAAATTTCGTATTCCTGCTCGAAGGCGTCCGAGGATGGCGGCGGACAACAGGAATGTGTCGTTCGGCTTCTTCCTCTTTTTAGGATTTTCACTGATTCTGTAGCATGCGTTCGGCCGGTTCTGAACATTATCGTTTTGGGTTTTCATCAAACCGGACCGCGAATTGAATCCACCGGCTTCGTGATGACTATGGTCTAGGCAAGACCCCGCCGTGTTCGTGCTCAGGACACTTATGAAAGGCTTTTCTATCAAACACCGACGCTGCGACGTGGGACGACGGCTCGTGACGTTTGGGGTGGTGTGAAACTGTAAAATATGGCAAATATGCGGTGAAAAATCGACCAGTACAGTATGAATGAATTAATAAGCGCACTGTGAACAGGTGGAATATTCGAGGAACGAGCGACGTTTGCGAGGTTAAAGCTCACTTGGGATTTGCATATAGTCGCATGTTGGCCTTACATTGGGAATTATGTAGGAGTGAAGCGAGTTAAGCAGAGTGGGTCACGTGGGCCCAAAAGGAAATGAGTTTTCAAAAAACATCGCTCAATAGTTAGTGGATTCTATACTGAATGGTTTCAATTGATTAGAACGAATTATTAGAAGAATTTTTTAGGCAATATTGATATTTCGATTGTGAGTTAACCCCCATTAGGGTTCATTTTCGCTCAGTGTGTAAAAACTTTATTTACTTTGGCAACACACCGGAAAAATCGAAAACGAGTGAGAAATTTCGAACGATGGACCGGATCAGCTTATTAACTCGCAGATTAATTCTGTACAAATGGTTTTTCGAAAAGTTGTCGTATTGAAAATTGGAAAAAAAACGTGGAGTAAAGGGTGTTCCGATAAAAATTTGGTCAAACAGTAATGTGTGTGAGTCGATCGAAGTTTTTATTAATAAGTCAAATTCTTTTTCTTTTTTAAGTTCAGTTAATACAGAATACAGGAGATATATTCAGCTAAGCTTCCTTTTTACCGAATGCGAATTGCCGGGTCGTTCGTTTAACACCTGCCATAAGATTTGGTACAGGCTCCAGTATCCACTTTATTCGCCATAGAACGCCAGTTTGCCTTGAACTGTTTCTCGCTCACAACAGCTTTTTGAGTCTTCTTAAGGTTCCGCTTGACGATGGCCCAATATTGTTCGATTGGGCGGAGCTCTGGCGTGTTGGGAGGGTTCTTTTCCTCGGGCACCACTTAAACGTTGTTGGCAGCATACCACTCCATGGCATTTTTTCCGTAATGGAAATAGAACGGAACAATTGTGTCACTTCAGGAAAGGCAGTACACGTTTTTGTAGGCACTCGCTCAGACAAATTTCCTGGTTGACGGTTCCGGTCCGCCACAGATACAGATGGTTTGCCACACCAGATATTTCTTCACAAACTTTGACAGTTTAATCTGCTTGAAAATATCTGCCACCTTTTCTCGTCCGGTTGCCGTATAAAATTCCTGTCCAGGAAGCTGTTTAAAGTCTGCCTTGAAGTAAGTTTCATCGTCCAGCACCGCGCAATCAGACTTTGTCAGCACCGTTGTGTTACTTTCGCGATTTGGAGTCACCACTTTCTTGTAAGTCGACAGTCCAGCTCGTTTTTTAGCTCTATCCCCGGTTGAAGGCGCCACTCCCAGCTGCTTTGCGACATCTCGGACGGAGAGGTTGAGGTTCCGCTCGAAACAGGGGGCAACTTTTTTTGTCGTCGCCGTGGCCTCCGGCTTTCGTTTTCCCCTGGATCCAGCTTTTCTGGCTGTCGACAAACGTTCACCGAACACTTTTAACACGTTGGTAACAGTTGATTTTGCCACATTCAACAATTTCGTCAACTTGGCGTGAGAGTAGTTTGGATTTTGGCCATGCACGTGCAACATTTTTATGCGGTGCTTCTCTTCCTTGGACGACATTTTGATAACTGAAATGCTAGTCTCAAAATCAAAATAGAGGCATGATGCTACACGCACACATCTTCAAAATGAGGGGTGTGCAACATATTTTAATGCACGATGAAAGGAAATGCGTCAAGTTTAAGTCGACCAAATTTTGATCGAAACACCTTTTACACCATATCTGCTGTGTTCAAGATTGTTAAAATGTTTAGAGAACCGTGTTGTCTTGCAGATTTTCCGAAATCTGGACGCAAAAATGGGGCATCGGACCAGAAAAAGGAGCTGGCAGCGCGTCCCGTTCGCGCAATTGCCAAAAAAGTGGACATTAGCGTCGGAACTGTGCAAAATTTCAGATAGCGTAACAATATCAGAACCCACATGAAGCAGAGAGCACGCCAAAGGACGGATACACAGAAAGCTTCCTCGAAAATATGGTCACGGAATTTGTTGACGTTCTCTTCCAAAGGCCGAATCGGTTCATTTTGATGGACTACGAGACTTATGTCAAATTCTATACCAGTACACCTCCGGGGCCGCAAATTTTTCAACGCTGAGCAGAGGAAAAAAAAGCCTTTTGCTCCTGTGGCTTGAAGAGTTCTTCATATTACACAACGAGTTCACAATCAACGGTGAACATTACAGAGAAGAATGCACCAAAAAACGGCTTTGCTACCGAAAGCATACGGATCCTCAACTGTTTTGGTCGGATCTGGCATCTGCTTACGACACTTCTGCTTCGTTGGAGTTGCCCCAGAAGAAAAAAGTTGATTTTGTCGAGAAATGCTCAAAACCCCCAAACTGCCCTGAGCTGTGTCCTATCGGAAAATACTGGGCAATAATTAGGCGGCATCTTAAGAAAGATTGAAGAGAAGCAAGCTCTGTTGTTTGCTTTAAGAAGATTGGTCTGCGGCACAACGAAGAGAAAGAAGCGCAGAATCTAATTGGAGAAATTAAAAGAAAAATCTGAGCATTCTTAAGAAATGAGAAATTCATGTGAATTCGGTCATATGAATGTTGTTTTTCATTCATATGAAGCGAATTTATGAATTTGTTCGAAAATAAATATTTTCCTTTGAGATATAGGTGTCCTCTTTCTTTAAAGAACAGTCCTTAGTCACCGATATAGGTATTCATGGGGATTTATGAATACAAAAATTTGATGCGAAGTATTGCACAATTTTGTCTTGCCATTCAAAATACAGAGACTCATGAGTAGGTTCGCTTCCTAGAACAATTTTAACCGATTTTACGTCCGACAGTCCTAGAAACGTGCCAAGCCCACAATAGTCGACCATCAGTTCCCAAATTTGATTCGCGAAATTCGATTGCTGTATACAGAAGTTGTCTCCGAAGAGGTCCATCGCTGCAGTTCGCCAGCCTTGCCTTGCCTTGAAAGGTCCGCAGGTCGCCTTCTACTTGAGCGATCCATCTTACTCGTTGCGCGGCTCTTCTTCTTGTCTGGGCTGAGCTGTCGTCCGATATTTTTACGACGCCATGCCCAGCCTACTGTAGTCGACTGGTTTTAGCAGTGTGATCTATGGGATCTATGGGTTCTCCCAGCAACCGATACAGTTCCTGGTTCATTCGCCTTTTCTACGTTCCGCCTTCCATCTGCACTTCACCATAGATCGTACGCTGCATTTCCCGTTCAAAGACACTAAGGGAGCGTTGATCCTTCACAAGTATTGCCCAAGCAGTCCCTTGGAGTCCAAAGGAGACTCGATTGCCAGCCAGAGTCCATTCGACAGTGTATTGCACGCGATGACCCCAATTTAAAGCGTGGAAAGACGCAACAGTCGGCTGTCAAGGGTATGGCGTCAGTATTTTGGGATGCACATGGAATTATTTTATCGACTTTCTTGAAAATGGAAAAAAAAAAACCATCAACAGTGACTTTTATACAGCGTTATTGGAGTGTTTGAAGAGTGAAATCGCAGAGAAGTGGCCACATTTGAAGAAGAAGAAAGTGTTGTTTAATCAAGACAATGCACCGTGTCACAAATCAATGAAAACGATGGTGAAATTGCATGAATTGGGTTTCGAATTGCTTCCTCATTCACCGCATTCTCCAGACCTGCCCCCCAGCGACTGTTTCTTGTTCGCAGATCTCAAGAGAATGCTCGCAGAAAAGTAATTAATCGCCAGTTAAATGGCCTATTTTGAGGCTAAAGACAAATCGTACTACAAAAATGGTTTCGAAAAGTTGGAAGATCGATATAGTCGTTGTATCGCCACTCGAAGGCAACTATGTTGAATAACAAAATTTAATTTTGCTATAAATAGGTTTTTTTTCTTAGTTAGGACAAAAACTTATCTACCTTAGTGTCCGAATTTTAACGTGGACAGGCTTTATTACAAACTTTTTAGATCAATATATCAATATAAATATTTTCTAATATTCAGTTAAATGACGAAGATTAAGATAACATACAGGTTGAGAAGACAATTCAGCTTAATTTTGAGACAACTTTCGTAGGTGGCACCTATTTTCAGAGGGGCCTTGTGACCAAAAGTTCAACTTGTGCAACGATTTTAACCTTCAAAACGAATATGGAGTGTAGCAGTGAATTTCCGAATTATTCTCAAATCGTGCTAATCAGCCGGAACTAATATTTCCCTGTATGTCATTTACGATACAAAAAAAAGCTGACCGATTACTAGTTTTGTTTTTTTTTTGACTAGAGGTCAAATATTCAAAAGTCTCAAAATGACTTCAAATATTCAAAATTTTACTCAAATTTTTTAAGTTTCAGCTATATTTTTATCACTGTTCCGAGAGTCCCCAAACAGCCGCGTTCACATTTCAAAAGATTTCCGTAAATTTTTGAATCACGATACATAAACTGAACATAATTTTATCACACATTTATAGAACATCGAATGGTTGAATTTTGTGAGACCATTCCTTTTACAGAGAAACTCGTTTCTTCTTATTTAGATCTACAGCTAACGGGTGGCAGCTAAAATTTGGGAATTTATTTCTCAAGTTGTCAAAAAAGACAAACATACTTGAAGAAGATCGGATTTATTTAAATTAAAGTTCCATTGTACATTGGTGAAAATAAATTAGCGAACATTTGAAAACGGTCCGTAATTGGCTATTCGGCGAAGCTTCCGTTTGATGACGAATCAAGATCCCGAAGAAGTCTTAGATTGGGCTACCAATGGAATCGAATGGGTATTTAGGAATCAAAATTGAACAAATTGTCAATGGATCGAAATTGTCTTCAAGCATTTGTGATGGTACACATGTGGATTTATAGCCAAACCAAAGGGCTTGTTATGTTCGGAGATGCAGTAGAACTATCCATGGAATAGTATCGGAGTAAAAGGAGAGAGAGAGAGAGAGAACGAGAGAGAGAGCTAACACATACACACTCTCACTTATCTCTGAGCTCGTTTTGGGGGTCTTGATAAATTCCAAAACTTTAGTTGCCACCCGTTACTTCATTTTCCTTGATATTTTGTTTTTTCCTCTCCTCTAGACTTTCATTGGATCGGCCGCAATAAGGGACTGTTCATAAACTACTTTGACTTTTCTTTCTAACCAAAGTCTACGCTCCATACAATTTTTTCCAATAATTGAATGGAGAAAAGTCAACGAGGGGGGAGGTTCTGACATTTTCTAAAACTAGTCTACGTGGTTTATGAACATTCCCCTAAAAACGAACAGAAATACTCGCTTTCACTGCCGTTTGATTCTCGTAAATGGGTGAAAACTTAAGCCAGCATAGAAAGAATTTGAAAAGGCGTTTCCTTTGATGGCTTGGTTGACACTCAAGCTGTTTGCTATTGATATTGAAATAATTGAAATAGCAAAGGATTTCCCTAAGTTTGTGCGAGTGTTGAGTAAGCTTTGCTCGAAAATGGCTGAATCGTGCTGAAATTTTTGGTTAGAATTTTCTCTTAAGGCCGTTGAAAATTGTAATTTTTCTACAAAGCTTTTGAGTTCTCAAATGGGCCTCAGCCTAGGATGTGATGAGTGTCGTTTTGTTCGTGGGCAATTTGTTTGACCAAAATGCCTCCAGAACCGATCGTGAGCCCAGGCTGTATTGTCAAATTTGCTTCCTGATGCAAGTCAACCGGGATCGTCTTAAGTCGCGCTCGGGAACTGGTCCCGATGTACGATTGCCTGCTACCCGGTTGTGTCCGGAACTGGGAGGCTTACTGGAGCGTCTGATAAGAGTTTGGTTAACAGAACACCTCAACTGAACTGAGAAGCTAACAGAGCGACGCTGGATGCTCATCGCTGTGATTGGGACAAGGTCTTTCGTTTTTATTCCTTTGCCTATTACACGGTGTTCAATAAGTTCGAATACAAGTTTTCATCATTGCGTAGGTATGCGCCATGTACATATTCTGCATTGGTATTGGTGTCAGCTTTAGCTTCATTCATACGCTACCGAATGTGCGCGGTGTTGACATTCTGTTAGTTGTTGTTCGTTTGTTACGCGCGATGAAAGAGTATCGGGACTTCGTAATTAAGCGTTTTTGAACGGTGAGCGACCCGGCGATATATTCCGGCTGCTGAAATCGCATGGGGTCAAGCGGAACTTTGTCTACACGACCATCAGGCGATACCGGGAGACGTCCTCGACCAATGACCGTGCGAGATCCGGTCGGCCGCGTTCAGCGAGGACGCCACGGGTCATCAAGATCGTGAGGAGCGAATTCGGCGCAAAAAGAACCGCTCAATCCGGAAAACGGCTGCAGATCTCAACGTTTCCATTGGAACCGCTCACACCATACTCACCAAGGACCTTGGTTTCAGGCCTTACAAAAACGTAAGGTCCATGGCGTTTGGGAGGCTACCAGCAAAAAGCGGTTGGATCGAGCTAAGAGGATCCTTCTCGGCACGCTGGTCAGGAGTTTGTTTTTCGGACGAGAAACTGTTCGTGCTGCAGCAGCCGCACTAATGTGCAAAATGACCGGGTGTGGGTGCCATCGAGGGACAGCATTCCTGAATCCAATATAAACATCCCTCGGTTCCAAAGTGCCGCGTCGGTGATGGTTTGGGGGGCAGTATGCAAACGTGGTAAGCTACCCTTGGTGTTTATTGAAAAAAACGTCAAAATCAACGCGGCGTACTACAAAACTGAGGTTTTGGAAAAGGTTGTTGCCCCCAGTCTCCGAAGCCTCTACGGCGATGAGCACTACGTGTTCCAGCAGGACGGTGCACCAGCCCATACGGCAAATGTGGTTCAAGCCTGGTGTCGGGACAATTTAACCGACTTTCTGGACAAAACTTTGTGGCCTCCCAGCTCCCCGGACTTGAATCCTCTCGACTTTTTTGTTTGGTCCTATATGATGGCGAAGCTGAACGAATACAAGGTCAGCACTTTGGATCATTTCAAGACGGTAATTCTCAAAATCTGGGACGAAATGCCCATGCAGTCCGTGCGTGCCGCCTGCGACGCGTTCGAGAAACGTTTGAAGCTCGTTAAGGAGTACAAAGGGGGGGTCATTCCAAGAGAAATGTTGTAAACGTTCCTTGTAAACATAGCTTTCAATAACATAAATCCAAAAAATAAAAAAACATGTTTTCATTTTTTTAACAAATTTTGAAAGTGTATCCGAACTTATTGAACACCGTGTAGAATTTAAGGCTCAGTATTTGGTCGCATCTTTTCAATTAATGTGGCGCCTCTAGTTGCCGTAACGAGAACTCAAGGGCAGCGTAGTGATCCGGAAAGTTTGTTTACTTAGTGGTGAAAGTTACATCAGTATTCAAACTCATGTTTCAAAGAACCGGAGAGGTGGAACATTCGACCAGAAACTACTAGTGAAAGTCCGTAGGGCAGTCCGGAACAATCCTGGAATCTCCTAGCGAGATTTGGCGAAAAGATTCTCTACGTCGTACAGTTCAGCAGTTCAACGAATCTGTCGGTGTGAAGATTTCCAGTTGTGCCATGCCAGCAAGTACTCCAACGGGACAATGATACAAAACCAGGTTGCCAAACGCCAGTCAAGAATGATGTACGAGCAAAAGCTGATGAATTACAACGGATGCATTTTGAAGGACGATGGAAGTGCACTTTGGACAACTGTCGGGACACAAATTTGACCTTGACAAACGCAAGGGTGTTGCTCCAGGTAGATTCAAATTTTTGTATGCAGACCAGTTTGCTCACAGGTTGATGATATGGCATGGCATCAGCAGTTGTTTTAAGGAAACGATGGTTTTCATCATTGAAGTGACTGTGAATAGGCAAGTATACAAGATGGAGGTCTTCAAAAGTTAATTTTGCCATTCATTCAATCGAACGACGGTCCGGTGAAGTTCTGGCCTGAATTTACTGCCAGCTGACATTACAGCCTGGATGTCATGGAAGCAGAATGATATTGACGTTATTGAAGAAACTCTCAACCCACGAAATTGTCCAAATTTTCGTGCTATCGAAAAATATTGGGTAATTATCAAAAACAAACTGAAGAAATGTAGAAACAATCAACAAACCATCGGATTCGCAGAAGTGGTGGAAAAAGATGGCAGATAAAGTTGACAACTCTACAGTGCCAAAAAATGATGGGTGGTATTAAGGAAACCAAAATAATAGCTTCAAGAAAACAATTTTAACATAATTCAACAAATCCGATTGTTTATTTCACAATAATAGAGTTATATCTACACTAGAAAGTTGATTAAGGTGTTAGTCCTGCTTTCTGTAAAATTCTCGACCTTTCTGTAATAAACCCGCCATCAGGTTCCGTACAGTATCCTACGCCTGCCGTGACGATTCTCCATCTCCTCTTTCGTCTAAGTTTCGAAGAATTTTCGCCTAACTAGAGCCCAGTATTTCTCCATTGAGCGAAGTTCTGGACAGCTTGGTGGATTGGCTGTTCTTGGCACGTATTTGACCTCTTGAACCTTATACCATTCCAGCACTGATTTCGCATAGTGACAAGAGGCCAAATCAGACCATAACAGAGCTGGAGGGTCGTGGCATCTGATAATCGTTAGCGACCGCTTCTGTAGACATTCATTCTCGTACACATCCTTATTGATAGTGCCGGTAGAGACGAAACTTGTAGATTTTGGACCACAACTACATATGGCCTGCCAAATCAAATGCTTCTTCGGGAATTTGGACACCTTTTTTGTCCGGAAGTGCTCGGCAACGGCATTCCTTTGCATTGCGGTATAAAACGCCAGACCCAGAAGATGTTTAAAGTGTTGGAGTACATTTGTTTCGTCAACTTTCTGCAGTGAAATTTTGCTTGGCAGTACAACAAACTATGCGGCGTTGTACTCTTGGTCTGGAAAGCAAAGAACATTCATGATCAGTGTAGTAATCCGTGAGAATTAACGTCGTTGATAAAAACGCCTGAATTCATACTATCAGTATACCTAACGATTCTCATTTCTCAAAGGAAGTTGGAAAGTATCGTGTTTACCGACAAGAAACTGTTCACCGAACAGCAGTTCTTGAACAAGCGGAACGACAGAGTTCGGTTGCCAGAAAGAGCACGAACACATGCCGACGTGCTGACGGCCACTCGGCGACAGAAATCAGCATCGGTGATGCACAGATAAAAAGAAACATTGACTTTCTGCGTTATCTAATGCACATGAAGGGAATGCTAGAGTTGGCAAAAAATAATGGGATATTTCATGTAAATTTAAGCCACATAACGCCTGAATCTAGGCTGTTGTATGAATGGTTGAAAACATTGTTGCATGACGCATGGAAGATTGCAAGCAATTTCGTTGTTTACGCCTCCTTTAGCTTGGAATTAAACGAGGGGGAATTTTAGCGCCTGTTAAAATTCATTATTTTTTCCTGTGTGGTTTGGGCCGATGGTTTTTGTTCCTGAAAAGGTGAAGACCCACAAAAATACAAATCGGGAATATACTTCTACAGAACGTTGTCGAACCGTGGGCATGTCGTCATTTTGGTTCCAGGGATTGGGTTTTCCAGCAGGACTCGGCGTTGATTCACAAACATTTTCCAGGGTTCATTTCGAGCTCGGAGTGACCGGCAAATTCGCCAGACATGAACCCTATGGACTTAGCTGTCTGGAGTATGTTAGAGGCTGAAGTCTGTTCTAAAAAACATGAAGGTGTGGAAGTCCTGAAGCGACATCTGGCGGCAAGCTGGGATAAAATACCACAAGAGCACCTGCGGGCCTTGTA
Source organism: Aedes japonicus (assembly GCA_034211315.2). Classification (NCBI taxonomy): domain Eukaryota; kingdom Metazoa; phylum Arthropoda; class Insecta; order Diptera; family Culicidae; genus Aedes; species Aedes japonicus. Next base: position 18,711 of record JASCZW010002048.1, on the reverse strand, counting down.
CGATGTGTTCCTCGATCGTCTGCGGCGAGTGGTTAAACTCAAGGACGAACAAGTTGAACTTGACCAGTAAATTTTCAAAAAGTGTTTTGTTTTCAAGGGAAGTGGAATGAATTTTGAATAACATATTTTTGTTTTGATCTATTTATCTGTTTGTTTCAATGCAGCACTTCAATTTCTCTTGTTTTGGAAATATTACTGCTGCGTTTGCCTAAACGAGTGTATTAGTGCTTGATCCCCACAGCTTGCCTCTGATCTTGCTTGCATTGTTTTTGACTCACACAATCACGCCTACTAAGGTAGAATACGAAGGCTTTGCTATTATATTTCTCTGTCGTTCTGCTTTTTGGCATAACCGTCCCTGAGAATCCATGTTATTCTGTGGTTCTGCTTTTGATGCTCGTGACTGTCGAGTTTCGATTGTAGGCAACGAAAATCTCAGCTTTTGATGCTCGACAGTCACGTTTCGATTGTAGGCAACGAAAATCTCAGCTTTTGTACCTCTGTGCGGTATCGATTCTTTAGAATCAATAAAAAAGAAAAGTAATGTAATGATTTAAGAGGTAATGTATTCGTATGCTTTAGAATATCGAAAGAAACACAAGACGGTTTTCGCCCCAAGTCGTATTTGGAGTTGGCAGCACCCTCTCAGATTACAACGAAACTTTCTGGGTGTGTAGACCTAGATGACTAGATAACCCACTTTGCATACTTAGTTTCTTCAATTTTTTTCTAGACTCTCTTTTGAAAAGGACTTTTTTTATCGAATTTTTTTCAAATGTGTTTAATAAAAAATGACTACTCCTACAAAAAAGTGTTGTATGGGTGATTATCACTAAATATGTCAAGTTTTAAGAAAAGAAAATATTAAAAAAACCAAAATGAACCCTACACTGAAAAAAATCATTTTTAAAAATTCAAAGTCGATTTAAAAAAATACCTTTTTTGATTTCGATGAAATTTTGTCTCAAGATAGGTAGTTATGTTCCCTACCAACCGTTCATACATCACAAGATGGGCACTTTCAAGGAAACAAAGTTTTTCTAACAAAAACTTTTTCATGTCCCATTGATTTTTTTTCAGTGTATTTTGTTATCAAAAACTAAACCAGTCATAACCATCCCAGAATCCAATGAAGCTCAATTTGTAAGGAGATTTTGTCCTATGTAGTCAATAATTTGGAAGGGTTTTAATGTTTGATCGCAATATGTATTGAGTTTCACTTTTATGTATTCATTTATTTATATTGTATCGTCATCAATATCATACCCCCTTCTTTTTTCAGTAGTACACAGAAAACCCTGTTCATCAACAAGATTCTTTAACTGCCTCACCATATACATTAGTGCGTCAAACTCTCTTACGATTTTATTTACCGACCAAGACTTATACAGTACAGACAGTATTTTAATCTGTTCGCTTCTGTCAGTTGTATGGTGATTGAACTTCTCCTTTAGCTGCATAATTATCTCGTCATACGCCTCCACTTTGCCAATATCCGTTGAATCTGATCCAAAGATATTGTTTCGCACTGCTTTCGCAATCTGCAATGATTTGTTTATGCGATATTCCATGCTTCTCATGTTTCTAGATGAGATTGGCGATAAACACAATGTTTCAGCAACATTGTATGGACCCTGTAGTCGATCTGTTGACGAGATTGACTCCAATGATGGAATTGATGGTACCATATCTGTAAGATAAAAAAGGTTAAAATTATAGTAATTAATGCAGTGGAAAGTTTATAAAAGAAGTTAACATGTTGAAAGATAACTTACCTAACTCATGTTCGATTTGTTGACCACTCGTTGACGGTTCTGGATCATCATTGGTGCCCATTGGATCATTGGTGCCCACTAATTGATAGTTGCATAGTTTCGTCGTTCCATCCGATCGGCGTTTTTCATATTCGGACCTCTATTGTGACTTATCAATCCACGACATGACTCACAAATACTCATCGGTTCGTCGATTTCATGGGTATATCCCACACGATTGGTCCATTATGACACTTTCAGAACTGCTTTTAATAACCTTTCGCAAAGAGAAGTAACACGTTGAATGTCACTGATTCACTTTCTTGTTTAGTTTATATTTGGGTAAGGTACAACTCTTGATTCGCTTCTTTCGATTAGTTAGTTCAATTCTACTAAATAGCTTTAGTGGTAGAAATTACAGTAGCACGTATGAAATGCGTGTTCTAGTATTGTATTGCATATTGATTAGTACTTCTTGAGTGGTGCTGGGTGAATATGCGTGCCTCGCTTCGTCTCACTTCACAAATTAAGTTTCATTGCATATTGAGATGACTACATAGTCGTATAACCTTCATTGGTTTAGTTTTTGATAACAAAATACACTGAAAATAATCAATCGGACATGGAAAAGTTTTTGTTAGAAAAACTTTGTTTCCTTAAAAGTGCCCATCTTGTGATGTATGAAGGGCTGGTAGGGAAATATCTTGAGACAAAATTTCATCGAAATCAAAAATGGTATCTTTTTAAATAGACTATGAATTTTTTTAAATGATTTTTTTCAGTGTAGGGCTCATTTTGATTTTTTTTTCTATATTTTTTCTTAAAACTTGACTTGTTTTGTGATAATCATCCATACAACACTTTTTTGTAGGAGTAGTCATTTTTTTATTCAACACATTTGAAAAAATTGATAAAAAAAAGATTAGCCTTTTTCAAAAGACAGTCTAGAAAAAAAATTAAGTAGCTAAGTATGCAAAATGGCTTACATAGTCACGGTCTACATACCCAGAATGTTTCATTGCCAACATTTGTTCGAGTTAGCGCGAAAACCACCAATACGTGTTGATGCAGGGGTTATAAAGTGAAAACGAGATTAAACTATTTGGTAACAATAAAAAAATCTTCTACCAGGTGTCTACGTTGAAATTTCATAATTCTAGAAAGGGTTGGAATCCGGGTCAATATTGACCCTAATGCATCAGTTTTTTTTATATATCCGAGGAAGGTTAAGTGACTGGTGGCGTGAAACTAACTGCAGAGGACGATAAAAGATGAAGCAAAATTGATATAATAAATAAAGATTTTCATCAATTACCCGATGTGAAAATGCTGTAAAGCTTGCTAAATGAGTCTTTGGTATGATTTAAAAAATTAACGATGTATTTTTTATTTACACATACACAGATAAAAAGAAATATTTAATTTTCTGGGTTATCTTATGAACATAAGGAAAATGCTAGATTTGACAGAAAATAATGGGACATTTCATGTAAACTTAAGCCAAGTAACTCCTGACTCTAGCCAGTTGAATAAATGATAGCAAACATTGTTGTATGGTGCATAAAATATTGCATATAATTTCATTATTTACGCCTGGAACGAGGAAAAATGTTGAGACAAAATTTTATCGAAATCAAAATTGGTGTTTTTTTTTGTAAATCGACTTTGAATTTTTAAAAATGATTTTTTTTCAGTGTAGGGCTCATTTTGATTTTTTTTCAATATTTTTTTCTTAAAACTTGACTTACTTTGTGATAATCACCCATACAACACTATTTTGTAGGAGTATTCATTTTTTATTCAACACATTTGAAAAAATCGATTAAAAAAAAGTTTAGCCCTTTTCAAAAGACAGTCTAGAAAAAAAATGAAGAAACTACGTATGCAAAGTGGGTTATCTAGTCACACACCCAGAAAGTTTCGTTGTAATTTGAGAAGGTGCTGCCAACATTTGATCGAGTTGGCGCGAAAACCGTCTCAACTCAATCGTTTAAAAACAAAGGTCTCATCAGATCGATCTTAGTAATTTTTCTTATGTTCTTCTGTTCTTGTAAAATCTAGCTCTGAATATAATCTAAAAAAACAATTATTCCCGAAACGGTTGAACAATTTCCTGGGCTCTTTTCAACAATATATCTCATTTTCAACTCCATATCTATTTTCCATTCCATCCACCGTTGCTGTAGAAGTCAGATTCACATGAAAGACCACCCGCGTTTGGCCCCCCAAAACCCAATAAAAAGAAGTGTGCAAAGTATGGATCGTCTACCCCGATAGCAAAACACAGCATCCAGTGACGAAACACTCACCCGAGCCGAGCGAGCGAGTTAGTTTCGAACAACTCCCAAACACAGTATTATCAAAAGCTAGAAACCCGGCGCTAGGAGCGAATAACCCCGGCTAGGAGAGGGACGAAATAAAAATATTAAAATGTTTACTGAGATAATATTGTAGAAATTCGGTGTCGTCGTCGGTTGCAACTCCGGGTCGAAAAATGATACTCTTTCGCGAGTGGGGCTGATTCGGCGCGAAAGGGGGGCCGATGGCATTGGGGACATGTTTGACGTCCTCTCAACTTAGTTGCAAGAGCAGGATAAAAAAATCGTGAAAAAGGAAAACATCCACAACCTTCTTTCATCCCGTGCGGCGAGTATCCGAACGAACGCGTCTTATGGTCGTTGTTCGGAAAATAAATAAAAGTTTGACTTCCTTTTTCGTCGCCCGTTTGAGGGCTTCGATGTGTACATAGAGGGGTTCAGAGGGTGGTGAGCGAGTGAGCAGCGGAAATTTCCTTTTCCCGTTTAGTGAGTGGTTTTCTTCGGCCGGTTTAGATGTTCTTCTTTGAATGCTGGCTGGGCTTGGGCAAGGGCAGTACGGATCATCGATTTGCGATATTTGGAAGAACTGGTTTTGCTTTAAGTAGAGACAGTCAGTCAAGTGGCTCACCGCCGGAAGGTCGGTTCATGTCAGTGTTGGTCAATGAAGATTGGATGTTATGGCATGCTTCAAAAAGATTCAGTTTTCAAGAAATCTTTTTGCTAGATCTCACAGTTGGCAAATTTGATTGATTCTCATACATCTGTAGTAAGCAATTTACCTGCGCTCACCTAAGTGTTCTCAGATAAACACGGAAGTTTCTCTATAGGTTTTCCCCGACTCAAAAGCCCATAACACTACAAGAGAAGTCCATTTTACTTAGCTTAACATTGTGGTTTCAGCGAATAATTGAAGGTGCAGAGTTCTCATTATGCTTTGGACAAAACTTAACATCTAAGCAAACAAGAGACAAATTTGATCGGAAAATAGAACAGTGTCATTACGTACAGTTCCTCCGAATGGCAAGATCAGACTGTACATATCTGTAATCGTCACTATTCCGTTATCTGAAGGGTCAAAAACCGGGGATGTTGACCCACAAGCAGACGAACTTACACGAAACCCACGGAAAGGATTGAGAATCTCCTTCCAACGAAACGTTCTTATAACAGGAAATGAACAGTAAGCAATACACAGTAGGATTTCCGTCTGGTGGTTTGTTAAAAATAAGGTTAGCAAACTCACTGTAGACTGTCGGAAAACACTTAGCCCTCCGTTGATCTCGATCAGACGAATTCAATCAAGGAAGGTATAATTGTGCTCCATGATTTGGGCTAAATAATTACGAATCCCTCATCCAGCCTACACTTCGTCTGGCACCCTGTGTTCCCCCCTTATTATTTGTTATTGAATGTATGTATGATATGTACGTTACAGAATATAAATACACAGAAAGAAATAATGAATTTCAACAGGCGCGTAAAATTTCCCCTAGTTTAATTCCAAGCCAAAGGAGGCGTAAACAACGAAATTGTTTGCAATCTTTCATGCGCCATACAACAATGTTTGCAATCTTCCATACAACAGACTTGATTCAGACCCCATTATGTGAATTAGATAACACACAAAATTCAATGTTTATTTGTATCTGTGTATGTATTTATAAAATATATCTGACATCCATTGGTTTGTTACTGAAAAATAAAAATATAGATATTACTTAGTTGGGCAGTGGCCCATCATTAGGCTGTAAGTACATAAATCTTTTTTGGATGAGTTTCTTCGAGTTGCTTTTTCATTAGGGGAAATAAATCTTCTAAATCGTCAAGCTGGATCATTGTTTTTCCCCACTTCTTTAATTCCATTTTAAGGTTACATTCTGAGGCCCTAGAAAATGGTTACGACGAACCACAACTTGCTTATAAATCTGCATTGTCACTACCTTCGACTCCACAGTGCCCAGCCCCGGAAACTCGGAATTACAGAAACCAGATAAATTCAAGTGGTCATTGCTAATAATGTCCCTAAAGCGAATGAGTTTGCGAATCTAACGGTGCCAAAAGAATTAAAATCGGACAATAAGTGCCAGAGTTATAATCATTTGAATTTGGTGAGTACCCGGGTACCTTGTCGATCACTTAAGGGGTGAAAAAAAATCGAAGTCCCCCCCCTTCGGCTCCCTTACTATACGAAATGTTTTTATGCAAAAAGTTGCCTTCCAATTTTTAATAAGATGTCACTGAATTTCAGCATTCTGTTTTAAAATAAACCACGAAATTTCGTAATGTAAAATATGTAAAGGTACTTGAACTTTTTCGAAAAGGACGAACTGTTTCAGTGATTGAAAAGACCCTGAAAATGACAAAATCTACAGTAAACTCCACAAATGTGCAAGATTATCCAGCGACACATCAAGCGAAATTCTGCTGCTTCACCCAAAAGTTAAAAAGGTGGCAAAAAAAAACAATTGCAGTTTTTGCAATCATATCTGCACAAATCCGCATGATTCATAAAAGGCAATTTTGCCCATCATGATCAACAAAGCGTTTTATGGTATTAACGAAGCCATGCAAGTGTGTGTGCAAGCGGTTGACAGCATACACATTCCTCGAAACAAATTTATCACTGTGTGCTTAGTGCCTCGAAAGTCGAAGCAACCGTTGGGTCTTTGTTCAACCGTCAACAACTTTTCAATATAAATGAGACAATACCACAGAATGCCGCAACGCTATTGGCCACTTTTAGAATTCCGCCGTGTTCTTTTTCACTCGTCATCACTCTAATATCACGCTCTTCAAGTTTGCCCTTTTTCTATGAAATAAACGAAGCCATGCAAGTGTGTACGAGAGGCATTTGCTTCATTGCTGTATCGCTGAGAGCGCCGACAATCGAAGTAACTGTTGGGTTTTTATTCCAATCGTTTCAACTTGTTAAAGTGGCGGAATGCTTTCAATCTAGAGCCATGATGCAGGCGGCCTCGGTTCGAATCTCAGTTGCGTATCGTGTTTTTTTTGTGAATCTCATCTCATATTCAATACTAATAAACTGCACAACCTCATTCACACATTGAATTTTTCAAAGTTGCTTTTTTGCCCACGACCAATGTTGCATTTTTTCGCCAAGTTACGATCCCTTACGAGAAATGAAACACAATCATGCGAAATTGCATTACAATCTTGTTTTTTTATTTTGGGTGTTCCAAAAACCGTGAAAGTATTTTAAGAAGTCATCATCCCGCTTTTGTCATGGTTTGGGCTGGAATAAATCATTCCGTCATAATCTCTTTGATCTTCATCGACAAGGGGGTGAAAGTGAATTAAGTGGTATATCAGAAACTCCTTACTGACATAGTAGCTTCTTGAGCATCCCTGCATTTAGGCAAAAATGAATGGATTTTTCAACAATACTGGGCGCCGGCGCATGGAGCAAAACAGACTAGTAGTCTTTGCGAACGCATTTTCCCAATCTTTTTAATGAAAAATCGAATTTGAACGAAAATCGTCTCAGCCCGAGGCGGCCATTTTGAAATGAACAAATAAAACTTGTAATTTGCCAACATATTGCTATAACAAACCATACATTTTGATTGTTTAATCCAACAATAAGAGATAATTTTAACACCATTTTGCTGTACCGATAATATTCGGACACCTTGTACTTGGTTAGGTAGGAAATTTTCACCTGTGGACCAAAAACTGAAAGGAATGCTTCAAGAACCGCTTATTGCCTTTTTTGGAAAAACATTGTTGTTCCGTGCTGTTTTGGCCAGACCTCTTTTATGGGCAGTTGGAAGTGAAAATCAGTTCAAGGCAAATTGGCGTTCAGCATCAAATAGGGTGGATATAACAACGGTTCAAAACTTGTAGGAAGGTGTTAAACGTAAAACCCAACAGTTCGCATTTGGAAAATCGGAAGCATAATCAAATAATTTTCCTGTTTTTTGTAGACGATGAACTTCAAAAAGAAATAAAGACTGATCATTTACTTAACAAACTAATAAGTGCGCACTCAATTATGTTTGACCAATTTTTGACCGTTCCACCCTTTAAGATGTGAATCCGTATTTCTGTAAAATTCTCGAGCTTTCTGTCATCAGTTTCCTTATGGTACGCCGGCCGTGACGTACCATTTGATTTCTGCTTAGTTTCGAAGAGTTTCCGCTTAACTAGAGCCCAGTACTTCTCCATTGAGCGATGTTGTGGACAGTTGGGTGGATTGGCTGTTTTGGCACGTTTTGATCTCTTGTTCCTTATACCATTCCAGGACGGATTTCGCATAGTGACAAGAGACCAAATCAGGACAAAACAGAGCTAGAGAGTCGAGGCTTCTGATAAACGGTAGCAACCGCTTTTGCAGATATTCTGTCTCCTTATTAATAATGCTGGTAGAGATTTTAGATTTTCGACCACAACTACATATGGCCCGCCAAATCAAATACTTTTTCAGGAATTTGAACACCTTCTTTGTCCGGAAATGCTCGGCAACGGCGTTCCTTTGCATTGCGGTATAAAAAGCCAGACCCGGAAGCTGTGTAAAGTTTTCGAGTACGTATGTTTCGTTGTCCGTTATGATACAAGAAAATGTTTGATGTAAAGCTTTTCAGCACGACTCCTTGGGAACTTTTTTAACTTTGTACGCCTTCAATCCTTGCCGTGCTTCACTTTTTGTACGTATGATTTTGACTTACAACTTTGCGAGCCACATTCACACAATAAGATTGGGATTTTCCTCAATAATGGCTACCACCTTCTTGTCTATTTGTCGGAAGCATACTTTTCGATGAGTTCCACATCTAACCTTCCAATCCACAGCCAAGCGCTGGTCAAATGATTTGCAAACAAAAAACAAAGTACTTATCGGTAGTTTTAGTTTCTTGGTAAGACTGCGTACCGATAAATTCGCGGCTGCAAAATGGTGAGTAGACAACTGGAATGAAGCGTGCGTCCCCGCAACATAGCTCTGGTCCTCACAAGTTTCTACCTCATGCTTCCACGGATCAAGAGATGACAAAGACCGCCAGCTAAAGGTTGCGTACTTAGCTGGTAGTGCAGCCTGGGCACTGTTGTCCTTCTGACTTCAGCTAGATTGAGGAAGAGGAGCTTAAGAAGACGACAGAGCTAAAGGGGCCGGCTTATAGAGATTTGGCAAGACAGGCCTTAGGTGAGGGTGTGGAGGTACGTGCTCTCGTCTCACAAGAGACGATTCAGTGTAAGAACCTGGATAAGATCACCGAGGTAGACGAGATCTCCACTGCACTGAAGGAACAGTGCAAGGTCGAGGTTGCCGCCGCAGGCATACGGCTGCGAAAGGGTCCACTCAGAACCCAGGTGGCAACGTTGGGAGTAGCGGCAGCCAACGCGGACGCGGCGTTGAAAGTGGCGAAGGTGAAGGTGAGATTGTCTATATGCCCACTTAGCACATGTCCTGGGGAGCCAAGGCCCAGATAGAAGTATCATGTGCAGAAGGTGTGGCAGCACAAGCCACAAGGCGCGGGACTGCAAAGGTCCCCCCAAATGCTTGATGTGCGCCGCGAAACCGGATGATAAGACGTCATGGGGGGAAGGCAAGTGTCCGGGCGCTAAGGGTATTCCAACGAGCCAATCGTAATTCAGGTAATCCAACTAAACCTGAACCATTGTGAGACCACCAAGCAACTCCTGTGTCAGACAGTTCGCGAGTCGGCATCGAATATCGCCATAGTCTAGTCATCCCAGCCGGTAACGGCAATTGGATTGCGGACAGATCCAATATGGCGGCATTATGGACGACGGGCAATTACCCGGTTTAGGAGGTTGTGTTTACCACAAAAGAAGGCTTCGTGGTTTTAAAAGTGAATGGAAAAGTAAACAGTTTTCCAATATGCTCGATCGTACGACAACTGAGCTAACTGGCCTAAACCCGTTGGTAATAGCGGGGGACCTCACCGCGTGGGCACTTGAGTGGGGGACCTCAGGAGCCAGATTCTTTTGGAGGCCTTCGCTAGACTCAATATGGACCTAGCCAACGTGAGTACCTACAATAGAAACGGACCGGACCGGAATCGATGTAACTTTGAGCAGTCTTGGGCTACTTAATAATTGGAGGGTGGATGATGGCTACACCCATAGCGACCACTTGGCGGTTCGTTATTGTATCGTCCACAATACAAGGCAGCGTGCGGAAGGAGGAGGATCCACTCCATTTGCCCGCAGATGGAGGACGTACTACTATGATGTAGAGAAATTTAAAGAGGCGCTTGAGAGGGAGCTAATCTTACGCGAAACCCAGCAACCTTGCGGCGAACGACTCATTATGACACTTCTGCGAACGTGCGATGCGACCATGTCGAGGGAAGTCAAACCGATGAATGGAAGATCGCCGGTGTATTGGTGGACGGAGTCGATCGCCGACAGCCGAAGAACATGCCTCCATGAAAGACGAAGGATGTAAAGACCGCGGTCAGACGCCGATAGAACTGAGCGTAGAGGGGCGCTAGGTGCCGCGAAGGCCGCGATTAAGAGAGAGATAAAGGCCAGCAAGCGAGCCTGCTTTGAGGACTTGTATCAGAATGTCAATACGAACCCATGGGGTGACGCCTATCGGGTAGTAATGGCCGAAACCAGAGGAACAGCGGCTCCAACCGAGCAATCACCAGAGCTACTGCAGGTGGTCGTCGGGGGATTCTTTCGGGACCACAACGCGAGTCCATTGCCACCCGTCACCGTAGATTCCAGTCCCTAACGAAGTCGACGGTGGATGCTATTCTGTCCGTCACTAAGACGGCTGAGGTGGCAATCCAGCGCAAGAGGTGAGGAGTCCGCTACTGTGCAGTGGTCACTCTTGACGTGAAAAATGCGTTCTATAGCGCCAGTTGGGTGGCTATCGCCGACTCGCTCCAACGCTTTCAGGTTCCTGGGTACCTGTACAAGATATTTTGAATCTACTTCCAGAATCACGTACTGGTATACAGCATAGAGGTAGACCAGAAACGTGTTCAGATCACGAGTTGTGGGTCCTGTGCAATGGAACACGATGTACGAGGAGGTACTACGGCTTGAGTTCCCGAACGGTGTGAAGATCGTCGGGTTCGCGGACGACATCACCCTAGAGATATGTGGAGAATCCATTGAAGAAGTGGAGCGAACGGCCTCGCACTTCATTGGGATTGTGGAGAGATGCATGAGTTCCAGGGTGACTGAGGTGACTGAGGTCACGGTTGTTAACAACCGAAAATCGGAGCAACATGCGACGATTAGTGCAGGTAACTGCACAATTAAATCGAAGAGGTCCTTGAGGAATCTTGGGATCATGATCGACGATAAGCTGTCCTTTATAAGCGTCGGGATTCGAGCCACGTCTCTATGGCTATAGCGGCAATATCCCACATAATGTCGAATAGCTCGGCGGTGCAAGAGAGTAAGCGTAAACTCTTGGCCAGTGTCGCCCTATCCATACTTATGGGCCTAAGAATGATTAGTGCATACCGGATGATGCCAATAGGCATTGTCATAAAAGAGGATGTAGAGTGCTTCGAACAACGTGGAACAAGAGGTATTCGCAAGATCACTAGAGCCGCTGGGGATCTATGGTTAAGTGGCAAAGGGAATGGAAAAGCTCCACCAAAGGACGGTGACCCACCGACTAATCCGGGAACTATCCAGGTGGGTTGGTAGGCGACACGGGGAAGTGAACTTCCACTTAACGCAGATGTTGCCAGGCCACGGCTGTTTTAGACAAGATCTGCACAAATATGGGCATGCACAGCCCTCCGCATGCACCGAGTGCGCTGGAGTTGAGGAAACCGCGGAGCATGAGTTGTTCGTATGTCCTCGCTTCGACGGCGCGAGATCCGGCATGATAGCCGCAAGCTGTCACGACACGACTACGAATAATTTGGTCCAGAGGATGTGTCAAGACCGGGACATCTGGGACGCGGTATCTATCCTCCATCTCCAACAAAAATGGCGAAACGACCAAGGGCAGGTCCTAGGGACCACCTTACTACTAATGCCCTGAGTAATTAGGCATAGTGGGTGCTTAACAAGCACAATAGCCCCCTTTCCGAAGTAATACCGAAAGGTGGTTCCGGGGAGGGTCCAGGGCTTAAGGCACGGGTGGGTATTTAGTAGGTCGAGGAGTTGGCACTCTCATCCCCACAGCCTGAGTTCTTCAGGAGTCTGGTTGCAGATTTTCCATCCCGTCTTAAAAAAAAGAGCAATCATTTATGGGCCCAGCAACAAACAAGAATTATAGAAGAATTTCCTTTTTTTTAGACTTATTAAGTATCTGAAATCGATCGAAAACGTGCTTAAGCGCGAACCGCTGAACTCAACACTTTAACACTTTACAACATTTCTTGCATTTCAGGATCAACCGAATGAAGGTCATCTATATAAATAAAAATGAGTTGGGGTTTCCTTTGTCACGATTTAACTCGCGAGCGGAAGGACCGATCGGCGTGAAATTTGGTATGCAGAGATTTCTGGGGCCGGAAAAGGTTCTTATGATGGTTTGAGACCCCTCCCTTCACTGGAAAGGGGGGCTTCCATACAAATGAAACACAAATTATTAGTTACCGTTCGACATTTTGCACTTAGGCCCATTTCGGCACCTCTAAACCTTAACGAAAAAATCTGAAATTTTAGTATGTCATCTGATGGACCCTAAAGTTCATTTTCCACATGGGAAAACATGTGTCCGATTATTTTTTTCAAATAAGCCCCATCCTAATGAAACACGAATTCCTGCATAACTCAAGAACTAATCAAACAAGTGGAACCAAATTTTGGATGTGGGGGGTTTTCGGAACCAATAAATGTTTCTATGGAGGTTTGAGATTCCTCCCCTCTCTGGAATGGGTGGGCTCTCATGAAAATTAGACACAAATGTCAACCAAACATGAGAATCATACCTACTGTTATGAAAACTTATATGTAGGGGTTGTTGAGGCTAGAGAAGGTTCTTATGATGGTTCGAAGCCTCTTCCCCGCCTGGAAGGGGAGGACTTCCATACAAATGAAACACAAATTTCTGCAAAGCTCGAGTTCTTGGATTTGAAGTTCTTCAAATGGAACCAACTTTGGTATGGGGGGGGGGGGGGTTTGGGCTGGATTTTTTTCTTAGGTGGTTCGAGACGCCTTCCCTCTGGAGAGGGTGAAGGAGGGCTCTAAAACCAATGAAATAGACATTTGAACCAAACATGAGTATTATTCATGCAACTAAAAAACAAAATTTGTATTTCTCGGGTAAGAAGTATATTCTGATAGAAGTTTGAACCCCTTTTTAGTCAAGAATTGCAAGAGAAAATTACGTACAAACTGATAGGATACGGCTTCGTTTGTCTTTGAAATGCTTCTACGCAGAAAGCAAAACCGGTAGAAACTACCGGTCCAAGGGTTAAATTAACAACACAAACCTTTTTTTTCTGCATAAATAACACACACAAACAAACAAAAATATTTTAACCAGATTCATTCAGAACAAAAACCATAAACGCGCCAATTCTATTAATTTTTCATTGATTTAGTCGCATGCGTTGCAAGGCTCGCACCGGGTTCAGCTAGTATTATAATATTTTCAATTGTAGTAATTTTTTATTTCTTGTTTTCACTTTGGTCATTATGAAAAGTGTCAAATGTTAAATTCCAGTCTCAGTGGCACCACTGGTCTCAACTGCCTCAAAACAAAACGATCATGATCATAATTATGCCGAATATCGCTGGGTTTGACATATTTGATACAAAGGTCAAATGAAGGAGCTACCCTACACAAGCAACACAGCTTGTACTAAACAAGTTGAAAGTACTGTCCAAAGACAAATACAGGTAATCAATATGAATGCATAATAATTTATTTTATACTTTGATATGCCGAAAAAAGCGCAAAAAGTGAAGCCTTAGAGAGGATCAAAATAAAATAAAATTAACCTCATGCAAAAATATTTCATCAACAATCATGGGATTTGAACACTAGTCCTTGGCGTGATGGTTTTGTAGCTTCTTTGCTAAGCCAACTCCGATTGTTGAAAAGTCAGTTTTGAGCATCTATGATTTGCTACCCGTATGCAGTAAAACCACAATCTTGATCGACAAATTCATCGTTATGAAAAAAGATAACACGTTTTTGGTGTCATGTAATTTCAACAGTATTTTAATCTATCTATAAAATATTATTGTTGATGTTTTATAAATGTATGGAACAATATTTTTAAGAACAGTAATAGAGTATAAATCACTTGCAGAAGTGAAGCAATATTTTCAGCTCAATCGTTAGTTAGAGTTACATATGATCAATTTCACGCCAACTCATCCAGTAGTTGGCAGCACTCTCTCAGAATCTAATAAAACTTTTTGTGTGTAGACAATGTCTTTTCAAGCAACTTTGCATACTTTGTTTTTTTTCAAAATGTATGTAGGCTACCATTTGAAAAGGGCTTACGTTTTTTGATCGATTTTTCAAAACCCAACGTAACTCAAAAAGGAACAGACTAAAAAAAAGTGATGTATCGGTGACTTTTAAAAAATCGTCTTAACTTATATGAAAAAAAATTTGTAAAAACGACTCTTACACACAAAAAAGAAAATATTTTAAAGTTTAAAGTCAATTTGCGAAAGATGACTTTCTTTAAATTGGACGATTTTTTTTATAAAGGCAATATAACGGTCTAAAAGTTATACCCTGCATACCCTGCAAGACGGGCACTTTTGAGGAAAAAAAAAATTCTTACCAAAGAGTGAGGTATCAGTGACTTTTAGAAAATGGTCTTAGCTTTCAGGGTGGCCACACAATCTTAATATAAAAATTCCCGCATTTTTCCCGAATTTTCCCGCATTTTTGCCTTATTTTCCCGACTGTTAAGATGAGTAAATATAAATTACTCGTAGCTAAATCTCTGAGCTCCCAAACTTTTTCTAGTTTGATTTACCACCAGACATTTTCCATTTATTTAAAATACGCCTTTTTGTGCGACAGAATGAGGTAATTTTCAACAAATGTTGTCAAATTTGGTAGCTGGTTCTAGCCAAATTTTGTCAAAACCATTTTCTATTCTCTGGAATCCGGCAAACAACGTCAGACGACATTAAGCACAACTGCCCAAATTCTTCTTTCACCATGTGTTAACACCCTTACATACGCAATTCGCCAAACTTCAAACACATTCGCCACCACATGAGAGATAAGTTCATTTCTGGCCTCACTTGTTACAGCCGTGTAGCCAGATCTTCTAAAGGCATCTACAACGGTGGTTCAAATCGTGGTTTGGATTTATTTGTTTAAACCAAACGTAAAAACATCGCTGCATCGATGGTGTTTGTAAATTTGGTTTTATACCGGATCTATTTTGCATCATTTCAGAAATTATATAAGCTTCTAAGTTTGTTACTGAACGCACTCTTTAAAAATTTAATTTAATGATCTATAAAGCTTGGAAATATCTATAATGAACATGCCAGAAGTTGATTCTCAACAGTTGAATAAAATAATTGGAAGTTTCCAGATAATCATGAAGTTTGCTCGCTGTCTGTCGAGAAGAGAAATGGTGGAACTTTAGAGAAGTTCATTGAATTGCCGAAAAACTATTAACGTTTCTGGAAACTTGGATGAACTTCCAAAAAGTTTGCTGATCATCCATGGAATAGGAACAACATTCTGGAAATGACGGGAACTTAGAAAATCAGATTTCGCTTCCCAGAAGTTGTTTTAACTTCCAGCAGGTACATATTCTGTGGTAAAAAGCAGAATATAACACATATTTAAATAACTTACGAGAAATTGAAAAAAATCTTGGAAGCCATGGAATTTCTGTGGAGTAGTTAGCATTACCGAGATGTTGTTAAGCTGTATAAGAACCTTTTATGATCTCCAAGATTGTGAATAGGTGGAAATTCTATGAAATTGATTAAAAAGTAGTTGGTTTTTTACTCTCGTTTTGATTGGGTTCGAAAAGCTATCGAGTAGTAAGAAGTTTAAGTTCTTTTAAAAATTAAATACCCTGAACTTTTGGGATGTTTTCGGAACGATTGGGAAGTTTCTCGATCACCTGGAAATATCCTTGAAGCTCTAGGAAGCTCCCTAAATTTATGGAAAATTCCTTTGAAAGTTTCCTAAACTTTTCTAAATGCTAAAAAAATCCAGTTTCCTGTTTATCTGGGACGTTTTCTGACACTCTGGAAAGTTCCTCGATCTTGGGGGAAGTTTTCTGAAATTCTTGGAACATCGCAGGACTACTGAGAAGTTTCCTGAATTGCTGAATTAGAGAGCTTCTACTAGAGAGAACTAGAGCATCCGGGAGTTTTTTCAAGCTTCTGGAAAGTTCCCTGAACTTCTGGGAAATTTTCTGAATTTCTGAGAAGTCTGAAAGTCTGAGATGTTTGCTGACCTTTTGGAGAGTTTCCTGATCTTTGGGGGAGTTCCATGATCTTTGTGAGCATTTCCTGAAGTTCTAGGAAGTTTTTTGAATTCATGAGAAACCCTGAACTTCAAGGAAGTTTCTTGAACTCCTACATGTTCACTGAACTTCTAAGAAGTTCTGTATATGTCTAGCATGTTTCATGAAATGATAAGAAGTTCACTAAACATCTGAGAAGATCCGCAAAGCTTCATGAATTTCTTGACTGTTCTCTTTTGGAAGATCTCTAATTTTCTGGAAAGTTTCTTGAATTTTTGGGAAGTTCCCTGAACATCTTGAGTAGTTCTAAGAACTTCTGAAAAATACCCAAAATAATCTGAAAAGTTTTCTAAACTTCTGGAAGCCCCCTGAATTTCTGGACAGTTGCCTGAACTTCTGTGAAGAACCGTTTACTTTTGGAAACTTCCTTGAAGTGGTGGTATGCTCCTTGAATTTGTGGACAATTCCCTGAATTTCTAGGAAACAATCTGAATTTCAGGAAAGTTGTCTGAACTTCTAGGAAGGACCCTTAATTTTTGGAAAGTTTTATGGTATGTTCCATGGTAAAAATGGTGATTTTATGGTATGTTCCATGGTAAAAAGTTTGCGAAAAATCCTCGGTCTCTGAAAAAACAAACCTTCTGATCTCTGGATATTGTAAGATTGACAAGATGATAGGTGTTGGTGGGTTTAACAACAAGAAATACTACACCGGTGCGGGGAACGCAAAGTTGGTCTGTTTTAGGGTTTTTTTAAGTTTGCTGATGCAAAATAGACCACCGCTGAAGATGCTCTTAGCGGTACGTTTTGAAAAGGCTGAACAATGAGATCGGTGGACCGAGTAAATGACAAAAACGCTACTCAAATCATTTGAAAAAATGTGAGTATGGTTCCTTCCATATGACAAAAATTCCCGATGACTTTTGAAATTCCCGCATTTTCCCCGCATATTTCCCGATGATTTTGGATTCCCGCATTTCCCGATTTTCCCGAGTCTGTGGTCACCCTGAGCTTTTATGGAAAATAATTGTAAAAATTGTAGGATTGATTCTTATACACTAAAAAAAAATATTTAAAAATTTAAAGTCAAGTTGCAAAAAATCTTAAAATTGAACGAATTTTTTTTAGTAAAGGCATAATAATCGTCAGTTAAACATCATTCTTTTGTAAATCTTTTGCTTTTTGAGTTATGTTGACATAAAAAACTTCTTGTGAGAAAAAACTTTTTTTCCTTAAAAGTGCCCATCTTGCAATGTATGGCGAAATTTTAGACAATTATATTGCCTTTATTAAAAAAAATCTTTCAATTCTATAATAGCCATGTTTTGAAAATTGGCTTTAAATTTTAAAATACTTTTTTTTAGCATGTAAGAATCGATTTTACAAAACTTTCTCAGAATAACTCAAATTAAGATTTTAGTGAATTGCTGCCATCGCCAAAAACGGAGCACAAAACTCTATACCTTAACACTTTAACAAAACATTTCTTGCATTTTAGAATCAACCGAATGGAGATCATATATAATAGATACGATGGATTGTATTATTTTTGTTTTACATAAACATATACACTATTAAATAAATATTTCATGGGAATGGGAGGGACCATTAGGGCACCCGATTGAAGCATTCTGGATGGGGAGGGTGGGAATGCTAACTCCCAATTGCTAACAGTTTGTGGATAGAGGGCGGGCTCTTCTTCCCGCCCATTGGGGCATCCTCATGTTAGATGGCTTGCTCTTTTGACCAATTTTTCAATCTTGTTGTTGGAAGGATATTCTTTATATCCCTGCGGAAACGTATAGTGGTGTTGCTGATCGATCCACCCAACCCGATTTTGGCCCTTCACACAATGGCATGCTGAGGATAGTCAGGGGTTATTAAAGCTTGATCAAGTCTAACAGAGAGGAAAGACCATTGCTATCGGACTTAGTTTCTGTGCTACAATGAGTGGAAGTATATATATAATACATCATACAAGGCCGCGCACCGATAAAATCGGATTTTGCTGCCGTTCGTACAAAATGCGTTTGCGCTTCCATTTGATTTGACGCTATCTTACTGAACCATGATGTACCAAGACATAAAGTGGAGAGTTGCAGCTGTTATATAAATGAAACGTTTCATGAATCTGTGAATTAACTCTAAAACTACACTGAAAGAAAAGTGTCCGAAATTTAACGTGGACAGACTTTAGGTATAGAAATAAGAAACTTAGTTCTACGTTGAAAAAAGATGCAGTAATCTTTAACCATTGCTGCCGACAATGGTGCT